>JARGCV010000324.1:0-57586 GCA_034064705.1 Bothrops alternatus
TTCCCAAAAGTTTCCACCATTTTGGCCACTACTGTACACTTAACAATAATTTCCTAGCCAAACCCCAACATCTTAACATCGTCCATATAAACAAGTTCGCTTTGTTATGGGAACCGTCTGCTTCAAATCGACACTGTTCTGGTGTCCTTGAAAGGTTTCAGGCTCTTACGGTCTTCAGCAAAGGCATAGAAATTTAGTTGCTCCATCTAAGACATTTGAAATTAACACCTCCTCCTTACTCTAAAGGCAAGTTGAAACACAGAAGCATGTAGCTGCCAACGTTTCATCTCTGACGCTGAGGTGTTGTCATAGTGTCCTGGCTGCTATGCTGGTTCTTTTTTGGGGGGGGGAACGAGGGGGGGAATCCGCCTGGATATGCTTCAACTGATTCATCTCCCTTCTCTTTCCTTGCTCAGCACGGTCTTCTCCTGTGTATCTGAACCAGAGGATCAATCCTATGCAGATGTCTTCTTCAGAGCAAGAAGAACAACAGGATCCACACGGATGAATATCTGATGTAGTTTTCTTGTTTGATGCGTCTAACCTTAGACCAATTGTTTCTTATTCCTGCAGAATTTGCAATAAAGGTTTTCCAGGACAATCTTAATTTAATTTAATTTAATTGTTTACACTTATATGCCACTCCTCTCCGAAGACTCGGAGCGGCTTACAACATATACAATCAATATTCATATCAATCCAAATTAAATGGTTCTTTCTTTATTAAAAAAAAGTATAGAACTGGACACTTGGGGGTGATGTGAAAGCTTCATCTCTGGTGGGTGATTTGCACTTTTAATTCGAAAGTGCTTTGGGGGGGGTGTCCAACAGTTTTTTTCCCCACACTTAGAATACCTCAAGGTCTTCTAATGTGGGCTATTTTTTCTTTGAAAACGTTTCACTTCTCATCCAAGCTGCTGCTGCTGCTGCTGCTGCTTCTTCTTCTTCTTCTTCTTCTTCTTCTTCTTCTTCTTCTTCTTCTTCTTCTTCTTCTTCTTCTTCTTCTTCTTCTTCTTCTTCTTCTTCTTCTTCTTCTTCTTCTTCTTCTTCTTCTTCTTCTTCTTCTTCTCTTCTTCTTCTTCTTCTTCTTCTTCTTCTTCTTCTTCTTCTTCTTCTTCTTCTTCTTCTTCTTCTTCTTTCTTTATTTATTAATCAAATTTCTATACCGCCCCTCTCCCGAAGGACTCGGGGCGGTGTACAGCCTAAAATTTAAAAAACATATAAATATACAAAATTTAAAATAATTAAAAATAAATTAAATAATTTGGCCGAAATCCCCATTTAAAACCCAAAACATACAAAGCTAAAATCTTAAAAAATACTCAGTCCCCCTAAAACATTTTGACCCTATTGGAACCGAAGCTTCTATGCCAGGCCGGCCTGTCGAAAAAGGAATGTTTTTAGTTCCCGACGGAAGGTGCGTAAATCTGTTATTATACAGAGTTCGGGGGGGAGCTCGTTCCATAATGTGGGAGCTCCCACAGAGAAGGCTCTCCCCCTGGGGGTCACCAGCCGGCACTCTCTGGCCAATGGCTCCCTGAGGAGGCCCTCTCTGTGAGAGCGTACCGGACGGCGGGAGGTATTTGCTGGCAGTAGACGGTCCTGTAAGTATCCGGGTCCGATGCCATGGAGCGCTTTAAAGGTGGTCACTAACACCTTGAACCGCACCCGAAAGACCACCGGCAACCAGTGCAACTCACGCAGGAGCGGTGTTACGTGGGAGCGCCACGACGCTCCCATCACTACCCGCGCGGCCGCATTCTGGGCAAGTTGGAGCTTCCGGATGCACCTCAAGGGGAGCCCCATGTAGAGAGCATTACAGTAGTCCAGCCTGGAGGTCATGAGGGCATGAGTGACTGTGCGTAGCGAGTCCCGGTCTAGGAAGGGACGCAACTGGCGCACCAGGCGAACCTGGTAGAACATCCTCCCGGCCACGGCTGTCAGATGGTCCTCTAAGGACAGCCGTGAGTCCAGGAGGATTCCCAAATTGCGAACCCTTCCTGTGGGAGCCACTGTTTCACCCCCAATACACAGCGATGGAATCAGCTGGCTGTACCGGGACGACGGTAACCACAGCCACTCGGTCTTGGAGGGGTTGAGCTTGAGTCCGTTTCTCCCCATCCATACCCGCACGGCCTCCAGGCACTGGGTCAGCACGGCAAGGGCATCGTTGGGGTGGTTTGGCGTGGAAATGTACAGCTGGGTATCATCAGCGTACTGGTGGTACTCCACGCCAAAACCACGGATGATCTCACCCAGCGGCTTTACATAAATGTTGAACAGTAGAGGCGAGAGGACCGACCCCTGAGGTACCCCACATACGAGGGGTCTCGGGGTCGACCTCTGGCCCCCTGTCAACACAGACTGCATCCGGCCAGAGAGGAAGGAGGAGAACCACTGCAAGACAATGCCTCCTATGCCCAGCCCCTCCAACCGTTGCAGCATGATACCATGATCGATGGTATCAAAAGCCGCCGAGAGGTCCAATAGCACCAGAACAGAGGAGCAACCCCTGTCTTGGGCCCGCCAGAGATCATCCACCAACGCGACCAATGCTGTTTCCGTGCTGTAGCCAGGCCTGAAGCCCGACTGGAACGGATCGAGATATGACGATTCCTCCAGGTGCTGCGGGAACTGTCGGGCAACCACACTCTCAACAACCTTCGCAAGAAAGCGAAGGTTGGAGACGGGACGGTAGTTTGATAAAACAGCTGGATCCAGGGCAGGCTTCTTGAGGAGGGGTCTCACCACTGCCTCTTTCAAGGCAGCGGGAAAGACACCCTCACTCAAGGAAGCATTGATAATTGCTCGGAACCAGCCTCGTACCACCTCCCGGGAGGCCAGCACCAACCAGGAGGGGCACGGGTCCAGTAAACATGTGGTCGCCCTAAGTCCCCCCAGCAACCTGTCCACGTCCTCGGGGGTCACGGGGTCAAACTCAACCCAGGTAACAGTCTCAAGACCAACCTCCGCCTCTCCCATTGGACATACCCAGTTGAAGTCGAAGCCTTCCCGTATCTGAGCGATTTTATCATACAGATATTTTCCAAAATCCTCAGCTCTACCCTCTAAGGGGTCTCCCCTCACCTCCTGATGAAGGAGGGAGCGGGTCACCCTAAACAGGGAGGCTGGGCGGTTATCTGATGACGCAATAAGAGCAGTGAGGTAGGAACACTTCTCTGCTCTTATCGCCATTAGGTAGGACCTAATATGGTCTCTTACCAATGTTCGGTCAGATTCGGCACGGCCCGATCTCCAACTGCTCTCTAGGCGTCTTTTCCGGCGTTTCATCTCTCTCAACCCCTCATTATACCACGGGGCCGGTCGAGACCCACGCCGAATCAGAGGCCGCAAAGGTACAACTCGATCCAGGGCACCGGCAGCCGCCCTGTCCCAGGCCGCCACCAGCTCTCCAACCGAGTCGTGTGTCAGAACCTCAGGAATTGGCCCAAGCTCTGCCTGGAACCGCTCGGGTTCCATCAGCCGCCTGGGGCGGTACCATCTCACCGGTTCCGCCACCCTGCGGTGGGGTGCAACGGTCCGAAAGTCCAAGCATAGGAGAGAGTGATCAGACCATGACAGGGGTTCAATGACTATATCCCCTACACTCTGACCACTCAGCCACTGTCCAGAGACAAAAACCAGGTCAAGCGTGTTCCCCCCTGTGTGTGTGGGGCCTTGAATTACCTGGGTCAGGTCCATGGCTGTCATGGAAGCCATGAACTCCCGAGCCTCCCCGGACGCTCCGCCCCCGGACAGCAGGTTGAAGTCACCCATGACTATTAGCCTGGGGACCTCAACCACCACCGCGGCGACAACGCTCAGGAGCTCGGGCAGGGAGGTTGATACGTGGCAGGGCGCCAGGTACGTAATCAACACCGCCCTCGGACCCCCTAGGTCCCACTTCACCAGAAGGGATTCACAGCCTGCCGTCTGAGGAACAGTGACCTCCCTCGGCCTGAAACCTTCCCTGATCACGACCGCCACTCCCCCACCCCTGCCTTGAGCTCTCGGCTGGTGGAATGCAAGGAAACCCGGTGGGCACATTTCCACCAGAGGGACACCGCCCTCTGGTCCCAACCAGGTCTCCGTTATACCCGCCAGGTCTGCTCCCCCCTCTGAGATTAAATATTGAATGAGGGGGGCCTTATTTACCACAGACCTGGCATTGCACAGCATCAGCCTACAGCCAGGGCCCTGTGGTTCTGAACAACCCCCGAGAACAGGTTGAGCCTTGGGGGTCAGAGCGCACAACCGCTCGTAAGCAGCGGGTGCGCGCTCCCTTATTATGATACGGCCCCCTGCTCCCACCATACCTGCCCCTCCTGCTAACGGTACTTATTGGAACTGAGTTAGTCTTAATCAACCCCCCGTCCGCACCCTCAGGACTCCGTCCCCTTCCGTCGCCTGGCCTGTCTTCTTGTTCCCTTCTGACAATTTCTTCCCCTGCCCTAAACACCCCTTCCCCACCCCTCCCCACCCTTAAAACTTTGACTAAGTACCTATTTAAAAAACCCCAAAGCCCCTTTTTTGATGCATGCCATCTCTCAGGACTTCAAAGTCCATCCTCGAGATGGACCCTTGATAGAACAGAGGGCCATAATTGCGAGAGGGGGGAGTCTCGCAATGCAAGAAGCGTCCACTTCGAGTAAGCAGCCAGTCAAGTAAAGTGAATCGATAGGGTCCGGCAAGAAACCAGGCAGTCAAGTCTGAATTAAGGTCCAAGTACCAAGTTTCTATCAGGGTGATGGTAAAAATAATAATAATAATAATAACAATAATGAAGGTAGATTTTGAGTGGTCCGAGCAGGAAAAGCCCCTATGTTGTTCCATCCTGCTTCGTTTAATCCACGATCCACAGATTCGCATATGTGCTGCCAGGGGCAAGGACCAGGTCTCTGAAAAGGGGTCCATAAGGGCAGCACCAGAGTCATAATCCGGGATTCTTTCTTCAGGGCTGTCTTACTGCCCCTCCTGATAGTGCTCAGTTCGACTTTCCTTCCCGCACAAAGCTCATGGGGTGGGGGAGGCCACTGCAGTTCTCCCATTTGGCTTCTTCTTCTTCTTCTTCTTCTTCTTCTTCTTCTTCTTCTTCTTCTTCTTCTTCTTCTTCTTCTTCTTCTTCTTCTTCTTCTTCTTCTTCTTCTTCTTCTTCTTCTTCTTCTTCTTCTTCTTCTTCTTCTTCTTCTTCTTCTTCTTCTTCTTCTTCTTCTTCTTCTTCTTCTTCTTCTTCTTCTTCTTCTTCTTCTTCTTCTTCTTCTTCTTCTTCTTCTTCTTCTTCTCCTTCTCCTTCTCCTTCTCCTCCTCCTCCTCCTTCTTCTTCTCCATCTCCTCCTCCATCTCCTCCTCCTCCTCCTTCTCCTCCTCCTCCTCCATCTCCTTCTCCTCCATCTCCATTTCCTCCTCCTCCCCCCCTCCTCCTTCTTCTTCTTTTTCTCCTCCTCCTCCTCCTCCTCCTCCTCCTCCTCCTCCTCCTCCTCCTCCTCCTCCTCCTCCTCCTCCTCCTAGAACCGAAGAAGCTTCTTGGATGAGAAGTGAAACATTTTAAAAAGAAAAGATCAAGAAAGTCCAGGTGTCTTTTGGAAAAAGGCAACTTTTGATCACCGAATGAACCGGGATATAGTGTAATATTTGGACCGCATGAAGACCTTCCTGTCCATCTCATGAACGAGTCAACTTGGTAAGAAAACATGCTCAACACCTTCCCGTCTTCCTATACCTAAATAAATATTGATATCCTCTACTGAAGTTTCCTCCGCGTTCTACACAAACATCCATTGTCCTGCAATTCGCCACAGCTGAAGAGGAGCAGATTAACACAATGAAGTGACTCAGCTTAGCTATGAAGAGATTCCAAGTTCTCATGAAGGTTTGGTTGCTGGGCGAAGTTTCCCGACAAACACCAGAGCAGAGAGAGAAAGGATTCAAAAAGATTTAGAGAAACTCGAACAATGGGCTACAACTAATAAAATGGTATTTAACAAGGAAAAATGCAAGGTACTACAACTGGGAAAGAAAAATGAAAAAAGCACATATAGTATGGGAGGAATCCAGCTGAGCAGCAGTACATGTGAAAAGGACCTCGGTGTCCTAGTGGATCATCGATTGAACATGAGGCAACAGTGTGAAGCAGCTGCAAAAAAGGCAAACACGATCCTGGGGTGTATCAAGAGAAGCATAGAGTCCAGATCACGTGAAGTTATTATTCCCCTCTACTCTGCCTTGGTCCGACCTCACCTGGAGTACTGTGTCCAGTTCTGGTCACCCCAGTTCAAGGAAGACACTGACAAACTGGAGCAGGTTCAAAGGAGAGCTACCAAGATGGTGAACGGTCTACAAACCATGTCCTATGAGGAACGGTTAAAGAATTAGGAATGTTTAGTCTACAGAAAAGAAGACTGAGAGGAGACATGATAGCTGTCTACAAATACCTGAGGGGCTGTCACAGTGCAGAGGGATCAGCCCTGTTCTCACTTGCCCAAGGAAGGACTAGAAACAATGGGATGAAACTGCAGGGGAAAAGATTCAGATTAGATGTTAGAAAAAAAATTTCTAACAGTAAGGGTGATCAACCAGTGGAACAGGTTGCCACAGGAGGTGGTGAGCTCCCCTTCGATGGAGGTCTTCAGGCAGAGACTGGACGGCCATCTGTCTGGGATGGTTTAAGGAATCCTGCCTCGAGCAGGGGGTTGGACTCGATGACCCGGGAGGTCCCCTCCAACTCTACGATTCTATGATTCACGCTAATGAGTTGTCTTAATGTCATGGCAAACAAGGTTGGTCACAGGAGAGGGAAGAAAGGAGAAGGTGTCATTTAATATGGAAATAAACACTCTTTTTGTTGGTTTAGTATGAAGCCTTGATCTTCTATGCGCACAACTTCTCAGCAAGGAGAAGTTGTGGTTTGAAAGAGAATTAATTAACGTTTGAGAAGGCATGAAATGGCCAACTCTCCTTCCTTCCTTCCTTCCTTCCTTCCTTCCTTCCTTCCTTCCTTCCTTCCTTCCTTCCTTCCTTCCTTCTTTCCTTCCTTCCTTCCTTCCTTCCTTCTTCTCATTTGCTTCTTTTTTCATTCCCTTCTCATTTCCTTCCTTCCTTCTTTTTCTTCCTTCCTTCCTTCTTTCCTTCCTCATTCCCTTCTCATTCCCTTCCTTCCTTCCTTCCTTCTTCTCATTTGCTTCTCTTCTCATTCCCTTTTCATTTCCTTCCTTCTTTTTTTCTTTCTTTCCTTCCTTCCTTCCTTCCTCTCATTCCCTTCTCTTCTCATTCCCTTCTCATTCCCTCCCTCCCTCCCTCCCTTCCTCTTCTTCCTTCCTTCTTCTCATTTGCTTCTCTTCTCATTCCCTTTTCATTTCCTTCCTTCCTTCTTCTCATTCCCTTCTCTTCTCATTCCTTTCTCATTCCCTTCTCATTTCCTTCCTTCCTCTTCTTCCTTCCTTCTTCTCATTTGCTTCTCTTCTCATTCCCTTTTCATTTCCTTCCTTCCTTCTTCTCATTCCCTTCTCTTCTCATTCCTTTCTCATTCCCTTCTCATTTCCTTCCTTCCTTCCTTCCTTCCTTCCTTCCTTCCTTCCTTCCTTCCTTCCTTCCTTCCTTCCTTCCTTCCTCCTTCCCACCCTCCCTCCCTCCCTCCCTCCCTCAGGAGTTTCATTCTAAATAACAGACTATTCTCCCAAGGAAGGATGTTATTTTATATTTTATTTTCAATTGATGTGGAAATATACTATTGGTTTTACTGGGTCCCACGGTGGTTGGGAGCTGCCCAGAGTTACTTAACACGGGCAGCCTTGTAAATCTTTTAAATAAATAGATAAAATAATATCCGTAAGAGGACAAAGGAGAGCGCCAGGTCGTACAGTTAGCGCTCAAGACACCGTTGACAAGAAATTAGCCCTAAAAACAAAGCACAGCTAGTCCTTGGTTTACAACAGCTCATTTAGCGACTGTTTGAAGTTACAGCGGCGCTGAAAAAAGGGACTTAGGAGTTGTGTTTTTTACACAACTGTTGCAGGCCTCCCCAGGATCAAAATTCACACATGTGACAACTGACTCATGATTATGATGGTCGCAGTGTCCCGGGGGGGGGCCACATCCCCTTTTGCGACTTCCTGGCAAACCAACTCCACGGGGAAGCCGGATTCCGCTTAATGACCGTGTGGCTAACTTAACAACCGCAGTTGATTCATATCACAACTGGGGCAACAGAAAGTTTGGGCTCCCTTGGGGTGATAAGGTGAGGACGACCTGTGGATGCTGTGAATAGTTTGTCATTCATACCCTAAGATGCCTGGACCCAGCTCCGTGTCGCCTCCCTGCTAGCCGAAACCAGCCAGGAGGGGCACGGGTCCAGTAAGCAGGTGGCCGAACTCACAGCTCCAGTGGCCTTGTCCACATCATCAGGAGTTACCAGGTCAAACTCCTCCCATTCAACAGGACTAAGACGGGCCTCTGTCATCTCGACTGACTCATTGTCAGCCGACACTGCATTCCAGTTGGAGTCCAAGTCAGCCCGGATCTGAGCGACCTTGTCTGCGAAAAAGGTGTTAAATTCTTCGCCATTGCCCTGCAAAGGTTCCTCCCTCCTTATGTTGTTGCCATAATCCTCTATTCTGATCAGGGGTGGGGGAGAAGGTGAGCTGAGCCCAGCGGTCCCCATTGTGTTCTGCTCCTTTGCCCTTTGGCAGCATCAAGAACTCCAAGATCAAAGGGAGGCTGGATTAGGAAGAAAATGTTAAGTACACAAAGCCCTCAAAGGCAGCCTTTCTTCTGAGCCGGATCCGTGCCAGGGGCTGCCAATCAGAGCCGCCCTCTGGGTGGCCTGGCAGAGGACCAGGGGAAGGTCAAGCCAAGGGCCTTGCTCAGCAGAGAGGAAACAGGATGGGGGGAGGTCAGCTGGGCCAGCCAGAGTTAGGAAGTCTTCAATGAAACAGAAATTATCTGCAGGGTTAAGAACCTCCCCCCCCCAGGCACATCTGGAGGGCTGGTACGTGGGGTTATCTTGGCTGAGCCTGAGTGCCCACTTTTATTCCCCCCCTCTCTCCCCCCTTTCCCTCATACCATTTATCTATCATCTATATCATCTATCGTGTATCATCTATTTCTCTGTCATCTCTTTTTCTATCATATCTCCCATCTGTCTGTCTGTCTGTCTGTCTGTCATCTATCTATCCATCTATTTATTTATATTTTTTGGTTTATCTGTCATTAACTATTCGTCTGTCTGTCTCTCTCTCTCTCTTCTATATCTCTCTATCTCTCTATCTCTCTATCTCTCTATCTATCATCTATCCATCTATTTATTTATATTTGTTGGTCTATCTATCATTATCTATTCATCTATGTCTGTCTGTCTGTCGCTCTCTATCTTCTATATCTCTCTATCATCTCTCTATGTATCTCTCTATGTATCTCTCTATCTATCTCTCTCTCTATCTATCTATCTATCTATCTATCTATCTATCTATCTATCCATCTATTTATTTATATTTGTTGGTCTATCTATCATTATCTATTCATCTATGTCTGTCTGTCTGTCGCTCTCTATCTTCTATATCTCTCTATCATCTCTCTATGTATCTCTCTATGTATCTCTCTCTCTCTCTCTCTCTCTCTCTCTCTCTCTCTATCTATCTATCTATCTATCTCTATTTATCTGTCTGTCTATTTATATTTGTTGGTCTGTCTATCTATTCATCTATCTATGATCTCTCTTGCTCATCTCTCTCTCTCTCTCTCTCTCTCTCTCTCTCGTCATCATCTGTCTATCAGCTATACCAGCTATAATCTATCTCTTACCTCTCTCTCTAATTTATATAGAACAGGAAATCTGCTCCTTAATTCTAGCTTCTAGGTGATTCCTTCCCTGTGGAACATCTTCCCTGCAGGTATGAGGTTGGCCCCCACCTTGACACTCTTTCGAAAGGCCCTGAAGACGGGGCTCTGCCAGCGGGCCTGGGGAACCCAGAATGGGGTGCGGAGCCCACCAAGTGTCACCGGGAGGAGGTGGGGAGTGTGTGTGTGTGTGTGGGGGGGGGTGTCATTGAGTTTTGTGTTGGGGTTTTCCTTCTGTCAGACACCCGGGATTATCGTGACGTTTCTTATATAAATGGTAAATGAATAATTCCAGGGCGAGGGAGAGCAGAGGCTGGCTGGAGAAAGATGACCTCAGCTCTTAGAGCACCGGTTCTGCCTTGAGGGCGATGGACTCTTATCTTGCCCAGAAGAATTGCATCTTTGTGAGACGCACCGGTTGCTGCCGCTGGCTTCTGGGCCAATGCAAGCAAGCTGCTCTGAAGTCAGAAGTGGAGGGTGCTGCTGATAAGGCGAACACTGCTGCCTTGGTTGTTTTGCACCTGGGATGGCCAGCCGTGTTTACTTTCTCCTCGGAAAGTCAACCATCCCTCCCTGCTCTCCTGCACTCAGTGCTGGGCTGGCAAATCAGATTAAGCAAGCAAGGGGATCGGAGAAGGCCTCACCCTGCCAGCCAGCCAGCCAGCCAAGAGCTCAGTGGCATGATCTGGGAGAAAGCAGGAAGGAGACGTGCGCCAGCTGATGCAAGAGATGGGAGGGCCAGCGCCTCTTTGGCTAGGATAGGGCTAGCCACGGCCCACCCAGAACAGGGGCATCCCCTGGAGACTGGCAAAAAAAAATAAAAAAAATCAAGGGGGTAGCTGCGACCCCAAGGTTGAGGCCCATCTGCGTGTTCCAGTTGTGTTGTTACGACCTTGGTTTATTTTAATTTTTGTAGCCCTCCTCTGATGATGGCTACATGGAGTTTTCCAGCTCCCAGAGCTTTGCGGGATTCTACCGTGAAATGTCCTTTTTCAGTAAGAGGACGGTTTTGATTTCCATCTTTCCATCCCTCCCTCCCTCCATCTATCTTCCTCCATCTCCATCATCCATCCATCTTCATCCATCTATCCATCCACTGATCCATCCTCCCATCCATGCATGCATGCATCCATCCATGCATCTATGCATCCATCCATACATCCATGCATGCATGCATCCATATATCCCTCCATTTATACCTCCATCCATGCATGCATCCATCTATCCATCCATCTTCATCTATCTATCCACTGATCCATACTCCATCATTCTTCATCCATGGATCCATCCATGCATCTGTCCATCCATGCATTCATCCATCTTTATCTATCCATCCACTGATCCATTCTCCATCACTCCATTCATCCATGGATCCATCCATGCATCTGTCCATCCATGCATCTGTCCATGTATGCCTCCATGCATCTGTCCATGCATGCCTCCATGCATCTGTCCACTCATCTGTCCATGCATGCATCCATGCGTGCATCCATCCATCTGTCCACCCATGCATCCATCTATTCTTCATCCATCTTCCTTCCTTCCTTCCACGGGAGACAACTATTTTGTACCATTTAAGTTTCCACCACCGATAAGACTGGCCTCAAGGAGGTTCCAAGGCCTTACGTAGCAGCTCCACTTCAGCCCCCACCAAGAAGAAAAGGGCAAAAACGAGGTTGCCACCTCTGGTTGACTTACTCCTTGATCCAATGTTCGAGATGTCCTTGGTGAGGAGCCTCTGGGAACGGAATGAGCAGGAGGTGGCTCTGGAGCAGCGAATCCTGCAGAAGCACGGTGGTGATAACTGAAAGGGAGGCAGAGGAAGTGGGGTTAAGACTCTATAGCAACATTTTTCAAGCTTGGAAGCTGTGTGGAATTCAGCTCCTGGAATTCAACAGAATTGGAAATTCTGGTGTATTCCGATAGACAGAGACGAGTAAAGCAGAACTCTGAGGCTTGCAAATTCCTCACAGAACATGTTTATTGGTTGCAAAGTGTCGGCACAGTCAAGAGTGAAACCAAGTCTGGATACCCAGGTAACCATTCCCAATTGCAAAGTTAAAATCCCACCCATAAAACTAGGCAAGCAACTACGTCCCCCAATGCAACCATTTGGCGGGCTTTCTCTACAACAGGGGCCTTCACACTTGGCAACCTTAAGACTTGTGGACTTCAGCTCCCAGAATTCCTCAGCCAGCCCTCAGGGCTGGCTGAGGAATTCTGGGAGTTGAAGTCCACAAGTCTTAAAGTTGTCAAGTTTGAAGACCCCTGCTCTACAACACACAGCCTGCCGGCTCAGGAGCAACCGATGACCTTGGTTCCCATGGGACAAAAGATGATTATGACGAAACCTGGGATAAATTTTACCGCTGGAGGAATTCGAAGAGGATGGTTGGGATTAAGGATGAATGTTTCTATATATTATTTTATTTTAGAATAAGTACTGTATATAAATCTTAGATGTATATGTAGATGAAGAAGTTATTGTACAAAGTGGAACAATCGGATAAAAATGTATATACTGGAATGTCACGTCAAATCCAATGTTTGTTTGTTTTTAACTGTATCATAAATAAAATTTGGGGGAAAAAAAGATGATTATGACTAGCAAAGCACCTGGGCAGCCCCCTCCTCCCTCCATTCTAGGTGGCAACCCAGAACGAGCGGGAAAATGGCGGTAACCATGTCAACCACGTGTTGACATCTGGGACTTCGGGTCCACCCTTCCTAAAGTTGCTGAGATGGAGGAAACGGTGTCCTGTGTGATGCCTGTAATCCAGAGTCCTGGTTTTTCGGGCAGAAGATCACCTCCAAGTGAGAAGCTGGATGGTCCATGGTCAGCTGGATCTGATCTGGGTTTAGCTTGGCATCCACCGGTCAGGATGGAGCTGGTTCCATGGTCATTTGTCTTCTCCTGTTTGGTGGTCACGGTGTACTTCTTAATTTTTCTTTGCAGCAATTTTGTATATTTTCTGCCACCTGATGTTGGGAACCACCCTACCCCGTGCTACTGAGCTTGGACAACTGTGCCCCTGTGAAAGGTTAAGAGTCTCAAAATCTTTGGGATATTCTGGGGACCTGCAGATGATGGCATCTCTGGGCAAATAATTGAACCCAATCAATATTTAGTTCTGTGGGGTCCTTGGTGCTCTCTGAGCTGGGTGGTTTTCTTGCAGACATTTCACGACCCAACTAGGGAACATCATTAGTGCTAGAAGGGAGGAGGAGGAGGAGGAGGAGGAGGAGGAGGTAGAGATTGTGTGGTCCCTGATGCTCTCTGAGTTGGGTTTTCTTGCAGACATTTCACGACCCAACTAAGTAACGTGATCAGTGCTACCGGTAGAAGGGAGAGGAAGAGGAGGAGGAGAAGGAGGAGGAGGAGGGGGTGGAGGAGGAAGAGAAGGAGAAGGAGGAGAACTGTGGGGTCCTTGGTGCTCTCTGAGCTTGGTTGTTTTCTTGCAGACATTTCATGACCCAACTAGGGAACATCATCAGTGCTAGAAGGGAGAGGGGGAGGAGGAGGAGAAGGAGAAGGAGAAGGAGGAGGAGGAGGAGGAGGAGGAGGAGGAGGAGGAGGAGGAGGAGGAGAAGGAGGAGGAGGAGGAAAAGGACAGTGGGTTTCTTGGTACTCTCTGAGCTTGGTGGTTTTCTTGCAGACGTCCCGTGACCCAACTAGGGAATATCATCAGTGCTAGTAAAGAGTGGGGTTTGTGGAGAGGAGGAGGAGGAGGAGGAGGATGAGGAGGAGGAGGAGGAGGAGGAGGAGGAGAAGGAGGAGGAGGAGAGGACTGTGGGATCCTTGGTGCTCTCTGAGGTTGGTTGCCTTCTTAGATAAAGTTTATGACCCAACTAGATAATATGATCAGCTAGCATCTAGCACTGATAATGTTACCTAGTTGGGCTATGAAATGTCTGCAAGAAAACAACCCAGGTCAGATACCACCAAGGACCCCACAGTCGTCCTCCTCCTCCTCCTTCTCCTCCTCCTCCTCCTCCTCTTCTCCACAAACCCCACTCTCTTGTAGCAACATGGGTCATGAAACGTCTTCAAGAAAACAACCACGCTTGGAGACCACCAGAGATCCCTCATTCCAAGTCCGAGCTACAAATATTCTCCTTTATCCGAAACATCTCCCTTTGAATGGCATTGCTGACCGCTGTCCATAAGGTTCCCAGAAGGTTTTATGGGTTCTGAGGTTGTTCAGTTATTTTTTTTTCTTTATAAAAAAAATATAATAGAACTGTGGAAGCCCAACTTTGCATCAAGAGGGGGAAAAAAAATACATCAAAGGACAAGACCTGTCTTTTGTAAACGCTGCTCATGGCGTCTCTTTTCTTTTCCATGAGGCAGTTGCTGATGGCAGACATCCAACAGGTAAGAGGGGAAACACGCTCTTGGGAATGGTCCAAGGTGTGTCTTTTGCTTCAGGGACAAGAGGCTGCTGGGAGAGCCATGAAGGGATCGGTGATCTTCTGCAGGGAGTCCTGGAGAAAAGATCACCCAGGAGCCGGATGGAAGGGAAGAGGTGCTGCAGGGACTTTGAGAAACACAGACCTGACAGCAGCCTTCCAGTATCTGAGGGGCTGCCACCAAGAAGAGGGAGGGGGTCCAGCTATTCTCCAAAGCACCAGAAGGCAAAGACAAGAAACCAGGGTTGGAAACTGGCCAAAGAGAGAAGCAACCTGGAATTAAGGAGAAACTTCCTGACAGGGAGGACAATTAACCAGTGGAACAGCTGGCCACCAGAAATCCTGGGCGCTCCATCACTGGAGGTTTTTAAGAAGAGGCTAGACCAGGGGTAGGCAACTATGGCCCCCTCATGACTCGTGGACTTCAACTCCCAGAATTCCTGAGCCAGCATGGGAGAACTACGGCTCCCCTCATGACTCGTGGACTTCAACTCCCAGAATTCCTGAGCCAGCATGGGAGAACTACGGCCCCCCTCATGACTCGTGGACTTCAACTCCCAGAATTCCTGAGCCAGCATGGGAGAACTACGGCCCCCCTCATGACTCGTGGACTTCAACTCCCAGAATTCCTGAGCCAGCATGGGAGAACTACGGCCCCCCTCATGACTCGTGGACTTCAACTCCCAGAATTCCTGAGCCAGCATGGGGGAACTATGGCCCCCTCATGACTCGTGGACTTCAACTCCCAGAATTCCTGAGCCAGCATGGGAGAACTACGGCCCCCCTCATGACTCGTGGACTTCAACTCCCAGAATTCCTGAGCCAGCATGGGAGAACTACGGCCCCCCTCATGACTCGTGGACTTCAATTCCCAGAATTCCTGAGCCAGCATGGGTGAACTATGGCCCCCTCATGACTCGTGGACTTCAACTCCCAGAATTCCTGAGCCAGCATGGGGGAATTGCGGCCCCCCTCATGACTCGTGGACTTAAACTCCCAGAATTCCTGAGCCAGCATGGGGGAACTATGGCCCCCTCATGACTCGTGGACTTCAACTCCCAGAATTCCTGAGCCAGCATGGGGGAACTATGGCCCCCTCGTGGACTTCAACTCCCAGAATTCCTGAGCCAGCGTGGCTCAGCTTGGAAACCTCTCCCTTTCCCCTCAGCATGGCTAAATAGATAAATAGATAAATAGAGTTGGAAGGGACCTTGGAGGTCTTCTAGTCCAACCCCCTGCTCAGGGAGGAGACCCTATACCATTACAAACAAATGGCTGTCTTCTCAAAAACTTCCTGTGTTGGAGCATTCACCACTTTTGGAGGCAGGTAGTTCCACTGGTTAATTGTTCTAACTGTCAGGAAGTTTCTCCTTAGTTCCAGGTTGCTTCTCTCCTTGATGAGTTTCCATCTGTTGCTTCTTGTCCTGCCTTCTGGGGTTTTGGAAAATAGCTTGACTCCCTCTTCTTTGGGGCAGCCCCTCAAATATCATGACTGCAGTGTTCCAATATCTCAGAATTCTGGGAGTTGAAGTCCACGAGTCATAAAAGAGCCGAGGTTGCCTACCCCTCAATAGGGTTTCCTGCCTGAGCAGGGGGTTGGACTTGATGACCTCCAGGGTACCTTCCAACTTTATTGTTATTTTTATTACACAACTTTCTACATATAGCCGTGTACGTTGGAACCCGCACCCATCAGCTACTTTCGGTTTCTCTTTTCCCACGGTTACCCTACTCATCTTCCAAATATACACGGAACGACCTACTTTGCAATTTCACACGTCCCAAAGCTCAGCAGATTACAAATGACACGTTAAGCACAGAGTTCTGGTGAAAGCTTTTGTTTTAAATCACTACCGTGGGGCCTTATCTCGGGTTGTGCTCCAGCCTCATCTGTTTGTACGAGGAGGGGGCTACATTTTCATCTCCCACAATCTCCAAGGTCTTTTCCCACTCTGCCATTCTTTTGTTTTCCGGATCTTTGGTTTCCAGCCTCTGCAGATAAAGCCAATTCCATGTTCTCTCTTGCCCCATTCAAATCTTTGCGGAGAAAGTAAACGGGAGACAATTGGGAGGGGTGGGTTACAAGGCCACCCCTGCTTCGTTCTGGATCTGCTGCTCCTTGCACCCCAGTTTTCTCAACCCCCCCTTTCCTTACCTCCTTTCTCAGCTGGTCTTGATTTTTTTCTCAATCTAGAGAAAGTATTGTTTACCCACCGCGTTATATACCTTCCATAACCCAGCGATAAAATCAACAGGAGCCCTTTGGACGCCATTGTAAGATTTCTGGAGTGTATCTAAATGTTATTTAGTCTACCCATTCAGAAAGACAATGCCATTTAGATTGTTCTTCACAGCCTCTAATTGTGCTGGTTTGGGGCCTGGAGAGATCAGTAAAATATTAAGTCCTGGTGTCAAAGCCAGCTCCTTTCATCTGAATATTCCCCCAAGGTGTTGGAAACACAATGTACCCTTTTTTTTGCATCAGAATAGAATAAGTCCCTGATAACAGAAAGGCCATGGAGAACCTCCTAGACAAATATTTTTGAATTCTGATAATTTGATAAGAACCAAACCAAACCAAACAAAACCCCTATGCTCATTGGAAGTTTTTAAGAAGAGACTGGACAGCCTTTCATCCAGACTGGTCTAGGGCAGGGGTAGGCAACCTTGGCTCTTTTATGACTGGTGGACTTCAACTCCCAGAATTCCTCAGTTTGGAGACCCCATGACCTAGACTAGGGGTACGCAAACTTCAACTCCCAGAATGCCTGAGCCAGCATGGCTCAGCTTGGAAATCTCTCCCTTTCCCCTCAGCATGGCTGGCTCAGGAATTCTGGGAGTTGGAGTCCACATGTCTTAAAATTGCTGAGGTGGAGAAACAATGGACTAGGCCAGGGGTAGGCAACCTTGGCTCTTTTATGACTGGTGGACTTCAACTCCCAGAATTCCTCAGCCAGCATGGGGGAACTACGGCCCCCTCATGACTCGTGGACTTCAACTCCCAGAATTCCTCAGCCAGCATGGGGGAACTATGACCCCCTCATGACTGGTGGACTTCAACTCCCAGAATTCCTGAGCCAGCATGGGGGAACTATGGCCCCTTTGTGACTCGTGGACTTCAACTCCCAGAATCCCTCAGCCAGCATGGGGGAGCTATGGCCCCCTCATGACTCGTGGACTTCAACTCCTAGAATTCCTGAGCCAACATGGCTCAGCTTGGAAATCTCTCCCTTTCCCCTCAGCATGGCTGGCTCAGGAATTCTGGGAGCTGGAGTCCACATGTCTTAAAGTTGCTGAGGTGGAGAAACAATGGACTAGGCCAGGGGTAGGCAACCTTGGCTCTTTTATGACTGGTGGACTTCAACTCCCAGAATTCCTCAGCCAGCATGGGGGAACTACGGACCCCTCATGACTCGTGGACTTCAACTCCCAGAATTCCTGTGCCAGCATGGGGGAACTATAACCCTTTTATGTCTTGTGGACTTCAACTCCCAGAATTCCTGAGCCAGCCTGGCTCAACTTGGAAATCTCTCCCTTTCCCCTCAGCATGCTGAGGGGAAAGGGAGAGGTTTCCATGCTTAGTCATGCTGGCGCAGGAATTCTGGGAGTTGAAGTCCACGAGTCATAAAAGAGCCAAGGTTGCCTACCCTTAGTGTAGGGCACAGTTGTCGTGACTTTTTTGCTGTTGCCAGCGATGGGATGGGCGCGGTTTCACTATGATGCACCTGGTATAGGGTCTCTTGCTTGAGCAGAGGGTCGGATTAGAAGATCTCCAAGGTCCCTTCCTGCTCTGTTCTTCTGTATTCTGTATAAAACACTACATTACCACTCTAAAGATGATTGGGCAATCTGGAGGCTAAAACCTATTATGAATGCTATGAAGGGTTCCAATCTCTCAGGGGCTGCCCCAAAGAAGAGGGGGTCAAGCTATTCTCCAAAGTGCCTGAAGGCAGGACAAGGAGCAACAGATGGAAACTCATCAAGGAGAGATCCTATCAAGAATTAAGGTGGAATTTCCTGACAATTAGAATAATTAACCAGTGGACAACTTGCCACCAGAAGTTGTGAGGTGTGGGTGTTTTTAAGAAGAGATTTGACAGCCATTTGTCTGAAATGGTTTAGGGTTTCCTGCCTGAGCAGGGGGTTGGACTAGATGACCTCCAAGGTGCCTTCCAACTTTATGTTTACTACTACTACTACTATTATTATTATTATCATCATCATTATTAATATTGTTATTATTATTATTATTATTATTATTATTATTATTATTATTATTATTAATGTAACGAAGAGAAGGACTAGGGGTGATATGATAGCAGTCTTCCCATATCTGAGGGACTGACACAGAGAAGTGGGGAATCAACCCATTCTCCAAAGGGCCTGAAGGCAGGACAAGAAGTATTAATGGAAAACTTATCATTGAGAGCTCCCACATACAATTAAGGAGAAATTTCCTAATAGAACAATTAACCAGCGGAACTACCTGCCTCCAGAAGCTGTGGGTGTTCCATCACTGGAGGTTTTCAGGGAGAGATTGGACTGTCCACTATTGTATAGGAACTTGTGCTCAAGCAGGAGGCTGGATTAGAAGATCTCCAAGGATCCTTGCAGCTCTGTTTTTCTGTTATTCTGATTGCAGGAATTGGGTACGTCTAGTTTAACAAAAAGAAGGACCAGGGGGTGACGGGATAGAAGACTTCCAATATTTGAGGGGTTATTTATTTATTATTTATTACTTAAACTTATATGCCGCCCTTCTCCTAGGACCCAGGGCGGGTTGCAATAAAGAAGAGGGGGTCCACCTATTCTCCAAAGCACCTGAAGGCAGGATAAGAAGCAACGAATAGAAACTCATCAAGGAGAGAAGCAACCTAGAAATAAGGAGAAACTTCCTGACTCTTAGAACAATTGAGCAGTGGAACAACCTGTCTCCAGAAGTTGTGGGGGCTCCAACACTGGAAGTTTTCAAGAAGAGATTGGATTCCTTGGGGGACCTGCGGATGGATCACATGACACATTAAGCCGAATCTAGATCAACCACATCATGGTGTAGCATGTTGGATGGACTAGCTCTCTCCCTTTTCTCTCTTATTCTTTCCCCCGGTGGACAGATGACCTGTTCCAGGCCGTTGGCTTGGCAGATCACCTGGAAGAGTCACGTGCACTTGGCACAGAAGAATGTCTCTTAGTTTCAAGATGTCAATGAAAAATATTTATCTTGGAAGTCCTCCTGATGAGTTTGGATCACATCTCCGTGGTTATCAATGCCCTGAATCGCTTCTTTCATCCACGGGGAAGTATATAACTGGCAACCCAAGAGAAGATTAGTGGGCAAAAGTTTGAGCACATTGAGGAAGCTCCATCCATCCAGACATGTAAGTGAACCGTGTGGTGGTCCAAAGGTACCCCAGATGGGGGAAGGAGTCCCTTCTGAGAAAGTTGGTGGACACGTAGGATTGGGGTTGAGTCTCCCGTCTAGCCTTTCCTGCATCTTTAGCTCCAGAGTCTGGGGTGCAACTCTGAAATCTTCCAGCAGGCTTAGAAGGGGCCACCCCTGTCTTCTTCTGCAGAGTTGCAAATAGAAATTCTCGCAGTTTGAAAAATGGTCCAGTTGGTTTCCTCCAGATGTTTTCATCTAGAGAGAAGGGGCATCAAGGGCACTTGGCAGTCCTATCAAAGTCCGTTTTACTGCCTGGGGATGTCTGGAAACCCAAGCAGCTGTTGGCCTTCAGTTGCCTTTCCTACAGAGACTGGACAGCCACCAGATACTTCTGGGCGGTGTCCCTTGAGTTGAAGTGCCCACCAAATCTTTGACTCTGTCGCAGAGAAGGGCCAGGGTGGACATATTAGCAGCCTTCCAATATCTCAGGGGCTGCCCCAAAGAAGAGGGAGTCAAGCTCTTCTCCAAAGCCCCTGAAGGCAGGATGAGAAGCAACTAATAAGAACCAATCAAGGAGAGAAGCAACCTAGAGCTAAGGAGGAATTTCCTGACAGGGAGGACAATTAACCAGTGGAACAGCTTGCCTCCAGAAATTGAGGGTGCTCCATCACTGGAGGCTTTTAAGAAGAGACTGGATAGCCATTTGTCTGAAATGGTATAGACCAGCGGTTCTCAACCTTTTTCAGGCTGCTGGCCCAGCCCAAGGGAGGTAAGACACCCACTGGGCCCCACGCGCACCAAAAATCCTCCCTGTGCCCGCCGCTGCCCCACTAGCCTTGCCTTCGCCGCTGCCCGTTTGGGGCGGTGGCAGGCAGGCCCAGGTGCTCGTGGGCGGCTGCGGCAGCGACGGTGCAGGGCGACCACGGGCTGAGCCACCAGCTGGCCCAGCCCAAGGGAGGTAAGCCACCCGCCGGGCCCCACCCACGCCAAAAACCCTCCCTGCGCCCGCCGGCCTCCCACCTCCCACCCCTGGCCCTCTTTTACTTACAGTTTTAGTAGTTGCTCAGCAGGGAAGGGTGGAAACTTCCGGAGAGCTCGCCTTCGCTGCAGACAACTCGCAGCACCGTTTGTAGACTGGGACTTTTGGCGGGCTCAGCAGGGCGGAGACAGCCTGAACAATTCCTATTGGCTTTTGAAAGCCAATAGAATTAGACTCTATTCAAGAGAGTCTATTCTATTGGCTTTCAAAAGCCAATAGAATAAGAGGGAGTAGCACAGCTAAGGAAAAGGGGGAAAAATGGCAGACTGCGTTGTTTGGCAACCCCCGTGAAATGGTTGTTCGACCCCAAATGGGGTCACAACCCACAGGTTGAGAACTGCTGGTATAGACTCTCCTGCTTGAGCAGGGGGTTGGACTAGATGACTTCCAAGGTCCCTTCCAACTGTGTTATTCTGCATCCGGCATAAAACATTAGACTAAACAAAGATAATGGGTCTGGGAGGCTAAACTATATGATAAAGAGTTGTGGGAACTGCGTATGTTTTGAGAACCAAAACAAGAGATTGGGTAACCGTTTGTCTGAAACAGAACAGGATCTCCGGCCTGAGCAGGGGGTTGGACTAGATCAGTGGTTCTCAACCTTGGGGTCGCGACCCCATTTGGGGTCGCGACACCATTTCGCGGGGGTCGCCGGGCACCGCCGGCCGCCATTTTGTTTTTTTATTTTTATTTTTTTAATGTTTTTTTAAATTTTTTTAAAAAAATTTTTAATTTTTTTTATTTTTTTTGGCGCGTGCGCGCTGCGCATGCTCAGATCCACCCATCGCGCTGGAAAAAAAATTTAAAAAAAATTTAAAAAATTTAAAAAAATAAAATAAAATAAAAACAAAATGGCGGACCGCAACAGGCGGATCTGCGCATGCACGGCGTGTGCAGCGGGCCGATCTGTGTAGGCGCAGATCTGCCCGTCGCGGCCGCCATTTTGTTTTTTTTATTTTTTTAAAAAATTTTTTAAATAAAAAATAAAAAAAAACAAAATGGCGGCCCACGACGGGCGGCTGTGCGCATGCATGGCATGTGCGACGGGCCGATCCACGCATGCACAGATCCACCCGTCGCGGCCGCCATTTTTTTTTTAATTTTTTTTAAATTTTTAAAAAAAATAAAATAAAAAAAACAAAATGGCGGCCCGCGACGGGCGGATGCACGCATGCGTGGCGCATGTGATGAGCCGATCTGCACATGCGCAGATCCGCCCATCGCGGCCGCCATTTTTTATTTATTTTTTTGATTTTTTAAAATTAAAATTTTTTTTTGCGGGCGCACGCACACGCGCACGCCCCCGGGTCGGGGTCGCGGCGCACATGGGCGGGGCAAGTGGGGTCTCAACCTCAGAAAGGTTGAGAACCACTGGACTAGATGACCTCCAAGGTCCCTTCCAGCTCTGTTATCTTCGCCATCCTTTAGTATACAACCTTCACCACCCGTTCCTCTGCAAACTGCTATAGGGGAAAGGGTCCTTTAGCCGAGCTCACCCTCCAGCGACGCTATACTGGCAGGCTGGGACGCTGATTCAGACGCCGTCTTCCCCTCTTCGGGACTTCCTGTGTAAGTCTTTAAAGCTTTTTTTTCAGCTTGCAAAGGATCCCACCTTCATCGCCAGTGTGAAGTACTTCGTTCGCAGGCGAATGATGAAGACACATGGCGATGTTAAACAGCTCTTTATTCTTCTTCTAACAACCGAACGAACAGGCAAAGGCACGCAGGCTTTTTTTTTAATGTGGCCAGAGACCTGGACAATGTCAACAAAGTAACAGAGTGTTTCCACGCCTTGCACATGCACACAAGGCTGGCGCTGCTGTGTCTGGTCCCGGGCAGCTTTTGGAATGCCCGGGACCAATGCAACGTCCCGAGCCTGTTTTTGCAGGCTCAGGACACAACAGCTACCATTTCTGTTATTTAACAGCCACTCAGGGTTAGCCAGTTTCAGCCTTTGAGCCTATCCCATAATGGGAAATGATCAGCCTAGACCAAGGGTCTTCAAACCTGGCCCTTTGATGACTGGTGGACTTCAACTCCCAGAATTCCTCAGCCAGGCTCCATTTTGTTTGTTAGATTTAAGACAGGGGTCTTCCAACTTGGCCCTTTGATGACTGGTGGACTTCAACTCCCAGAATTCCTCAGCCAGGCTCCATTTTGTTTGTTAGATTTAAGACAGTGGTCTTCCAACTTGGCCCTTTGATGACTGGTGGAGTTCAACTCCCAGAATTCCTCAGCCAGCCTCCATTTTGTTTGTTAGATTTAAGACAGGGCTCTTCCCACTTGGCCCTTTGATGACTGGTGGACTTCACCTCCCACAATTCCTCAGCCAGGCTCCATTTTGTTTGTTTTTAAGGCAATCAACAAGTCTCTCTTAAAGAATAGCAGGTTACAGTCTCAAATTTAGCCAACAAATGTCATCTCAGAGTTAGTTAGATCTTTTCAGTTTTCTTCTCCCCCTCTATTTTAAGGGGGAGAAAAAGAACCCAAATCTTCAATAATCGTTAGAGTAAAAATCAGAGAAGAAGAAAAAATAGAGAACATAAAGTTACAAGTCTTATAATCCACCAGATTTAAAAAATAGAATTCCAATTAGGATCCCAGTATTTTTCCCAACGTTTTAGACTCCCAAGGGGTTGATAGACTGCTGTTTCTGGAGGGAGGGCTAAAATTCCCCTTTCCCTCACCACAGGGGGGAAAGTACTTTGGCAGCTTATGCAGGTAATTAAGTAATTAGGATGTAAGAGAGGCAAATCTCACCCAATCCTTTCCACACTGCTTTGAAGTTGCCAGATGTACCTCAATGAGGCTGGGATCACTACCCTGCTACCCCATAACAGGCAACTTTTGAAAGTGGAAAACTCATGCTTCTTGTGCCAGAAGCTTTGGAACTCAGTATCTGGGCACTTTTCAGGCCATCCTGACAACACCCGTGTCAGCACGCGTGTAAGCGTGTGATCAGTGGCAGTTTCTGCAGCCACGTCCCTAGCATTGAGGGGAGACTCAGGCAACTCCTGAATGGACAGAACATTAATAGCTGGAGCAGGATCTGGCTGTAATTGGTCCAGGGGTAGTCTGCTCAGGCCATCTGCATGATCCATTTCTTTTCCTGGTTTGTGAACTAATGTATAGTCATATGCTGACAGGAAAATGGACCATCTCAGCATACGAGGAGAAATGATATGTGGGGTCTGTTTGTTAGTGGTAAAAAAACCCAGCAGAGGCTTATGGTCAGTATAGACCGTGAAATGGCAGCCATATAAGAAATCAGATAACCGCCCAGCCTCCTTGTTTAGGGTGACCCGCTCCCTCCTTCATCAGGACGTGAGAGGAGACCCCTTAGAGGGTAGAGCTGAGGATTTCGGAAAATATCTGCATGATAAAATCGCTCAGATACGGGAAGGCTTTGATTTCAACTGGGTGTGTCCGGTGGGAGAGACGGAGTCTGGTCTTGAGACTGTTACCTGGGCTGAGTTTGACCCCGTGACTTCTGAGGACGTGGACAGGTTGTTCGGGGGACTTAGGGTGACCACTTGTTCATTGGACCCGTGCCCCTCCTGGTTGGTGCTGGCATCCCGGGAGGTGGTACGAGGCTGGTTCCAGGTAATTATTAATGCTTCTTTAAGCGAGGGTGTCTTCCCTGCCACCTTGAAAGAGGCGGTAGTGAGGCCCCTCCTTAAGAAGCCTACCCTGGATCCAGCTGTTTTATCAAATTATCGTCCTGTCTCCAACCTTCGCTTTCTTGTGAAGGTTGTCGAGAGCGTGGTTGCCAGACAGTTCCCACGACACCTGGAGGAATTGTTATACTTGGATCCACACCAGTCGGGCTTCAGGCCTGGCTACAGCACGGAAACAGCATTGGTCGCATTGGTGGATGACCTCTGGCGGGCCCGGGACAGAGGTTGTTCCTCTGCTCTGGTGCTATTGGACCTCTCGGCGGCTTTTGATACCATTGATCATGGTATCATGCTGCAACGGTTGGAGGGGTTAGGTATAGGGGGCACTGTTTTGCGGTGGTTCGCCTCCTTCCTCTCCGGCCGGATGCAGTCTGTGTTGACAGGGGGTCAGAGGTCGACCCCGAGACCCCTTGTATGTGGGGTACCTCAGGGGTCGGTCCCCTCACCCCTACTGTTCAACATTTATGTAAAACCGCTGGGTGAGATCATCCGTGGTTTTGGTGTGGAGTACCATCTGTACGCTGATGATACTCAGCTGTACGTTTCCACGCCGAACCACCCCAACGATGCTCTTGCCGTGCTGACCCAATGCCTGGAGGCCATGCGGGTCTGGATGGGGAAGAACGGACTCAAGCTCAACCCTTCCAAGACCGAGTGGCTGTGGCTACCGTCGTCCCGGTTTAGTCAATTGACTCCTTTGTTGTCTGTTGGGGGCGAAACAGTGGCCCTCGCGGAAAGGGCTCGCAATTTGGGAGTCCTCCTGGATTTACGGCTGTCTTTAGAGGACCATCTGGCGGCCGTGGCCGGGAGGATGTTCTATCAGGTTCGCCTCGTACGCCAGTTGCGTCCCTTCCTAGACCGGGACTCGCTATCACAGTTACTCATGCCTTTGTCACTTCCAGGCTGGACTATTGTAATGCTCTCTACATGGGGCTCCCCTTGAGGTGCACCCAGAGGCTTCAGCTGGCCCAGAATGCGGCCGCGCGGGTAGTGACCGGAGCGCCATGGCGCGCCCATGTAACATCGCTCCTGCGCGAGCTGCACTGGTTGCCGGTGGCCTTCCGGGTGCGTTTCAAGGTGTTAGTGACCATCTTTAAAACGCTCCATGGCATCGGACCCGGATATTTACAGGACCGCCTTCTGCCAGCAAATACCTCCCGCCGTCCGGTACGCTCCCACAGAGAGGGTCTCCTCAGGGTGCCGTCGGCCAGACAATGTCGGCTGGCGACCCCCAGGGGGAGGGCCTTCTCTGTGGGAGCTCCAACGCTTTGGAACGAGCTCCCCCCCGAACTCCGTACGATGACGGAATTGCGTTCCTTCCGTCAAGAATTAAAAACATATTTATTCCGACAAGCCGGCCTGGGATAGTAGCTCCGGTTCCAACAAGGCCATAATTGTTTTTAGGGGATTGAGTTTTAAGATTAAGCATTGGTTTTAAATGATCGGACTAAATTACTTAATCTGTTTTTAATAACCCTATCTTTTGATGTTTTTAATTGTTTTTAAGATTATGTATTGGGTTTTTAAATGATTGCGCCAAATTATTTAATTTATTTTTAATAATTTTACCTTTTGTATGTTAATGTTTTTAATTGGGCTGTACACCGCCCCGAGTCCTTCGGGAGGGGGGAGGTATAAAAATCGTAAAATAAATAAATAAAATAAATAGACCGTGAAATGGCGGCCATATAAGAAATCATGAAATTTCTTAATGCCAGCCACTATGGCCAAGGCTTCTCTGTCAATTTGAGTGTAATTTCGCTCTGCAGAAGACAGAGTCCTTGAATAATGGGCCACAGCGACCTGTGTCCCATCAGCCTTCAGATGGCTAAGTACAGCTCCCACCCCATAAAGAGATGCATCGCTTGCGATGAAACAGGCAGTTGCTCATTGAAATGTGCTAAAACAGCATTAGAAGTGAGCAAGGGGAAATAGTGGGAAATGATCAGCCTAGACCAGTGGTTCTCAACCTTTCTCAGGTTGAGACCCCACTTGCCCCGCCCATGCGCGCCGCGACCCCGACCCGGGTGCGCATGCGCGCACCGAAAAAAAAAATTAAAAAAAAATTAAAAAAAAAACAAAAAACAAAATGGCGGCTGCGACGGGCGGATCTATGCATGCGCAGATCGGCCCGTCGCTTGCACCGTGCATGTGCGGATCCGCCCGTCGTGGCCGCCATTTTGTTTTTTGTTTTTTTTTTGTTTTTTTTTATTTTTTAAAAAAAAAATTAAAAATTTTTTTATTTTTTTTCGGCGTGACGGGCGGATCTGTCCATGCGCGGATCGGCCCGTCACACGCGCCGCGCATGCACGGATCCGCCTGTCACGTCCGCCATTTTGGTTTTGTTTTTTTTTACATTTTTTAAATTTTTTTTTGGCGCAACGGGCGGATCCGCGCACGCCAAAAAAATAAAAAAAATAAAAAAATAAAAAACAAAATGACGGCCCGCGGTGTCTGGCGCCCCCCGCGAAATCGTCGTGCGACCCCAAATGGGGTCGCGACCCCAAGGTTGAGAACCGCTGGCCTAGACCAAGGGTCTTCAAACCTGGCCCTTTGATGACTGGTGGACTTCAACTCCCAGAATTCCTCAGCCAGGCTCCATTATGTTTGTTAGATTTAAGACAGGGGTCTTCAAACCTGGCCCTTTGATGACTGGTGGACTTCAACTCCCAGAATTCCTCAGCCAGGCTCCATTTTGTTTGTTAGATTTAAGACAGGGGTCTTCAAACCTGGCCCTTTGATGACTGGTGGACTTCAACTCCCAGAATTCCTCAGCCAGGCTCCATTTTCTTTGTTAGATTTAAGACGGGGGTCTTCAAACGTGGCCCTTTGAGGACTGGTGGACTTCAACTCCCAGAATTCCTCAGCCAGGCTCCATTTTCTTTGTTATATTTAAGAAAGGGGTCTTCAAACGTGGCCCTTTGAGGACTGGTGGACTTCAACTCCCAGATTTCCTCAGCCAGGCTCCATTTTCTTTGTTAGATTTAAGACGGGGGTCTTCAAACGTGGCCCTTTGAGGACTGGTGGACTTCAACTCCCAGAATTCCTCAGCCAGGCTCCATTTTCTTTGTTAGATTTAAGACGGGGGTCTTCAAACGTGGCCCTTTGATGACTGGTGGACTTCAACTCCCAGAATTCCTCAGCCAGGCTCCATTTTCTTTGTTAGATTTAAGACAGGGGTCTTCAAACGTGGCCCTTTGAGGACTGGTGGACTTCAACTCCCAGAATTCCTCAGCCAGGCTCCATTTTCTTTGTTAGATTTAAGACGGGGGTCTTCAAACGTGGCCCTTTGAGGACTGGTGGACTTCAACTCCCAGAATTCCTCAGCCAGGCTCCATTTTCTTTGTTAGATTTAAGACGGGGGTCTTCAAACGTGGCCCTTTGATGACTGGTGGACTTCAACTCCCAGAATTCCTCAGCCAGGCTCCATTTTCTTTGTTATATTTAAGAAAGGGGTCTTCAAACGTGGCCCTTTGAGGACTGGTGGACTTCAACTCCCAGATTTCCTCAGCCAGGCTCCATTTTCTTTGTTAGATTTAAGACAGGGGTCTTCAAACGTGGCCCTTTGAGGACTGGTGGACTTCAACTCCCAGAATTCCTCAGCCAGGCTCCATTTTCTTTGTTAGATTTAAGACGGGGGTCTTCAAACGTGGCCCTTTGATGACTGGTGGACTTCAACTCCCAGAATTCCTCAGCCAGGCTCCATTTTCTTTGTTATATTTAAGACAGGGGTCTTCAAACGTGGCCCTTTGAGGACTGGTGGACTTCAACTCCCAGATTTCCTCAGCCAGGCTCCATTTTCTTTGTTAGATTTAAGACGGGGGTCTTCAAACGTGGCCCTTTGAGGACTGGTGGACTTCAACTCCCAGAA
This sequence comes from Bothrops alternatus, assembly GCA_034064705.1. Lineage (NCBI taxonomy): Eukaryota > Metazoa > Chordata > Lepidosauria > Squamata > Viperidae > Bothrops > Bothrops alternatus. The sequence goes on from JARGCV010000324.1 coordinate 28,212, forward strand.
TTCCTCAGCCAGGCTCCATTTTCTTTGTTATATTTAAGACAGGGGTCTTCAAACGTGGCCCTTTGAGGACTGGTGGACTTCAACTCCCAGAATTCCTCAGCCAGGCTCCATTTTCTTTGTTAGATTTAAGACGGGGGTCTTCAAACGTGGCCCTTTGAGGACTGGTGGACTTCAACTCCCAGAATTCCTCAGCCAGGCATGCGTGCCTGGCTGAGGAATTCTGGGGGTTGAAGTCCACCAGTCCTCAAAGGGCCAAGTTTGAAGACCCTTTGCCTAGAGCAAAATCCGGCCTTTTCTTTATTCCCTGAATCTAAAGACGGATGTTGTCATTCCACATGTTTACAGCCAAGGATTCGCTGCTGACTTTCTGTCAGTCACCATGGGTCTAGCCCTCAAGATGCCCTGGGTTGGGGTGCTGGTCTTCTTCTGTGTCGCAATGGTGCCTTCGGAATCAGAAGATACCTGTACAGCTAAAGCGATATTTGAGCCACCGGCAATGTTGCGCAGTAAGTTAAATGGCATCTACCCTGGTAGCTGAGATGGTGGTAAGAAGAGTGGGGAAAATTTCAAAGAACAGCTTGCATAGAGGGAGGGAGGGAGGGAGGAGGAAGGAAGGAAGGAAGGAAGGAAGGAAGGAAGGAAGGAAGGAAGGAAGGAAGAGAAAGAGGGAGCAAGGGAGGGAGGGTGGAAGGAAGGTAGGAAGCAAGGAAGGAAGGAAGAAAGGATAGATTCTGGGATAGGAAGGGACAAAGGAAGAAAGGAGAAAGGAAGGAAGGAAGGAAGGATAGATTCTGGGATAGGAAGGGACAAAGGAAGAAAGGAGAAAGGAAGGAAGGAAGGAAGGAGAAAGGAAAGAAGGAAGGAGAGAGGGATGGGTAAAAAGAAAGAAAAAAAAGAAATAAAGAGGGACAGAGGGAGGAAGGAAGGAAGGAAGGAAGAGGGAGCAAGGGAGGGAGGGTGGAAGGAAGGTAGGAAGCAAGCAAGGAAGGAAGAAAGGATAGATTCTGGGATAGGAAGGGACAACGGAAGAAAGGAGAAAGGAAGGAAGGAAGGAGAAAGGAAGGAAGGAAGAAAGGAAGAAAGGAGAAAGGAAGGAAGGAAGCAAGGAAGGAAGGAGAAAGGAAGGAAGGAAGAAAGGATAGATTCTGGGATAGGAAGGGACAAAGGAAGAAAGGAGAAAGGAAGGAAGGAAGGAGAAAGGAAAGAAGGAGGGAGGGAGGGAGGGAGGGAGGGGAAAGGAGAGAGGGATGAGTAAAAAGAAAGAAAAAAGAAAAGAAAGGGACAGAGGGAGGGAGGGAGGAAGGACATGGGAAGGAAGGGATAAAAAGAAAGAGAAGAAAGAAATGAAAGAAAGAGCAAGGAAGAATATGGAAAGGGAGGGAGAGAGAAAGAGAAAAAGACAGAAAGAAAGGAGGGAGGGAGGGAGGGGGGAGAGACGGAAGAAAAAAGGAAGAGAGGAAAGAATGAAAGAGGGGAATAAAGAAAGAAAAGGAAAGAAAAGAAAAGGAAGGATGGAAAAAAGAAAGGAGAGAGAGAGAAGGAAAGAGAGGGAGGGAGGGAGACTTTTGATTGTAGAATGAAATAAATGGGCTTTCCAGTTCCTTCTTTCTCAGCCATGTAAAAGAAGGAAGAGGCTGAAAGCTGGAAATGTGGAGAACTTTGTTTCTATCACCCGGTTTTCTCCTAGGAGTTAGTTGAAAATATTCTCTCCCAAACACTCCAGGCATCCACTCAGGATGGGAATCTTCCTCCTGTCCCATCTTCCCATTTTATGCAAAGATCTCCTTCCTTCCTTCCTTCCTTCCTTCCTTCCTTCCTTCCTTCCTTCCTTCCTTCCTTCCTTCCTTCCTTCCTTCCTTCCTTCCTTCTTCCTTCCTTCCTTCCTCCCGCTCTTCCTTTTTTCCTTTTCTATCTTTTCCTTCCTTCCTTCCTTCCTTCCTTCCTCTCTCCCTCCCTCCCTCCCTCCTGCCCTCCCTTCCTCCCTCCTGCCCTCCCTTGCTCCCTCTTTCTTTCTTCTTTCCTCCCTCCCTCCCTCCTTCGTTCCCTTCTCCTTCCTTCCTTCCTCCCTCCCTCCTTCCTTCCATTCTCCTTCCTTCATTCCTTCGTTCCTTCGTTCCTTCCTCCCTCTCTTCCTTTTCCTTTTCTATCTTTCCCTTCCTTCCTCCCTCCCACCCTCCCTCCCTTCCTCCCTCTCTCCCTCTCTCCCTCCTTCCTTCCTCCCTTCCTTTTCTATCATTTTCCCTTCCTTCCTTCCTTCCTTCCTTCCTTCCTTCCTACCTTCCTTCCTCCCTCCCTCCTACCCTCCCTTCCTCTCACCCTCCCTTGCTACCTCTTTCTTCCTCCCTCCCTCCTCCCTTCCCTTCTCCTTCCTTCCTTCCTTCCTTTTTTCCTTTTCTATCATTTTCCCTTCTTCCCTCCTTCCTTCCTTCCTTCCTTCCACCAAGTTTGTTGAACTTGCAATCTTGTTCATTTAATAATTGTATTACGTCATAACATTATTTCCTCCTCCTCCTCCTCCTCCTCCTCCTCCTCCTCCTCCTCCTCCTCCTCCTCCTTCCCTGGAGTAGAAGCTCATAGCATCCTTGTGGGGGAGGGCTCCAGGAGCTGTGAGGGGAGATGGGGTGCCCTCCCTCTAGTGCCGGGGTGAGCCTCTCCCTCCTGGGACAAAGTTTCGGGGCTTGAGCTGGCATGGCTGCTGCTTTGGGGCTCTGTTTCCCTCAGCCAGCTGTCCCTGCCGGAAGGGCCCCTGGGAGGAAAGGAATGGCGACTCTTGCCCACGCCGGCTGGGACAGGAGGCCACCTGGTGCTAGGAGAGCGCCTGACTGGAGCCAAGCCCTGAACTGCCTCTCTCTCTCTTTAGTGATCCAGGTCATCATTGTGAAAGGGAACATTTTGGAGGACATGATAATGAAAGCCATGAAGAACGGGGACAATAGCAAGATGATCAAAGGCATCAAAGGGTGAGTTGACTCAGCTCCTCTGGGGCAGCAAAGGAGAGGTCTGAGGTTTGACCCCCCCCCAGCAGGCTTCTAGAAGTTTCCAGCCAATAGTTGAAGACCCAACAGATGTGGACAGAGGGCAAGACTCTAAGCCAGGGGTAGGCAACCTGGGCTCTTTTATGACTGGTGGACTTCAACTCCCAGAATTCCTGAGCCAGCAACACTGAGGGGAAAGGGAGGGGTTTCCAAGCTGAGCCATGCTGGCTCAGGAACTCTGGGAGTTGAAGTCCACCAGTCATGAGGGGGGCATAATTCCCACATGCTGGCTCAGGGATTCTGGGAGTTGAAGTCCACGAGTCATGAGGGGGCCATAGTTCCCCCATGCTGGCTCAGGAATTCTGGGAGTTGAAGTCCACAAGACATAAAAGGGTCATACTTCCCCCATGCTGGCTCAGGAATTCTGGGAGTTGAAGTCCACGAGTCATGAGGGGGCCGTAGTTCCCCCATGCTGGCTCAGGAATTCTGGGAGTTGAAGTCCACGAGTCATGAGGGGGCCGTAGTTCCCCCATGCTGGCTCAGGAATTCTGGGAGTTGAAGTCCACGAGTCATGAGGGGGCCGTAGTTCCCCCATGCTGGCTCAGGAATTCTGGGAGTTGAAGTCCACGAGTCATGAGGGGGCCGTAGTTCCCCCATGCTGGCTCAGGAATTCTGGGAGTTGAAGTCCACCAGTCATAAAAGAGCCAAGGTTGCTGCCCCTGGCCTAGTTCCTACTCAGAATGCCGTTCTAGGACAGCAGAAATAATGAAGAATAGGAAGGGCTCAAAGGTGCTTCTGTTTTCAAGCCGCGGCTGGACTGTCTTTGTTTTTCCTTGAAATCGTTTCGCTTCTCATCCGAGAAGTTACTTCAGCTCACCCACAGGTGCTTTTTCCTTTGAAGACCTTTCTCTTCTCATCCAAGAAGCTTCATCAGCCTTGGATGAGAAGCGAAACGTGACCCAGAGGGCAGAGAATCTCCACAGACTTCTTCAGTTCAGTTCTTCAGTTTTGAACTGAAGAAGCTTCTTGGATGAGAGGTGAGATGTCCTCAAGGAAAACAAACAAACAAAGGAAGTCCAGCTGCCTGTTGTAAAGAAAGCACCTTTGGGGACAACCCTAATCTGGATGATGGAGAGTCTCCATAGACAAGAACGGGAAGACTTAATCTTGGACTTAGTCTTGTCTGGACAGCCCTTGCTCCAGAGTGCGTTGGGTCCCTTCCACCACTGGTATTCTGTATGCCTTACAACCTCCAGAAACCATTGTGTTGACATCAAGCCCAAGCGACTTCTGCCGATCCCATCTCAGACCTTGCCCTAAAGCTCAGAGGGTTGGACTAGAAGACCTCCAAGGTCCCTCTCAACTCTGATATTCCCATGATCGAAGTGCATAAAATCATGCATGGGATAGAAAAGGTGGATAGAGAAAAATTCTTTTCTCTATCACACAATACCAGGACAAGGGGGCACTCCCTAAAGCTCATGGCTAAGAAAGTGAGGACAAATAAAGGGAAATATTTCTTCACCCAGAGGGTCGTTGATTTATGGAATTCACTTCCTGAAGGGGTTGTGACAGCTGTCAGCCTTGACAGCTTCAAGGCAGGGCTAGATAGATTCATGGATGCAAAGTGTATCGGTGGTTATTAAAACGGATGTCCATGTGCCGCCTCTGTGTTGGTTGAGGCAGGTAGGATTCCCTTGAGTCCCATTTGTTGGGGGTCAAGGGAAAGGGGGGGTTTTGCCTTCTCTTTCTGCTCAAGATCCCCATGGACAATTGGTGAGCCACTGTGTGACACAGAATGCTGGACTCGATGGGCTTTGGCCTGATTCAGCAGGGCTCTTCTTATATGTTCTTATGAGAGTCCATCCACAAAGGAATCCAATCTGTGGCCACCTCAAGGGATGGGCAGGAACGAGAGGGCTATCATCCTGCTGAGCATTGTTTGATTAGAAAGTTAGCAATGGGAGCAGGACTGGAATTCAGTCCAGAGAACCCAAAGAGAGATTCCCTTGGGTCTGTGATTCCCCCGAGAACTCATACACAACTCCGAGTTACATTCATTTGTAAGCATTTAAGCTGATTCGCCAAGGCCTTCATCTACTTCTCCCCATCAGCAAAACATGTGTTCCTCTGCTATTCTTCACGCTCTCTTCCTTACTCTCCTAGGTTGAAAATTGAGAACCTGGAGATACCCAGTATTGTGATAATCTTTATAGGAAATGACTTGGTCTCGATACGTCTATTTTTAATCATCGCAGTTGCTGGGAAAAGGTGAGTGAGAGCCCAATTTTGGTCATGGATGTGGAAGATCCATTGGGTGGACCAGATGGATTAGACCTCTCCATCGGGTAGGTCTAGTCCAGGGGTTCTCAACCTTGGCAACTTTAAGACTTGTGGACTTCAACTCCCAGAATTCCTCAGCCAGCAAAGCTGGCTGAGGAATTCTGGAAGTTGAAGTCCACAAGTCTTAAAGTTGCCAAGGTTGAGAACCCCTGGTCTAGTCTAATGAAAAGAAGGACCAGTGGTGACATGATAGCACCATTCCAATTTTTAAGGGTCTCCTGCAAAGATGAGGGGGGGGTCAACCCTTTCTCCAAAGCACCTAAAGGCAGGGCAAGACTCAACGGATGGAAACTCATCAAGGAGAGAAGCAACCTGGAACTAAGGAGAAACTTCCTGACAGGGAGGATTAATTAGTGGAACAGCTTGCCGTGTGCTCCATCACTGGACGCTTTCAAGAAAAGAATAGACAGGCATATATCTGGGATGGTTTAAGGACACCTGGCACGGGCAGGGGATGGGCTAGAGCAGGGCTTTTCAACCTTTTCACCCACCGTACCACTTTTAGGATAGGGCAACATCCGAGGACCACCAGTCGCCTAGCAAGGTGTCAAAAACTTGACCCCCCCGCAAAAAAGGGAAAAAAGTGATAAAGTACAGGTAGTCCTCAACTTACAACAGTTTGCTTAGTGACTGTTCGAAGTTACAATGGCACTGAAAAAAGTGCTCCCCCCAAGCCACAACCGAGCAAGACGCCTGCCTGCCTGCCCGCCCGGCGGCGTTCTTCCTCCTGTCCGAGGTTTTCATTGTTGTGAAGCATTTCTGTTGGGGATTGGCAGCAGGGGTGGGGTGGGGGTGTGTTTGGTTTTTATTCCTCCCATCTGCTAGGTGGTTGCAGCAGGTTTTGGTCCCTTCACATGACCCTGGGACACTGTGACCGTCATAAATATGAATCGGTTGCCAAGCCTCTGAATGTAAATCACAAGACCCTGGAGAGGCTGCAACATTCCAGCTGATCGGCGCTTCTTCTGGGCTCAGTAGAAGCACCAGGATCAGCGCTGCTTTCCAGCTGATTGGTGCTTCTTCTGGGCTCAGCAGAAGCACCAGGATCAGTGCCGCTTTCCAGCTGATTGGTGCTTCTTCTGGACTCAGCAGGAGCGCCAGGATCGGTGCTGCTTTCCAGCTGATTGGCGCTTCTTCAGGGCTCAGCAGAAGCACCAGGATCAGTGCTGCTTTCCAGCTGATTGGTGCTTCTTCCGGGCTCAGCAGAAGCACCAGGATCAGTGCCGCTTTCCAGCTGATTGGTGCTTCTTCAGGGCTCAGCAGGAGCGCCAGGATCAGTGCTGCTTTCCAGCTGATTGGTGCTTCTTCCGGGCTCAGCAGAAGCACCAGGATCGGTGCTGCTTTCCAGCTGATTGGCGCTTCTTCAGGGCTCAGCAGAAGCGCCAGGATCGGTGCTGCTTTCCAGCTGATTGGCGCTTCTTCAGGGCTCAGCAGAAGCGCCAGGATCGGTGCTGCTTTCCAGCTGATTGGCGCTTCTTCAGGGCTCAGCAGAAGCACCAGGATCAGTGCTGCTTTCCAGCTGATTGGTGCTTCTTCCGGGCTCAGCAGAAGCACCAGGATCAGTGCCGCTTTCCAGCTGATTGGCGCTTCTTCAGGGCTCAGCAGGAGCGCCAGGATCGGTGCTGCTTTCCAGCTGATTGGCGCTTCTTCAGGGCTCAGCAGAAGCGCCAGGATCAGTGCTGCTTTCCAGCTGATTGGCGCTTTTTCAGGGCTCAGCAGAAGCGCCAGGATCGGTGCTGCTTTCCAGCTGATTGGCGCTTCTTCAGGGCTCAGCAGAAGCACCAGGATCAGCGCTGAGCTCCAGCTGGAACCTGGTGCTGATCCTGGCGCTTCCGCTGAGCCCTGACAGCCCTGCAGCTCCAGCCGTCTCTCGCTGAGGCTTCTGCGGTGCTGCCACCGGTTCCGCTCATTCCCCTCCCCCGCTACCCCTTTTCTAGGATGGTCACGTCCCACCGGCCAGGTGCCAATGGACCACAGGTGGTACCTGTACCACAGGTTGAAAAGCCCTGGACTAGATGACCTCCAAGGTGCCATCCAACTCTATTATTATCATTATTATTAACGGGAAAGCCTGATGGTGAATTGGAGATTTGTAGATGGAGTCCTTTGGCTTTGTCACTACCACTTGAATTTGGAAAGGAATGAGTTTAGAATGGAAACTGAAGCCATCCACTCCGCATCATCTTACGGATAGCCCAAAGGCGCTTTTTCCAAAAAGTGCCTGGACTTCCTTGTTTTTTTTTCTCTTTGAAAAGGTTTCGCTTCTCATCCAAAAAGCGTCTTCAGCTCTAACTGACCAGTGGGGAATGGAAAGATTTGTTATTCTTTCTGTATAAAATGTTTTATAGATGGCACCTTCCACCAGCAAGATTAGCAAAAGTGTTTAAAAACATGTCAGATAGATGTTGGAAATGTAAACATAACATAGGCACGTATTATCATATTTGGTGGACATGCGGGAAGGCAAAGGCTTATTGGAAAAATATACATATGTGGTTAGAAAAAATGTTGGACGAACAAGTGGATTTTAAACCTGAACTTTTTTTACTAGGCATTAGGTCTAAAAAGACTAATAAGCAGAAATTATACTTAATTCTACATATTACCACAGCAGCAAGAATAATTTTCGCACAATCCTGGAAGAATGAAGGATTGCCATCAGAGGAAGAAATAATCAGGAAGATTTTGGAATGTGCAGAGATGGACAGATCAACTATGAGGCTGAAAGACAAAGAAGATACAGACTACTATCAAATTTGGAATTTGTTTTATTCTTGGTTAGAGAAAAGAATGGGGCTACCCATTCTACATGGGGCTACCTTTGAAAAATGTTCGGAGACTTCAGGTAATGCAGAATGCGCGAGCAGTGTTGGGCTTGCCTAGAAATGCCCACATTTCGGCATCACTCCGCGAGCTGCATTGGCTGCCAATTGGTCTCCGAACCCAATTCAAAGTGTTGGTTATGACCTATAAAGCCCTACATGGCATCGGACCAGGTTACTTACGGGACCGTCTGCTGCCCCATGAATCCCAGCGGCCGGTTAGGGCCCACAGAGTCGGCCTTCTCCAGGTCCCGTCAGCCAGACAGTGTCGCCTGGCGGGGCCTAGGGGAAGGGCCTTCTCTGTTGCGGCCCCGGCCCTCTGGAACCAACTTCCCCCGGAGATCCGTGTCTCCCCCACCCTCTCCGCCTTTCGTAAATTGCTTAAAACATACTTTTGCCGGCAGGCCTGGGGCAGCTAACACCTTGCCCCTAGCCAGTGTATGTTTGTGTGTATGTTTGTGGAGTGATTGGTTTCTTTTTTAACTTAAGGGTTTTTATATCTATGTGTTTTATTGTAATTTCTATCATGTTGTGAGCCGCCCTGAGTTCTCCGGAATAGGGCGGCATAGAAATTAAATAAATAAATAAATAAATAAATAAATAAATAAATAAATAAACAAACAAACAAACAAACAAACAAACAAACAAATAAATAAATAAATAAATAAATTAGGAATTGAACATGTATTAGCTTAGCAAACTCCAGACAACTTGTTGATTGGAAAAATTAACATATATTAATGAAAAAAAATTAATAAAAAAGATTGAGAAAAAAGAGGAAAGATTTGTTATTCTTTGCAGTCATCTGATCATTAACAGTCGTTCTGGGAGTCGTTGAGGCCACTTGGATAGAGGGTACAGATCAATCTCCAAAGGGGCTTCAGCGATTCTCAGAGAGAGTACTAATCACCAGATGGCTGCCAAAAATGTAAATCCTTCCATTCCCCTTGGATGACAAGCAAAATATCTTTTAATTCCTCCCCCCCAAACCCATGAAAGTTCATCTGCCTTATGGAAAAAGCCTCTTTGGGACAACTTTGAGCTGGATGATGGAGAATCCCCCTAGACATTGTCTTGTGGGCCTGCTATGGGTGCAGTTGTTCCAGCAAATCTGGTCCCAACATAACCCCTTTTCTTTCTTTCTTTCTTTCTTTCTTTCTTTCTTTCTTTCTTTCTTTCTTTCTTTCTTTCTTTCTTTCTTTCTTTCTGTCTGTCTTTCTTTCTTTCTTTCTTTCTTTTTTCCAGCTTTATCGGCGGACAGATGATCATCACCGTGGGTGGCGAATTTAACACGACGGGCAAGATTTCATACTTGTCCAATGGTGATCTGAGTATGAAGGTCACAGAATGTAAGGTGGCGGTGAAGTCCTGCAAAACCAACCTTCCCAGCAGGTGAGAACCCACAAGGCATGTCAGACTCGAACGCGGGGCGCTCTCTAGAAAACTGACATTCTACGGTGAGAAAAACAAGGTTCTACATTTAGGCAAGAAAAACCAGAGGCAGAGGAATAGAATAATAAGCGGTTCCTGACTCTATAAGAGGGACCTTGCAGTCCGAGTCTTTTTGGCTTGCCGTGCACAAGTATACATAACCAGAATTAGACGGTGTTGTTTCTCTGTGTCATATAATATATGTGTGTATATGCATAATTCTGTATTTATTTATTTATGTAGTGTATTTTGGAGGTGGTAATACTTTGAGAGCTGTATGCAACAAAATTTCGTTTTAATGTATGCTGATTAGTGTACATTCAAAGTGACAATAAAGTTATTATTCTATTCTATTCTATTCTATTCTATTCTATTCTATTCTATTCTATTCTATTCTATTCTATTCTATTCTATTCTATTCTATTCTATTCTATTCTATTCTATTCTATTCTATTCTATTCCATTCCATTCTATTCTATAATTCTATTCTATTCTATTCTATTCTATTCTATTCTATTCTATTCTATTCTATTCTATTCTATTCTATTCTATTCTATTCTATTCTATTCTATTCTATTCTATTCTATTCTATAATTCTATTCTATTCTTTAACTCTATTCTATTCTATTCTATTCTATTCTATTCTATTCTATTCTATTCTATTCTATTTTATAATTCTAGTCTATTCTTTAACTCTATTCTATTCTATTCTATTCTATTCTATTCTATTCTATTCTATTCTATTCTATTCTATTCTATAATTCTATTCTATTCTATTCTATTCTATTCTATTCTATTCTATTCTATTCTATTCTATTCTATTCTATTCTATTCTATTCTATTCTATTCTATTCTATTCTATTCATACAATCCTTGGCTGTATAAACAGAGGCATAGAATCAAAATCATGTGAAGTATTAGTACCCCTTGATAAAGCTTTAGTAAGGCCACACCTGGAATCCTGCATCCAGTTTTGGTCACCATAATGTAAAAAAAAAAAAGATGTTGAGACTCTAGAAAGAGTCCAGAGAAGAGCAACAAAGATGACCAGGGGACTGGAGGCTAGAACATACGAAGAACAGTTGCTGGAATTGGGTATTAGTTTAATGAAGAGAAGGACGAGGAGGGACAGGATAGCTGTCTTCCAGTATCTCAGGGGCTGCCCCAAAGAAGAGGGAGTCCACTTATGTTTCAAAGCATCAGAGGACAGGACCAGAAATTCATAAATGTTGGGCTGGATTGTGGTAAAAGATGACTTGTACTTTATAATTCCTTCCATTTCTCGTCTTCTCTTTCAGCATGCTTCCCAAAATCGTGAATAAGTTTTTGGATTCTACACTCAACAAAGTCATGCCGGGCGTGGTAAGTCTGGGGGCTTTATGATGGTAGAATCACGGACCTGGAAGGATGGGGTGGAGGCCAGGGACCTCTTTGCTCCCCGTGAGTCCACCTTATCCCATAGGTTGGGCAGGAGGGACACATTTCAGATCCCATTTGGTAATTCCAGGCACGTAGTAATAGACCCTTGCTTGCAGAGTTCAAGCTAACTTTGAAAAACGTTCGGAGACTTCAGGTAATGCAGAATGCAGCCGCGTGAGCAGTGTTGGGCTTGCCTAGAAATGCCCACATTTCGGCATCACTCCGCGAGCTGCATTGGCTGCCATTGGTCTCCGAACGCAATCCAAAGTGTTGGTTATGACCTATAAAGCCCTACATGGCATCGGACCAGGTTACTTACGGGACCGTCTGCTGCCCCATGAATCCCAGCGGCCGGTTAGGGCCCACAGAGTCGGCCTTCTCCAGGTCCCGTCAGCCAGACAGTGTCGCCTGGCGGGGCCTAGGGGAAGGGCCTTCTCTGTTGCGGCCCCGGCCCTCTGGAATGAACTCCCCCCGGAGATCCGTATCGCCCCCACCCTCTCCGCCTTTCGTAAAGTGCTGAAGACTCATCTTTGCCGACAGGCCTGGGGCAGTTGACACCTTGCCCTAGCCAGTGTATGTTTGTTGTGAGTTTGTTTCGGATTGGTCTTAATTTTTTTTTTAAGTAAAAATTCCTTTATTTAAACAATCAGCATTGTACATAAAATCTTTGTATGCATCGAACATCATAGCGTCTGATATACAACACTACGTATTATTCTTTGTAAACTTCTGGTTTGGTAAACATTTTTCATTCCTCACTTTGTTAGGGATCATACAGGTTAAAAAATGAAACAGGTGTATAGTAGAGGCTGGAAGTGAGGAGTGAAGAATGTTTACCTAATGTTGTATGTTATGTTCTACGATGATCGCTTTTTAATATGATCTTATGCTTGATGTTGATTACTTTAATAATGAAAAAACAGACTGAATTTTTACCCCAGGTTATTGAATCCCTACCTCAGGATCTTTTGCTAGGGATCATAAAAGATAAAACACAACAGACATATAGTTGAGGCTGGAAGTGAGAAGTAAAGAATATTTACCAAACCAGACGTCTACAAAGATTAATACCTAGTGTTATATGTTGTGTTCTATAATGATTGATTATTAATATGATCTTATATTTAATGTTTAACTACTACCTCAGGATGATTGGTCTTTTAATTGACGGTTTTACAATGTTTTTTATATATTAGATTTCTACATGTAGTATTTATGTTGTGAGCCGCCCTGAGTTCTTGAAATAGGGCGGCATAGAAATCTAAGTAATAAATAAATAAATAACTACTTTGGTAACACTTGATAAAACCTTAGTAAGGCCACACCTGGAATGCTGCATCCAGTTTTGGCCACCACATTACCAAAAAGTTGTTGAAACTTTGGAAAAAGTGCAGAGAAGAGCAACTAGGATGATCAGGGGACTAGAGACTAAAATATACGAAGAACGGTTGCAGGGATTGGGTATGGCCAGTCTAGAGAAAAGAAGAAACAGGGGAGAGCCTTCCAGTATCTCAGGGGCTGCCCCAAAGAAGAGGGAGTCAAGTTCTTCTCCAAGGCGCCTGAAGGCAGGACAAGAAGCAACAGATGAAAACTAATCAGGGAGAGAAGCAACCTGGAACTAAGGAGAAACTTCCTGACTGTGAGAACAATTAATTAGTGAAATGGCTTTCCTCCAGAGGTTGTGGGTGCTCCATCAATGGAAGTTTTAAAGAAGAGGCTGGACAGCCATTTGTCTGAAATGGTAGACGGTCTCTTGCTTGAACAGGGGGGTGGACTAGAAGACCTCCAAGGTCCCTTCCAACTCTATTCTGATTGAGTTGATTGAATTGAGTTTACTTTGTTGTTTTCTGCGTATAATACAGGAATCGAATCAAATAGAATAATAAAGAATAGAATAGAATAAATAATGAAGAATAGAATAGAATAGAATAGAATAGAATAGAATGGAATGGAATGGAATGGAATGGAATGGAATGGAATGGAATGGAACGGAATGGAATAGAATAGACAGATTGTAGAACAGAACAGAACAGAACAGAAAATATGGAATAGAATAGAATAGAATAGAATAGAATAGAATAGAATAGAATAGAATAGAATAGAAGACAGGATGTAGGAATAGAATAGAATAGAATAGAATAGAATAGAATAGAATAGAATAGAATAGAATAGAATAGAATAGAATAGAATAGAATAGAATAGAATAGAATAGAAATAACAGATTGTAGAATAGAATAGAATAGAATAGAATAGAATAGAATAGAATAGAATAGAATAGAATAGAATAGAATAGAATAGAATAGAAGACAGGATGTAGGAATAGAATAGAATAGAATAGAAATAACAGATTGTAGAATAGAATAGAATAGAATAGAATAGAATAGAATAGAATAGAATAGAATAATGAAGAATAGACTAGAATAGAGTAGAGTGTAGAGTAGAGTATATAGAGTAGAGTAGAGTAAAGTAGAGTAGAGTAGAGTAGAGTAGAGTAGAACTGGAAGGGACCTTGGAGGTCTTCTAGTCTAGCCCTCCATTCAAGCAGGAGAACCTATACTATCTCAGACAAGTGATTGTCTAGCCTCTTCTTGCTTCTCTCCTTAATGAGTTTCCATCCGCTGTTTCTTTTCTTGCCCTCTGGTGCTTTGGAAAATAAGTTGACCCCCCCCCTCTTCTCTGTAGCAGCTCCTCACATACTGGAAGGTTGCTATCAAGCCAATCTGGTCCTTCTTTTCTTGAGAACTAGCCATGTCCAAATCCTGCAACTTCATATATTTTACTCTCCAGGCCTTTAATCATCCTAGTTGCTTTTCTCTTCCCTTTTTCCCAAAGTCTAACATCTTTTTTTTTTTTTTTGGTAATGTGTGGTGACCAAAACTGGATGCAGGATTCCAGGGGTGACCATACTAAGGATTTATAAAGCCATATTAATACATCAGAGGTTGCATCCTCTCCCCGCCTCTCTGGGGTCCAGCTGCAGCCACTTTCCCAGGCTCCAAAAATATTGGGGGGAACTCAGTGAGTTTTAGGAGACATGTGAGGGCACATCGCCTTCCAGTGCTGGCTTAAAGTGCTGGCCAGTGTGGTTGCGAGCATGGAGGTTGAACATGGGCAGAGAAATGAGTCTGCACGGTTGTCTGCAGGGTGGGATTTGTCACCCTTAGGGTCCCCACCTGCCCCCCCCCAATGAAAATCTGTCTCAAGCCCCATTTGATCCCAGGAACCTGCTGGTCTTCTCCAGTCATGTCTCCTTTTCTGGATCCCTTGCCTTCCAGTTGTGCCCAGCGGCTGACGTGATGATATCAAAACTAAAGGAATCATTGTACAAAATCCTGGGTGAGTGTCTTTGTTTCTGTCAGGCTTGCCACAACTCAAACCTCTAACCTCCATTCGTTGAGAAAGGTAGAACCTATTAGAGATCAAGCGTATTGTAATAGTGCAAAACCAGAACTGAGAATCGCGCACCAAAACCCATGAATTCTATTCTTCCCTCCCTTAACGGTCTCCCGTTGCCCATCCCAGTGTAACCAATCAGGTTCAGGAAAGATGCTTTCCTAACTGGTCAGTCCAAGCCCAGTTTGGGGTGCGGCTCCCTGCTTTTTCCAGCTGGGTGACCTTGAGGCAGCATCTCGAGGAGGTACAGCATTTACGTTCGCTTCCCCAAGCAGCCGATCATTTCTTTTTGGAATTTAAGGGAGTTGAGCTGGGGTTGAGCTGTTCTTTCTCATCGTGACAGCCCAGTGGGCCCCGTCGTCTCGGACCTGAAGGTAGAACGTGAGAAAGGAACAGGTGGCCAAAGCTGGGGGCTACAGCCTGATGTCTTGACCTCCTGGAGGGCTACAGGAGACAGTTCAGGGATATGCTAGCACCCCAAAGTCTGAATTTTGAGTTTTTCCTACCTCTTTGGGGAGGAGATGATCTGAAGACCCCGCTCCCCCAAGTCAGCTGTTCAGTTGACCTTTGCTCTTTGCAATTGGGGTGGGGGTCCCAATGGTGCTTTTTCAGGGGGCAACCGGACTTTCTTGTTTTTTCTTTGAAGATGTTTCGCTTCTCATCCGAGAAGCTTCTTCAGTTCTGACTGGATGGTGGGCAAGGGAAGGATTTGTACTCCTTGCCGACAGCTGGTCCTTTGCCTTCTTTTAGAGAGACACAGGTCAACCTCCAAGTGGCCTCAATGACTCTCTAAAAGAAGGCAAAGGACCAGCTGTCTGCAAGGAGTATAAATCCTTCCCTTCCCCACCATCCTGTCAGAACCTGAAGAAGCTTCTGGGATGAGAAGCGAAATGTCTTCAAAGAAAAAAACAAGACAGTCCAGTTGACTCTTGAAAAAGCCCCTTTGGGACAACCAGGGCCTGGAGGATGGAGAATTCTCCATGGACAATTGGTGGGGGTCAGGTTGTCCCACTTGGGATGTCCTCTAAGGTGAAATAAGAGTGTTGGGTCCAGTCAACTTTTAGTAAGGTCGGATAAACAATCAAGAACTAAAATCCCAAGCCAGCTTCTTCCTAAACTTTAGCGATCTTGGTCTATTGACTTGGTGGCCGGAGATGTTCTTACATAGAATTCAAGCAAGGTCACTTGCTTGAAATGTTTTCTTGAACGAAAATCAGAGAATCGGTCATGAGATTCCATCAAGAACATCTCTGGTTCTTCTTCAACAACCCAAAGGGGACCCGTATCTCAGAATGTTGTAGCTGAAGTCCCTCTAGTTCAGGGGTTCTCAACCTTGGCAACTTTAAGACTTGTGGACTTCAACTCCCAGAATTCCTCAGCCAGCTTTGCTGGCTGAGGAATTCTGGGAGTTGAAGTCCACAAGTCTTAAAGTTGCCAAGGTTGAGAACCCCTGCTCTAGTTTCTCCAAGTTTCTCCACTGGACATCCTGGTCACTTGGCCATTGGGGCTGATCTTGGTTTGTTCATGCAGACACAACGGCCACTGCGTCCTCCTTCCAAGAGAGCCCGGGTTTTATTTTATTTATTCATATTTATTATTTATTTTATGTATCGTTTACTCATTGATTAAATGTGTAAGTCACCCGTCTCATTGTCCAGAGTTCAGCAGACATAGGCAGCTCTGAAGATGCTGCAAATACAGCCCAACATTTCTGTCACTAAGCGAGACATTTGTTAAGGGAGTTTTGCCCCACTTTACAACCTTTCTTGACAAACCGTGGTTAACTGAATCCCTGCAGATGTTAAGTGAGTCACGCAGTTGTTAATTGAATCTGGCTTCTCCATTAATTTTGCTGGTCAGAAGGTCATAAATATGAGTCCTTTGCCGAGCGTCTGAATTTTAATCACATGACCACAGGGATGCTGCCACGGTCGTAAGTGTGGAAAACGATCATATGGCCCCCTTTCCAGCGCTGTCGTAACTTTGAAAGGTCACTAAACAAACTGTTTGAAAGTTGAAAACTACCTGTATTGGCTAAAGCAGGAGTCTTCAAACTTGGCCCTTTTATGACTTGTGGACTTCAACTCCCAGAATTCCTGAGCCAGCATGGGGGAACTATGGCCCCCTCATGACTCGTGGACTTCAACTCCCAGAATTCCTGAGCCAGCATGGGGGAACTATGGCCCCTTCATGACTGGTGGACTTCAACTCCCAGAATTCCTGAGCCAGCATGGGGGAACTATGGCCAATTCATGACTCGTGGACTTCAACTCCCAGAATCCCTCAGCCAGCATGGGGAACTATGGACCCCTCATGACTTGTGGACTTCAACTCCCAGAATTCCTGAGCCAGCATGGGGGAACTATGGCCCCCTCATGACTCGTGGACTTCAATTCCCAGAATGCCTGAGACAGCATGGGGGAACTATGGCCCCCTCATGACTCGTGGACTTCAACTCCCAGAATCCCTCAGCCAGCATGGGGAACTATGGACCCCTCATGACTTGTGGACTTCAACTCCCAGAATTCCTGAGCCAGCATGGGGGAACTATGGCCCCCTCATGACTCGTGGACTTCAATTCCCAGAATGCCTGGGCCAGCATGGGGGAACTATGGCCCCCTCATGACTCGTGGACTTCAACTCCCAGAATTCCTCAGCCAGCATGGGAGAACTATGACCCCCTTTATGACTCATGGACTTCAACTCCCAGAATTCCTGAGCCAGCATGGGGGAACTATGGCCCCTTCATGACTTGTGGACTTCAACTCCCAGAATTCCTCAGCCAGCATGGGGGAAACTATGACCCCCTTTATGACTCGTGGACTTCAACTCCCAGAATTCCTGAGGCAGCATGGGGGAACTATGGCCCCTTCATGACTGGTGGACTTCAACTCCCAGAATTCCTCAGCCAGGCACAAGGAATTCTGGGAGCTGAAGTCCACCAGTCATAAAAGGGCCAAGATTGAGGACCCCTGGGCTAAAGTCACCCAACACTCAGCTTCCGGTGATTTGGCTTAGTGTCTTGTGTGAATCCTGCCACAGTGGTTTACAAGCCACGATTTATGGCTAGCGTGGACCTGGTTGCCCTATAGTCTTGCAAACACCAGTTTGTGTTTTTAGCTAAGTTCTCACTGGCAGAAATACCATGGGGCCTTCTGGGAAGCCCAGGAATTATATCTGGTTGGAGAAACTGCTTGACGGAACCATATTTTAATGCAATGTGTATCTTTCATAGCAAAGAAACCTATAGGGAATATTGGCTATATTGTGTACGAAGTGGCAGAAAAACCGGTTATCTACTCTACTCACATGACCTTTACTCTCAAGGTAAGAGTGGATGGATATGTTATTTATCACAACCCCAGTTTTTTTTAATAAGGATTTTATTAGTTTTTCTCTTACATACATGCGTTCATTTTTCAACCAGCGTGCTGTCTGGATTCAAAAACGCGAATACATAATCAATTCCTAATCCTTGGTTCTTTCCTCTAGCCATCTGTAGAATAACTCTCAGATTTGGTAGTATTCTGTTTCTTCTTTGTCTTTCAATCTCACAGTTAATCTGTCCATCTCTGCGCATTCCAATATTTTTTTTAATTACTTCTTCCTCTGGTGGTTCTGCTTCATTTTTCCAATATTGCGCAAAGACGATTCTTGCTGCTGTTATGACGTGTAAAGCCAAATATAAACTTTGTTTATTAGTCTTTTTCGGCATTATGCCTCCTAATAGAAGAAGTTCAGGTTGAAATTCCAACATTTTTTTCTAACCAAACATGTATCTTTTTCCAATAAGACTTTGCTTTACCACATGGCCACCAAATATGATCATATGTGCCTGAGTTATGTTTACATTTCCAACATCTATCTGACATATTTTTAAACGTTTTTAAACACAACCCCAGTTTTTTTGCCAGGGGGCACTAGGAGTATCTTTTCCCCAATCAGGTCAACCAGCTCTTCTAAAAAGGCCAACGCAGTGCTGGGCTGCATTAACAGAGGGAGAGAATCAAGATCACGTGAAGTGTTAAGACCCCTTTACAAGGCCTTGGTAAGGGCACACTTGGAATACGGCATCCAGTTTTGGTCACCACGATGTAAAAAAGATGCGGAGACTCTGGAAAGAGTGCAGAGAAGAGCAACAAAGATGATCAGGGGACTGGAGGCTAAAACATATGAGGAAAGGTTGCTGGAATTGGGAATGTCCAGAATTCCTGAGCCAGCATGGGGGAACTATGGCCCCCTCATGACTGGTGGACTTCAACTCCCAGAATTCCTGAGCCAGCATGGGGGAACTATGACCCCCTCATGACCGGTGGACTTCAACTCCCAGAATTCCTGATTCAGAATGGGGGAACTATGGCCTCCTCATGACTCGTGGACTTCAACTCCCAGAATTCCTGAGCCAGCATGGGGGAACTATGGCCCCTCATGACTCGTGGACTTCAACTCCCAGAATCCCTGAGCCAGTATGGTTCAACTTGGAAACCTCTGCCTTTCCCCTCAGCGTGGCTTGGTCAGGAATTCTGGGAGTTGAAGTCCACCAGTCATCAAAGAGCCGAGGTGGCCTCCCCCTGTGTTAGATGGTCTCGGGATTGTGGAAGCCAGACCATCCAAGCCACCATGTCAAATGTCCCATAGCCGGAAGCCGATGTCCCAAAACCTGACTCTCCGTGGCAAGAGGTAGAGAAGCAATAAACAGAATTGCGTAGGGATGAGATGCTGGCTCCTTCACCAGCCCCCAATGCAGGACTGCCTGGCAGACTTTGGCCTGAGGTGGGTGGAGGGCCGGTGCCCAGGGTGAACCTGGAAGTACCGGTAGGGAGGAGACGTCCAAGAACAGGGCCACGTTGGGGCCCTGCCCGGCCCCCGTCCGATCCCGCGTGCCCTTGGGGGGCATTTCAGTTGCTTTTGAAACGGTGACGCTGGTCTTCGTGCTTCCTTTTCCCAGATTAAAATAGAGAAGAAAAATGGGGAAGCAATACCGTTCCAATGTGAGTCGCTCCCCGATGAGCTGCCAACCAAAGAAGGGAAAACGGCTTCTTTCTTTCTGCCCACCACTGGGGTCCATGCTCTGATGATCTTGTACCAGGAGCATCTCAAAGCTCTGCTGACCAAAGTGAAGGTGAGGGAAGGGCCCCTTCCTGCATTCGGGAGGGAAAGGGCCCCTTGGGGTTCCCTGGTGTGGGGCAGCCCCCTCCCAGCCTTGCGCTGCTGGGAGGTTGAGTCTCCCTTTGGGCTTCAGGAGACCAAACCAGGAAGGGAGGGAGGGAGGGAGGGAGGCAAGGAAGGGGAAGGGAAGGGAAGGGAAGGGAAGGAGGGAGAGAGGAAGTTGGATTTTCAGGAGAGAAGGAAAAGGAAGGAAGGAAGGAAGGAAGGAAGGGGAAGGGAAGGAAGGATGGAGGGAGGGAGGAAGGGAAAAAGGGAGGAAGGGAGAAACGAAGGAAGGGAGAAAGTTTGATCTTCAGGATAGGAGGAAGGAAAGAAGGAAAGAAGGAAGGAAGGAAAGGGAGGGAGGGAGGGAGGGGGGAAGGAAGGGAGGGAGGAAGGGAGGCAAGGAAGGGAAAGGAAAGGGAAGGGGAGGGAAGGAGGGAGGGAGGAAGTTGGATCTTCAGGAGAGAGGGATGAAGGGAGAGAGGGAGGAAGGGAGGGAGGAAATGGGAGGGAAGGAAGGAAGGGAGAAAGGGAGGGAGGGATGAAGGGAGAGAGGGAGGAAGGGAGGGAGGGAGGGAGGAAGGGGGAAGGAAGGGAGAGAGGAAGGAAGGGAGGAAGGAAGGAAGGAAGGGAGGGAGGGAGGGAGAGAGGAAGGGAGGGAGGGAGGGAGGAAGGGAGAGAGGGAGGGAGGAAGGGAAAGAGAGACGAAGGGAGAGAGGGAGGAAGTGGGAGGGAAGGGAGGAAGGGAGGGAGGGAGGAAGGGAAAGAGGGACGAAGGGAGAGAGGGAGGAAGGGAAGGAGGGAGGGAGGAAGGAAGGGAGGGAGGGAGGAAGGGAGGGAGGGAGAAAGGGAGGGGGAAGGGAGGGAGGGAGGGAGGAAGGGAGGAAGGGAGGGAGGGAGGAAGGAAGGAATGGAGAGAGGGAGGAAGGGAGGGAGGGAGAGAGGAAGGGAGGGAGGGAGGGAGGGAGGAAGGGAGGGAGGGAGGGACGAAGGGAAAGAGGGAGGGAGGGAGGGGGGAAGGAAGGGAGGGAGGAAGGGAGGGAGGGAGGGAGGGAGGGACGAAGGGAAAGAGGGAGGAAGGGAGAGAGGGAGGGAGGCAGGGAGGGAGGAAGGATCGGCAGAGAAGAGTGTGGAACCGTCTCCAGCCAGCCCTTCTCCGCCCTGAGCCCAGAGGGATCCACTCTCAGGGCCACCAATGGTTCCTTTTCATTCAAAGAGATTAAGATTAAGGTGAAGCTCCTGGTGGAAGCCTGAAACGAAGGTTTGACCTTCACTCATGCAGGCAGTCCTCGGCTCACAGCCGTCCGCTCAGTGACCGTTTGAAGTTGCCACGGCACTGAGGATCCTTTTTCACCCTTGCGACCGTTGCAGCCTCCCCGGGGTCAACATTCAGCCGCTCGGCAGCTGACCCCTGTTCATGAGGGTTTTGCAGCATCCCGGAGCGGCTCCCGTGATCCCCTTCCGTGACCATCTGACAAGCAAAGTCAAAGGGGGGAGCCAGATTCACTTAACGACCGGGTTACTAACTTGACAGCTGCAGCGATTCGCTTAACAACGCTGGTGAGAAAGGGAGTCAAATGGGGCAAAGCTCCCTTAGCCAATGTCTCATTTACCAACAGAGATCTTGGGCTGAACTGTGTCGTAAGTCGAGGAGTGCCTGTAACGGCAGGTCTTTCACCAATCCAGATTTTGAGGAAAGGAACGGGTGCGTCGGTGACACCCAGTTACCGAGGTCACTTTGTTCCTGGTTGATTATTATGGGAAATAAGCCTTGCCTTCCATGGGGTTCAAGGTCATTGCTTGCAATTCTTGCCTGCTTTTCGCTACTGATGTATTTCTCTCTCTCTCTCTTGCTTAGGGTTCCGTCCCGACCTCCGACCAGCTCAAAAAAATGTTGCCAGGCGTAAGTTCCTCTTCCTTTTGGGATTGTGGTGGGTGGCTGGCTTGGCTCTCCAGGAGGTCTTCCTGGGAAGTGTGAACTTCCTCTCTCTTGGAGCTGCTGAAACATTCTGTGTGCAGAAGCAGATCTGATCTGGGCAGGGATTCCTGCAGCAGATTTTATTCCTAGATCAAGAAAGGGGTTATTTTTATGGGAAACAGATAGATAGATAGATAGATAGATAGATAGATAGATAGATAGATAGATAGATAGACAGACAGACAGACAGACAGACAGACAGACAGACAGACAGACAGACAAACAGATACAGATAGATAGATATAGATAGATAGATAGATGATAGATAATGATAGATAAATATACATGATAGATAGATAGATAGATAGATAGATAGATCTATACAGATAGATACATATATAGATAATGATAGATAAATATAGATGATAGATAGATACAGATAGATAGATATATAGATAATGATAGATAAATATAGAAGATAGGTAGATAGATAGGCAGACAGATATAGATAGATAGATAGATACAGATAGATAGATAATAGATAATGATAGATAGATAGATTAGATGATAGATAGATAGATAGATAGATAGAAAGATAGATAGATAGATAGATAGATAGAAAGATAGATAGATAGATAGATAGATAGATAGATAGATAGATAGAAGAGGGAGACAGACTGACAGATAGATAGATAGATAGATAGATAGATAGATAGATAGATAGATAGATAGATAGATAGATAGATAGATAGATAGATAGATAGATAGATAGATACCGGTAGATGAAAGAGAGGGAGACAGACCGACCAACAGACATAAGATAGATAGATAGATAGATAGATCTATACAGATAGATACATATATAGATAATGATAGATAAATATAGATGATAGATAGATACAGATAGATAGATATATAGATAATGATAGATAAATATAGAAGATAGGTAGATAGATAGGCAGACAGATATAGATAGATAGATAGATACAGATAGATAGATAATAGATAATGATAGATAGATAGATTAGATGATAGATAGATAGATAGATAGATAGATAGATAGATAGATAGATAGATAGATAGATAGATAGATAGAGATGATAAATAGCTAGACAGGAAGGACAAGATGAGCGTCAGGTGGGGGTTTCCTCTTGTTGTGAGGTCATTGTTCATGTTCTGGGTTTAAATGTCCCCCCCCCTCCATTTTATCCAGGCTGGTCTGCCTCCTGGGAAAAAGCTGAAAATTCAACTTACTCACAGAGAACACCCCCTGGTTTCCGTGTCGTCTACGGGCAACACCATAACAACTCGTACCCAGGCTTCGTTCTTGGATGTTAAACGTGGCAACGAGCTGCTCTCCATCCAGATGGTAGATCTTCCTTTCATCTGCACCCCTTGACCAGAGGCCAAAAGCCTTAATCTGCTTACACAACCTCACCTTCCAAAATTAATCTTTATGTGAAGAAACTCCAGTTAAGGCAGAGGAAAGGCATGAATTGTGGCCCAGTTTGAACACACCCAAGTGTATCTCTCCATCAAGGCTGCGTCACGGAGACTTTTAGGTGCCTAGAGAGAGAATTAAGGGGTGTCTGTTTAACTCTCTCCCAAGGATGGTTCCCCAGTCTGGAGGAACTGAGCCCACAGCTCCAGAAATAGCCAGCCAGGAGGGCCACCCGTTTGTGCAGGGAATAGAACAGAACAGAACAGAATAGAATACAATAGAATAATGGGATAGAATAGAACACAGAATAAATAGGATAGAATAGAACATAGAATAGAACATAGAATAAATAGAACATAGAATAGAATATAGAACATAGTAGAATATAGAATAGAAAAGAATAGAACCTAAAATAGAATAGAATAGAACCTAGAATAGAACCTAGAACAGAACCTAGAATAGAATACAACATAGAATAAATAGAATAGAATATAGAACATAGAATAGAATATAGAACATAGAATAGAACATAGAACATAATAGAATAGAATATAGAACATAGAATAAATAGAATAGAATAGAACATAGAATAGAGCATAGAATAGAACATAGAATAGAGCATAGA
Source organism: Bothrops alternatus (assembly GCA_034064705.1). NCBI lineage: Eukaryota > Metazoa > Chordata > Lepidosauria > Squamata > Viperidae > Bothrops > Bothrops alternatus. Next base: position 51,730 of record JARGCV010000324.1, read on the forward strand.
ATAGAATATAGAACATAATAGAATAGAATATAGAACATAATAGAATATAGAATATAGAATATAGAATATAGAACAGAACAGAATAGAATAGAAGCTGGAAGGGACCTTAGAGGTCTTCTAGTCCAGCCCCCTGTTCGAGTAGGAGAACCTAGACCATCTCAGACAAGTGAACTGTCCAGTCTCTTCTTAAAAACCCCCAGGGATGGAGTGCCCAGACACTGAACCTCATCTTGACGATGTTTACGGCCTGAAATGTTGTGCTTGTAATAATGTTGTTTAGCCTAGAAAACTGTCCAAAGCTTGACAACTTAGCTAAGTCCAGAGCCAGGGAGAAAAAAAGAATGGTTAGAAAATGCAAATCTGGAGAAATGTTATGTAGAAGCAGATGGAGGTAATTAAAGCCTCCATCACAATAAGAATTAATTTCTGAGGGCAGAGGAGAACTTTTCTACCTGAGAGCAGCTTAGTAGGGAGGGAAGACGGAAAGGGAGGTGAGGAAGAAGGAAGGAAGGAAGGAAGGGAAGAAGAAGGAAAGGGGAGGAGGGAGGGGAGAAGAAAGAAAGGAAGGAAGGAAAGAGAAGAGTGGAGGGAGGGAGGAAGAAGGGAAAGTGGGAAGGAAGGGAGGGAAGAAGGAAGGAAGAAGGAAGAAAGAAAGAAGAAGGGAAGGATGGAGGAATGGAAAGTGGGAAGGAAGGGAGGGAGGGAGGAAGGAAAGAGATGAAGGGAGGGAGGGAGGGAGGGAATGAGGGAGAGAGGAAGAAGGAAGAAGGAAGGAAGGAAAGAGAAGGAAGAAGGGAAAGTGGGTAGGAAGGAAGGGAGGAAGGGAGGGAGGGAGGAAGGAAGAAAGAAGGAAGGAAGGAAGGAAGGAAAGAGAAGGAAGAAGGGAAAGTGGGAAGGAAGGGAGGGAAGAAGGAAGGAAGAAGGAAGAAAGAAAGAAGAAGGGAAGGATGGAGGAATGGAAAGTGGGAAGGAAGGGAGGGAGGGAGGAAGGAAAGAGATGAAGGGAGGGAGGGAATGAGGGAGGGAATGAGGGAGAGAGGAAGAAGGAAGAAGGAAGGAAGGAAAGAGAAGGAAGAAGGGAAAGTGGGTAGGAAGGAAGGGAGGAAGGGAGGGAGGGAGGAAGGAAGAAAGAAGGAAGGAAGGAGGAAAGAAAGAAGAACGGAAGGAGGGAGGAAGGGAAAGTGGAAAGGAAGAAAGGAAAGGAGGAAGGAAGAAGGATGAAAGAAGAAGGAAGGGAGGTACGAAGATGAAGATGAGAAGGAAGAAGGGAAGGCGAAAGGGAGGGAAGGAGGAAGGAGGAAGAAAGAAGGGGAAGTGGAAGGGAAGGAAGAAGGAAGGAAAAAAGAAGGAGGGAGGGAGGAAGAAGGGAAAGTGGGAAGGGAGGGAGGAAGGAAGGGAGGGAGGGAGGGGAGGGGGGAGGAAGGAAGAACAAAAGAAAGAAGAAGAGAGGGAGGGAGGAAGATGAGGTGGAAAGAAGGGAGGGAGGGAGGAAGAAGGGAAAGTGGAGAAGAAGAAAGGAAAGGAAGAAAGGAAAGGAGGGAGGAAGAAGGAAGAAGGACGAAAGAAGAAGGAAGAGAGGCAGGAAGATGAGGAGAAGGAAGAAGGGAAGGTGAAAGGGAGGGAAGGAGGAAGGAGGGAAGAAAGAAGGGGAAGTGGAAGGGAAGGGAAGAAGGAAGGAAAAAAGAAGGAGGGAAGGAGGGAAGGAGGAAGAAGGGAAAGTGGGAAGGGAGGGAGGAAGGAAGGGAGGGAGGGAGGGAAGGGGGGAGGAAGGAAGAAGAAAAGAAAGAAGAAGAGAGGGAGGGAGGAAGATGAGGTGGAAAGAAGAAGGGAGGGAGGAAGAAGGGAAAGTGGAGAAGAAGAAAGGAAAGGAAGAAAGGAAAGGAGGAAGGAAGAAGGACGAAAGAAGAAGGAAGGAAGGCAGGAAGATGAGGAGAAGGAAGAAGGGAAGGCGAAAGGGAGGGAAGGAGGAAGGAGGGAAGGAAGAAGGGGAAGTGGAAGGGAGGGAAGGGAAGGGAAATGTAAGGCTCCTCCTTGCCAGACCTCTCAGGCCCTCCGCCGCCTTCTCCCTCTTCTCCCTGGCAGGTCCACGAATGCAGCGCCATTGTTTCCACCAAACAGGAACTGTTGGCTTTCTCGCTGAAACCCGGCTCGTGCAGGTACACCCTCTCCTTGCTCCCGAGACCCCTACCTGAAGCAGGTGACCTTGGGGGGGGGCTGGACGGGGCAGGGGGCTGCTCAGAGCTGCAGGCTGCTTCCCCAAATGAGCTTTAAACTGAGCCCGGAGGTCCCTTCCGGATCGTTTATTCTCCGTGCCGGCTGTCCAGCGCCGCTCCCCTTGGACGCTCTTCGGCAACGCAACCTCTTTCTTCCTGATGCTTTGCCCTTAGAATGAGAGAGGGGCGTGATGGGAGTTAGCTAGACAGAACACTCTCGTACTAAGAGACGGTGAAGGCATGGCGGGAGAAAGGACGGGGCGGAAAGCCTGCAGTTCAAACTCATTGGAGAACCTGATCGATGACCGCTAGTTGCAGGAGGGAATTGTGCTTTCGATACTCTGCCGTGGAGGGGAGGAGAAGTCAGATGTTGGGCTTGGACTTGAGTAAACATTCCTTAAAGCAGGGGTGCCAGAGGCGGCACTCCGAGCCCTCTCGGTGGGCACGCGTGCCATGCCCCGGAGATGGCAACCGTCCCTCTTCAACCAACCGCCCGCTAACTCGCCGAGGTCCCACGTGGCCGGATGCATCCTTGCAAAGCTGGTTTCCCTCCCTCCCCCCGTCCCATCCCTCCTTCCTTTCTTTTCCTTCCTCCTTCCCCTTCCTTCCTTCCTTCCTTCCTTCCTATCTCCCTCCCTCCCTCCTTTCTTTCCCTTTCCCTTCCTCTTCCTTCCTCTTTCCCCTTCCTTCCTCCCTTCCCTCCCTCCCTCCCTCCTTCCTTCCCTTCCCTTCCCTTCCGTTCCCCTTCCTTCCTTCCTTCCTTCCTTCCTTCCTTCCTTCCTTCCTCCTTCCCCTTCCCTCCTCCCTTCCCTTCCCTTCTCTTCCCTTCCTCCCTCCCTTTCCATCTTCTTCATCTCTGGAGGAATTTGGGGCAGTTGAATCAAGAGGATAACCAAATCATGGGAGCCTCCCGTGTTCTGAAAGCAAGCCTGATGGTGGTGGGGGTGGGGGTGTGTGTCCGTGCGTGTCTGTGCTTGCGTGTTTGTTTGTTTGTGTGTGTGTGTGTGTGTCCCCCACAGGACTTTGTCAAAAGGCCAGGATGTTGGAACATCAGTCCCAGAGGGAGCTTCTGCCACCCCCACCGCTCCCCTTCTGGCTATCATCTGGGCCTTTCTGACCATGACTTGTAGATCTGTCCAGAAGCAAACGGATGCTGGCTTGTCAGTAGCTGGGGAAGTCAAGGCCACTGAGGGGGACGTGGCGAAAAATGCAAAATATTGACCTTCCCTCCCTCTTCTTCTCCTTCTTACAGGACAATGGAGATTTCTTCCCCTGCTGGAGATGTAAGGCCGAAGCCGTTTTAGGATATTGGGGGGGGTTCACACGTTTAAGAGGGGCCTTATCCACCCCTGGGGGGGATGCGTTACTTTGGGCTGAATGAGTCATTTTGCTCCCTCCTAAATTGTTGGTCTGAAGTGGTATATAGGGTTTCCTGCCTAAGCAGGGGGTCGGACTAGATGACCTCCCAGGTCCCTTCCCACTTTATGATTATTTATAATGAAGAGACTGGACAGCCCTTGATCTGAAATGGTACATATGTTTTCCTGCCTGAGCAGGGGGTCGGACTAGATGACCTCCCAGGTCCCTTCCCACTTTATTGCTATTTATGATGAAGAGACTGGACAGCCATTGGTCTGAAATGGTACATAGGGTTTCCTGCCTGAGCAGGGGGTTGTACCAGATGACCTCCCAGGTCCCTTCCCACATTATTATTATTATTATTATTATTATTATTATTATTATTATTATTATTATTATTATTATTATTATTATTCAAACAGACAAGCACCTGCAACATAACACCCCAGACCTAACAATTGTCGATAAGAAAGACAAAAAAGTCTGGAGACAGCAGAATAGACGAGAAAGAACTGGAGAAGATCACAAAATACAAAGACCCACAAACAGAAATAGAAAGACTGTGGCAAAAGCAAGCAAGGGTGGCACCAATAGTCATAGGTGCCTTGGGTGCCATCCCAAAACAGCTGGAGCACCACTTGGACACCATCATCGGCATTGACAAATTCGCTATTAGTCAATTGCAAAAGGCAGCCTTACTAGGAACCGCTTCCATCCTGCGACGAGATCTGTGATACCATCAAACATCCACATCTGCTATCCCAGGTCCTGAGTAAGGACTCGATAGGTAGACAAAAAGGCCAAATCCAGTCTGAACATCTGGCTGACTGTGTGATGATTAGTAATAATAATCATAATAATGTTGGAAGGGACCTTGGAGGTCATCTAGTCCAACCCCCTGCTCAGGCAGGAAACCCTATACCATTTCGGACAAATGGCTGTCCAGTCTCTTCTTTAAAACTTCCAATGTTGGAGCATTCACAGCTTCTGGAGGCAGGTGGTTCCACTGGTTAATTGTTCTGTCAGGAAGTTTCTCCTTAGTTCTAGGTTGCTTCTCTCCTTGATTAGTTTCCACCTGTTGCTTCTTGTCCTGCCTTCAGGCGCCTTGGAAAATAGCTTGACTCCCTCCTCTTTGGGGCAGCCCCTGAGATACTGGGAGGCTGCTATCCTGTCCCCCCTCGTCCTTCTCTTCGTTAAACTAGACCTACCCAATTCCAGCAACTGTTCCTCGTATGTTTTAGCCTCCGGTCCCCTGATCCTCTTTGTGGCTCTTCTCTACACTCTTTCGCGGTGTCCTCTTGCTCCAGTTTTGACTCCTTCCTTCTCGCCATTGTAGGTATCAGCAGCAAAGAAATACATGGAAACCGTCATGGACGCTGGGATCCCACAAATGAATAGTAAGGGCTTCTCTTGGGTGGGCAGGTTGTGGTAGCTCCCGGGGGGGGGAAACCATTCCTCTTTTCCCTCTCTCCATCCCTTCCTTCCTTTTCTCCTTCCTTTCCCCCTCCCTCCTTTTCTCCTTCCCCTTTACTTCCTTCTTTCCTTCTTTCCTTTCTCCCTTCCCTTTCCTCTCTCCGTACATTCTTTCCTCCCGTTTCCTTTCTTCTTCCCTCCCTCCCTTCTTTTCTCCTCCCTCCCTCCCTCCCTCCCTCCCTTCCTTCCTCCCTCCCTCCCTTCCTCCCTCCCTCCCTCCCTCCCTTCCTTCTTTCCTTCCTCCCTCCCTCCCTCCCTCCCTCCCTTCCTTCCTTCTTTACTCCCTTCCTCCCTCCCTCCCTCCCTTTCTCCCTCCCTTCCTTCCTCCCTCCCTTCCTTCTTTCCTTCCTTCCTCCCTCCCTCCCTCCCTTCCCTTTCCTTCCTGATGAGACAGAAAGATAAAGATTACTACCAAATCTGGGACTTCTTGTATGGCTGGTGAGATGAAAGAATGAAGGGTTAGGAATCAAATAGGTATGAGCATCGCTAACCCCAGACAGCTGGTGGATTGGGAAATTAACAGACGTAGGCAAAAGAAAACCCATCAAATCTCTCTCTCTCTCTCTCTCTCTCTCTCTCTCTCTAAATAATAATAAAAGAGAGAGAGAGAGAGAGAGAGAGAGAGAGAGAGAGAGAGAGGAGAAGAGGAAGGAGAGAAGAGAGAAAAGAGAGAGAGAGAAGAGAAAGGAGAGAAGAGAGAGAGAGAAAAGAGAGAGGGGGGAGAGAGAGAGGAGAAGAGAAAGGAGAGAAGAGAGAGAAAAGAGAGAGAGAAGAGAAAGGAGAGAAGAGAGAGAAAAGAGAGGTGGGGAGAG
>JARGCV010000325.1:7500-15000 GCA_034064705.1 Bothrops alternatus
ACCCTAACCCTAACCCTAACCCTAACCCTAACCCTAACCCTAACCCTAACCCTAACCCTAACCCTAACCCTAACCCTAACCCTAACCCTAACCCTAACCCTAACCCTAACCCTAACCCTAACCCTAACCCTAACCCTAACCCTAACCCTAACCCTAACCCTAACCCTAACCCTAACCCTAACCCTAACCCTAACCCTAACCCTAACCCTAACCCTAACCCTAACCCTAACCCTAACCCTAACCCTAACCCTAACCCTAACCCTAACCCTAACCCTAACCCTAACCCTAACCCTAACCCTAACCCTAACCCTAACCCTAACCCTAACCCTAACCCTAACCCTAACCCTAACCCTAACCCTAACCCTAACCCTAACCCTAACCCTAACCCTAACCCTAACCCTAACCCTAACCCTAACCCTAACCCTAACCCTAACCCTAACCCTAACCCTAACCCTAACCCTAACCCTAACCCTAACCCTAACCCTAACCCTAACCCTAACCCTAACCCTAACCCTAACCCTAACCCTAACCCTAACCCTAACCCTAACCCTAACCCTAACCCTAACCCTAACCCTAACCCTAACCCTAACCCTAACCCTAACCCTAACCCTAACCCTAACCCTAACCCTAACCCTAACCCTAACCCTAACCCTAACCCTAACCCTAACCCTAACCCTAACCCTAACCCTAACCCTAACCCTAACCCTAACCCTAACCCTAACCCTAACCCTAACCCTAACCCTAACCCTAACCCTAACCCTAACCCTAACCCTAACCCTAACCCTAACCCTAACCCTAACCCTAACCCTAACCCTAACCCTAACCCTAACCCTAACCCTAACCCTAACCCTAACCCTAACCCTAACCCTAACCCTAACCCTAACCCTAACCCTAACCCTAACCCTAACCCTAACCCTAACCCTAACCCTAACCCTAACCCTAACCCTAACCCTAACCCTAACCCTAACCCTAACCCTAACCCTAACCCTAACCCTAACCCTAACCCTAACCCTAACCCTAACCCTAACCCTAACCCTAACCCTAACCCTAACCCTAACCCTAACCCTAACCCTAACCCTAACCCTAACCCTAACCCTAACCCTAACCCTAACCCTAACCCTAACCCTAACCCTAACCCTAACCCTAACCCTAACCCTAACCCTAACCCTAACCCTAACCCTAACCCTAACCCTAACCCTAACCCTAACCCTAACCCTAACCCTAACCCTAACCCTAACCCTAACCCTAACCCTAACCCTAACCCTAACCCTAACCCTAACCCTAACCCTAACCCTAACCCTAACCCTAACCCTAACCCTAACCCTAACCCTAACCCTAACCCTAACCCTAACCCTAACCCTAACCCTAACCCTAACCCTAACCCTAACCCTAACCCTAACCCTAACCCTAACCCTAACCCTAACCCTAACCCTAACCCTAACCCTAACCCTAACCCTAACCCTAACCCTAACCCTAACCCTAACCCTAACCCTAACCCTAACCCTAACCCTAACCCTAACCCTAACCCTAACCCTAACCCTAACCCTAACCCTAACCCTAACCCTAACCCTAACCCTAACCCTAACCCTAACCCTAACCCTAACCCTAACCCTAACCCTAACCCTAACCCTAACCCTAACCCTAACCCTAACCCTAACCCTAACCCTAACCCTAACCCTAACCCTAACCCTAACCCTAACCCTAACCCTAACCCTAACCCTAACCCTAACCCTAACCCTAACCCTAACCCTAACCCTAACCCTAACCCTAACCCTAACCCTAACCCTAACCCTAACCCTAACCCTAACCCTAACCCTAACCCTAACCCTAACCCTAACCCTAACCCTAACCCTAACCCTAACCCTAACCCTAACCCTAACCCTAACCCTAACCCTAACCCTAACCCTAACCCTAACCCTAACCCTAACCCTAACCCTAACCCTAACCCTAACCCTAACCCTAACCCTAACCCTAACCCTAACCCTAACCCTAACCCTAACCCTAACCCTAACCCTAACCCTAACCCTAACCCTAACCCTAACCCTAACCCTAACCCTAACCCTAACCCTAACCCTAACCCTAACCCTAACCCTAACCCTAACCCTAACCCTAACCCTAACCCTAACCCTAACCCTAACCCTAACCCTAACCCTAACCCTAACCCTAACCCTAACCCTAACCCTAACCCTAACCCTAACCCTAACCCTAACCCTAACCCTAACCCTAACCCTAACCCTAACCCTAACCCTAACCCTAACCCTAACCCTAACCCTAACCCTAACCCTAACCCTAACCCTAACCCTAACCCTAACCCTAACCCTAACCCTAACCCTAACCCTAACCCTAACCCTAACCCTAACCCTAACCCTAACCCTAACCCTAACCCTAACCCTAACCCTAACCCTAACCCTAACCCTAACCCTAACCCTAACCCTAACCCTAACCCTAACCCTAACCCTAACCCTAACCCTAACCCTAACCCTAACCCTAACCCTAACCCTAACCCTAACCCTAACCCTAACCCTAACCCTAACCCTAACCCTAACCCTAACCCTAACCCTAACCCTAACCCTAACCCTAACCCTAACCCTAACCCTAACCCTAACCCTAACCCTAACCCTAACCCTAACCCTAACCCTAACCCTAACCCTAACCCTAACCCTAACCCTAACCCTAACCCTAACCCTAACCCTAACCCTAACCCTAACCCTAACCCTAACCCTAACCCTAACCCTAACCCTAACCCTAACCTAACCCTAACCCTAACCCTAACCCTAACCCTAACCCTAACCCTAACCCTAACCCTAACCCTAACCCTAACCCTAACCCTAACCCTAACCCTAACCCTAACCCTAACCCTAACCCTAACCCTAACCCTAACCCTAACCCTAACCCTAACCCTAACCCTAACCCTAACCCTAACCCTAACCCTAACCCTAACCCTAACCCTAACCCTAACCCTAACCCTAACCCTAACCCTAACCCTAACCCTAACCCTAACCCTAACCCTAACCCTAACCCTAACCCTAACCCTAACCCTAACCCTAACCCTAACCCTAACCCTAACCCTAACCCTAACCCTAACCCTAACCCTAACCCTAACCCTAACCCTAACCCTAACCCTAACCCTAACCCTAACCCTAACCCTAACCCTAACCCTAACCCTAACCCTAACCCTAACCCTAACCCTAACCCTAACCCTAACCCTAACCCTAACCCTAACCCTAACCCTAACCCTAACCCTAACCCTAACCCTAACCCTAACCCTAACCCTAACCCTAACCCTAACCCTAACCCTAACCCTAACCCTAACCCTAACCCTAACCCTAACCCTAACCCTAACCCTAACCCTAACCCTAACCCTAACCCTAACCCTAACCCTAACCCTAACCCTAACCCTAACCCTAACCCTAACCCTAACCCTAACCCTAACCCTAACCCTAACCCTAACCCTAACCCTAACCCTAACCCTAACCCTAACCCTAACCCTAACCCTAACCCTAACCCTAACCCTAACCCTAACCCTAACCCTAACCCTAACCCTAACCCTAACCCTAACCCTAACCCTAACCCTAACCCTAACCCTAACCCTAACCCTAACCCTAACCCTAACCCTAACCCTAACCCTAACCCTAACCCTAACCCTAACCCTAACCCTAACCCTAACCCTAACCCTAACCCTAACCCTAACCCTAACCCTAACCCTAACCCTAACCCTAACCCTAACCCTAACCCTAACCCTAACCCTAACCCTAACCCTAACCCTAACCCTAACCCTAACCCTAACCCTAACCCTAACCCTAACCCTAACCCTAACCCTAACCCTAACCCTAACCCTAACCCTAACCCTAACCCTAACCCTAACCCTAACCCTAACCCTAACCCTAACCCTAACCCTAACCCTAACCCTAACCCTAACCCTAACCCTAACCCTAACCCTAACCCTAACCCTAACCCTAACCCTAACCCTAACCCTAACCCTAACCCTAACCCTAACCCTAACCCTAACCCTAACCCTAACCCTAACCCTAACCCTAACCCTAACCCTAACCCTAACCCTAACCCTAACCCTAACCCTAACCCTAACCCTAACCCTAACCCTAACCCTAACCCTAACCCTAACCCTAACCCTAACCCTAACCCTAACCCTAACCCTAACCCTAACCCTAACCCTAACCCTAACCCTAACCCTAACCCTAACCCTAACCCTAACCCTAACCCTAACCCTAACCCTAACCCTAACCCTAACCCTAACCCTAACCCTAACCCTAACCCTAACCCTAACCCTAACCCTAACCCTAACCCTAACCCTAACCCTAACCCTAACCCTAACCCTAACCCTAACCCTAACCCTAACCCTAACCCTAACCCTAACCCTAACCCTAACCCTAACCCTAACCCTAACCCTAACCCTAACCCTAACCCTAACCCTAACCCTAACCCTAACCCTAACCCTAACCCTAACCCTAACCCTAACCCTAACCCTAACCCTAACCCTAACCCTAACCCTAACCCTAACCCTAACCCTAACCCTAACCCTAACCCTAACCCTAACCCTAACCCTAACCCTAACCCTAACCCTAACCCTAACCCTAACCCTAACCCTAACCCTAACCCTAACCCTAACCCTAACCCTAACCCTAACCCTAACCCTAACCCTAACCCTAACCCTAACCCTAACCCTAACCCTAACCCTAACCCTAACCCTAACCCTAACCCTAACCCTAACCCTAACCCTAACCCTAACCCTAACCCTAACCCTAACCCTAACCCTAACCCTAACCCTAACCCTAACCCTAACCCTAACCCTAACCCTAACCCTAACCCTAACCCTAACCCTAACCCTAACCCTAACCCTAACCCTAACCCTAACCCTAACCCTAACCCTAACCCTAACCCTAACCCTAACCCTAACCCTAACCCTAACCCTAACCCTAACCCTAACCCTAACCCTAACCCTAACCCTAACCCTAACCCTAACCCTAACCCTAACCCTAACCCTAACCCTAACCCTAACCCTAACCCTAACCCTAACCCTAACCCTAACCCTAACCCTAACCCTAACCCTAACCCTAACCCTAACCCTAACCCTAACCCTAACCCTAACCCTAACCCTAACCCTAACCCTAACCCTAACCCTAACCCTAACCCTAACCCTAACCCTAACCCTAACCCTAACCCTAACCCTAACCCTAACCCTAACCCTAACCCTAACCCTAACCCTAACCCTAACCCTAACCCTAACCCTAACCCTAACCCTAACCCTAACCCTAACCCTAACCCTAACCCTAACCCTAACCCTAACCCTAACCCTAACCCTAACCCTAACCCTAACCCTAACCCTAACCCTAACCCTAACCCTAACCCTAACCCTAACCCTAACCCTAACCCTAACCCTAACCCTAACCCTAACCCTAACCCTAACCCTAACCCTAACCCTAACCCTAACCCTAACCCTAACCCTAACCCTAACCCTAACCCTAACCCTAACCCTAACCCTAACCCTAACCCTAACCCTAACCCTAACCCTAACCCTAACCCTAACCCTAACCCTAACCCTAACCCTAACCCTAACCCTAACCCTAACCCTAACCCTAACCCTAACCCTAACCCTAACCCTAACCCTAACCCTAACCCTAACCCTAACCCTAACCCTAACCCTAACCCTAACCCTAACCCTAACCCTAACCCTAACCCTAACCCTAACCCTAACCCTAACCCTAACCCTAACCCTAACCCTAACCCTAACCCTAACCCTAACCCTAACCCTAACCCTAACCCTAACCCTAACCCTAACCCTAACCCTAACCCTAACCCTAACCCTAACCCTAACCCTAACCCTAACCCTAACCCTAACCCTAACCCTAACCCTAACCCTAACCCTAACCCTAACCCTAACCCTAACCCTAACCCTAACCCTAACCCTAACCCTAACCCTAACCCTAACCCTAACCCTAACCCTAACCCTAACCCTAACCCTAACCCTAACCCTAACCCTAACCCTAACCCTAACCCTAACCCTAACCCTAACCCTAACCCTAACCCTAACCCTAACCCTAACCCTAACCCTAACCCTAACCCTAACCCTAACCCTAACCCTAACCCTAACCCTAACCCTAACCCTAACCCTAACCCTAACCCTAACCCTAACCCTAACCCTAACCCTAACCCTAACCCTAACCCTAACCCTAACCCTAACCCTAACCCTAACCCTAACCCTAACCCTAACCCTAACCCTAACCCTAACCCTAACCCTAACCCTAACCCTAACCCTAACCCTAACCCTAACCCTAACCCTAACCCTAACCCTAACCCTAACCCTAACCCTAACCCTAACCCTAACCCTAACCCTAACCCTAACCCTAACCCTAACCCTAACCCTAACCCTAACCCTAACCCTAACCCTAACCCTAACCCTAACCCTAACCCTAACCCTAACCCTAACCCTAACCCTAACCCTAACCCTAACCCTAACCCTAACCCTAACCCTAACCCTAACCCTAACCCTAACCCTAACCCTAACCCTAACCCTAACCCTAACCCTAACCCTAACCCTAACCCTAACCCTAACCCTAACCCTAACCCTAACCCTAACCCTAACCCTAACCCTAACCCTAACCCTAACCCTAACCCTAACCCTAACCCTAACCCTAACCCTAACCCTAACCCTAACCCTAACCCTAACCCTAACCCTAACCCTAACCCTAACCCTAACCCTAACCCTAACCCTAACCCTAACCCTAACCCTAACCCTAACCCTAACCCTAACCCTAACCCTAACCCTAACCCTAACCCTAACCCTAACCCTAACCCTAACCCTAACCCTAACCCTAACCCTAACCCTAACCCTAACCCTAACCCTAACCCTAACCCTAACCCTAACCCTAACCCTAACCCTAACCCTAACCCTAACCCTAACCCTAACCCTAACCCTAACCCTAACCCTAACCCTAACCCTAACCCTAACCCTAACCCTAACCCTAACCCTAACCCTAACCCTAACCCTAACCCTAACCCTAACCCTAACCCTAACCCTAACCCTAACCCTAACCCTAACCCTAACCCTAACCCTAACCCTAACCCTAACCCTAACCCTAACCCTAACCCTAACCCTAACCCTAACCCTAACCCTAACCCTAACCCTAACCCTAACCCTAACCCTAACCCTAACCCTAACCCTAACCCTAACCCTAACCCTAACCCTAACCCTAACCCTAACCCTAACCCTAACCCTAACCCTAACCCTAACCCTAACCCTAACCCTAACCCTAACCCTAACCCTAACCCTAACCCTAACCCTAACCCTAACCCTAACCCTAACCCTAACCCTAACCCTAACCCTAACCCTAACCCTAACCCTAACCCTAACCCTAACCCTAACCCTAACCCTAACCCTAACCCTAACCCTAACCCTAACCCTAACCCTAACCCTAACCCTAACCCTAACCCTAACCCTAACCCTAACCCTAACCCTAACCCTAACCCTAACCCTAACCCTAA
>JARGCV010000325.1:620000-987500 GCA_034064705.1 Bothrops alternatus
CGTTCATTATCTTTGCTGCTCTGCTTGGAACCGAAGGACGTTGTCTAGAGATGGATCCATCCCTTGGTTTAATAATCTAAGCACTGCGGCTTACCTGGCGGGTCCGGTCGCCAGGAGACCCTCCAGGGTCAGGAGCAGCAGCACCAGGCCGGCCTTCTCGCAGCCCATCCTGGGAAGCGGTTGGAGCTAAGAACGAGAGCATCTCCCATTCCGGTTAATATAGTTGGGCTCGGATCCCCACCCACCCTCCGTGGGCAGAGGGCAAAAGGCTGTTAACCCAAGTGTCTGCCTTGTTGAACCTTGTACTTTCCCCTTCACCGCTGGGGCTTTACGTGCGGATGCCTCATGGGGTGGGGCCCCGGGCAAAGATCCAAGGAAGGGGGGGGCAAATCGGCAGGCAGAAGATTTGGGGAGCAATGGAGCACCCAACAGCCAACCTGGAAGAGTGTCAGCCTCCTCTGCTGGTTCACACTGTCTTCTCCAGTGGGGCGGGGGTCTCTGGGGCACGTACTTCCCTGTCTTCTCCAGTGGTGCAGGGGTCTCCAGAGAAGCAATGTGGCCCCGGAGCAATGTGGCCTCGGAGCAATGTAGCCCCGGCTTCCAGAGGCTCTGATTGGCTTGACAAGCACCCACAGCCTCCTCTGATCCTACCTGGAGCCTGGCTTGAGGACCAGCATCCTTGAAGCCGCTTTCAAATGGTGTGTGTGGGGCGTCCCTGTGCTGCCATCCAGCGAGGGAGGGGTGATTAGAGAGTTTTGCTGGCTAGGGCCACAGACCCTCTGCATCACAAGGGTAATTTGAAACCAAGGGTGAATGGATGCCAAGTAGGACCAGATAAAAAACTGTCACCAGATAAGAAATTGGAGGGTAGCCCCTTCCACTCCAAGGCCATAAGCTTGATAAGCAAATTGCACCTCACTCTCTTTCTAAAGTGTACCCCCACTTCTCCCAGGTTTCTGGTGCCAGCGTGTTTTTGTTTCTGCCTTCCAGATTAAAAAAAAAAAGATTTATTGAACGTAGTTGATCTTTGATCAGGCCACTTACTTATCAAATTGTTGGCATGCTCTGGAGATAGCGTAACACAAAATATTGCCTGATGTTCTGATGCGCACGGGGTGTGGTGGGCAGATCCCAGCTGATTGTTGAAAATCATCCTCTTTCACAAGGGCTGGGTGTGTCACTTGTTGAAGAAGAGTTGAATAGGGGAAAACAGGTGTGGCCCTGCAGGCAGTCATCTAGAATACTTCAGCGATGTGCAATTTGGAGGAAGAAACGGACGCTTATGCACCTGCAGATAAGGCAGAATTGGTTGGGACAACTAATGTGGTAGATGTCAGAAGCAGGAATGTTGTCTGAAGACAGGAGAAGAAGCAACGGATGGAAACTAATCAAGGAGAGAAGCAGCCTAGAACTAAGGAGGAATTTCCTAACAGTGAGAACAATTCATCAGTGGAACTGCCTGCCTCCAGAAGTTGTGGGTGCTCCAACACTGGAAGTTTTGAAGACGAGATTGGACAGCCATTTGTCTGAGATGGTACGATAGGGTCTCCTACTTGAGCAGGGGGTTGGATTACAAGACCTCCCAAGCTCCCTTCCGTTAGTCCAGGGGTAGGCAACCTCGGCTCTTTTAGGACTCATGGACTTCAACTCCCAGAATCCCTAAGTCAGCCATGCTGGCTCAGGAATTCTGGGAGTTGAAGTCCATGAGTCCTAAAAGAGCCAAGGTTGCCTACCCCTGCGTTAGTCTGTTAAAAATTAGGAAGGATCTTGACAATTAAGACCTGGGCAGAAAATATCCAAATGAAATTTAGGAGACAAATGTAAAAGTTCTTTAACTGAACAAGAAACCCAACACAGAGCTAGATAAATAACTGGCTTGGTAACCACATTTGTAAGAAAGATTGTCACCGATTGCAAAACAAATGTGAATTGGCAAATCCAATGCAGTTGCAAAACAGGCAAAAGCAGATTTAGCTGATAGGGGTTGGGCTCCCCTCTTTGTAGAGAATTACAGAGGCTGCAGAGACCCCGGCCAGGGTCCGTCTTCACCCCTTCCTGCTGTTCAGGAATGGGAGTATGCAAAAGGCAACTGGGTGGAAAACCACATTTTATTAATTTTTATTCGTTTGAATGGCCATCACCTTCAGAAGGGGACTCTGGGTGGTGCACAATGAAGTGTTAAAATTTAAAAACAGTCTACAGTATATAAAAGTTAGATTGAGAAGGAGGCAAGGATATTGGGCAAGACAATATCAACAGCAGAGGCTTTCAAGTTTCTAGGTTCTATTATCTCCAAGGACTTCAAATGCTCATCTTTCATTAGAACCATCACTAAAAAGGCACGACAAATAATGTTCTTCCTGCATCAACTCACAAAGCTCCAGGGGTAGGCAACCTTGGCTCTTTTATGACTCGTGGACTTCAACTCCCAGAATTCCTGAGGCAGCTGGCTCAGACCGTCGCAGGAGCTGCTGATCCAGTTCTGCAGAGGAATTATTGAGCCTGTGATTTCCACCTCAATAACTTTCTGGTTTGGCACAGCAACCAAACAGGGCAGGTACAGATTTCAGTGGATGGTTAGGACTGCGGAAAAAACAATGGCAACCAGCCTGCCTTCCATTGAGGACCTGTACACTGCACAAGCCAGGAAGAGGGCTGAGAAATTATCTACAGACCTCTCACATCCTGGACATCAACTGTTTCAGCTTCTCTCAGCATGTCGCTATAGACATATAGTTTATTCCAACATGCCATCACTCTACTGAAGACTTAATTCCCACAGCAGGTCTCATTTTTTCTTATGATTTATTAGTTGTTTGTAACTGTTGTAACTATGGTTATGACCTATGGCCTATTACTTGCTGTTTATATGTACACTGTGAGGTTATGCACCCAAGACAAATTCCTTGTGTGTCCAATAACACTTAGCCAATAAAGAACTGTATTCTATTCTACATTCTATTATTCCATCTATTCTATTCTATTCTATATTATTATTCTATGCTATTCTATTCTAATTCCATCTATTCTATTCTCATTCTATTCTAGATTTTATTATTCTATTCTACTCTACTCTATCCAGGGGACTCCAAACTTGGCCATGTCAAGACTGGTGGACTTCAACTCCCAGAATTCCCCGCCCAGCCTTCTGGGAATTGAAATCCACCAGTCTTAACCTGGCCAGGTTTGGAGACCCGACCTAGTCCAAAGGCCCAGGAAGGGCTTTCCAGCCATTAACCAGCACCCACGGGGCCCCCTGCTCCTCCCACGGGGCTGCAGAGGTCGCTTTAAGAGTGTTCAGCCCCCAGAACCCCCCAGCCGGGATGAGGAATTCCGGGGGCAGAAGTTCCGCTCTTCCTTCACGCTGCCGAGCTTCCCCAGGCCCAAATGGGGCAGAAAAGGAGCAACAGGCACTCTGCGCAAGCTCAGAGACGCCCTGCCACCCAGGTCACCCCTTTCCCGCTGGCGTGACGTCATTTTATACAGACGCAGCCTCCCGCGTGACGTCACCGCGCGCCGCAGCGCAAAACCGCCTCAGACAGAAGGAGGCCAGGCTGGGAACTTATATAATAATAAAAAAAAAGGGGGGGAGGGGCGGGGCCGGGAGCGCGCCTGAGGTGACGTCGCGGCGTGGCCCCGCAGTCTTGAGGGGAAGCGCGCGGGCGAGAGCGGGGGGGTCACATCCGACGACGTCGCTCCCCGCCCCGCCGCTCCCCCGGCACGTGACACCTGCCGCCCGCCCGCGCGCCTTCGGGGGAGCCCGCATCACGTGACCGGGAGGAGGGAGGCCATCTTGGTTACAAACACAAACAAGCGGCGAGAGGAGGAAGGAGCGCGAGACGCGGAGCCGCTGAGCCGTGGACGCCGTCGCGGCCTCTTTCTCCTCCTCCTCCTCCGCCTCCGCCTCCGCCTCCGCCTCGGCCCCCCCGGCCCGCCCCCGCCGCCTCGCCTCGCCACCCCACCCACCCACCCACCCACCGGCGGGTAAGGTTCGCCGCGGGGGCCCCTCCGTCGCCATGGGAACCGGGGCTCCCCCCCACACCCCTCCCTCCCTCCCTGCCCGCCGGGCCCCGCAGGAAGGAGACGAAGAAGAAGAAGAAGAGGCGTCCCCGGTGCCGCTGCCCGCCGGCCCTCCGCGCACGTGCGGCCCCGCGTGGCCCGTGGGAGCGGCCCGCCCCTCCCCCTCCCGCGCCCCTTCCTCCGGCGGGGGGCGTGGCTTCCCCCCCCCGGGGCGCCTTTCGCGGCGGGGAGGCCCTGCAGGGTCCTTGGGGGGGCTCCCCCTCATCCTGGCGGGGGGGGCAAGCGGGGCTCTCCCCTCTGCTGGCCGGGCAGGTGGGGGGGGGCTTGAAGTTGCAGAATGAGGGTCCCCAATTCCCCGGCCTCCCTTGAGGAGGGGGCGCCTGCGGGAGGGCGGGGTTACTTGGGGCCGAGAGGGAGGGACCCCCCGCTTGCCTCCCCCTCCCCTCCTCATCGACACCCCGTGCATGCAGTTCGGGTTTTCGTGGGGGGTGGGGAGACCCCCCTCCTAATAGACACCCCGTGCATGCAGTTTATGATTTTTTGGGTGGGGGGGCGCCTCTTTTTCCCAGGTCACGTTTTGGGGCTTTGCTGCAAAGCCAGGGGAGGGGGGAGGCTCTGGAGGAGGAGGCATTGCAAAAGGGAGACCCTGCAAAAAGTCAGCTTTTTTGTGTGTGTGTCTGTGTGTGTGTTGGAAGAATTGCACGGATTGTTGTAACCTGGATTGGTGCTTCGTCTCAGCCTCCTGCAAGGGGTCTCTCTCCTCCCCCCTTCCAAGGGATGCTGGCCTCCCCCCTGCGCTGACCTGGCTTCACCTAAACAAGAGTTTACCCTTCCGATGCCGCTCTGGGTCAGCCCTGGCAGAGGAGGGAGATGTTGGCTTAGCGAGGGGAGCTTCAAAGGGCCTGGCTAATGATTGCCCTCCAGTCAGGGGCACGGCCTAGTTTTGAACGTGATCGGTAAACATGGACCCTTGCAAAGGGTCCTCCGCAGCGGGAACCATTAACCAGTGGAACAGAAGTGGCCTGCAGGAGTTGTGGCTGCCCCCTCCTTGGAGGCTTTCGAGAAGAGACTGGAATTGGTCTGGAATGGTATAGGGCAGGGGTAGGCAACCTTGGCTCTTTTAGGACTCGTGGACGTCAACTCCCAGAATTCCTGAGCCAGCTTGGCTTGGCCAGCTTGGCTGGCTCAGGAATTCTGGGAGTTGACGTCCACGAGTCCTAAAAGAGCCAAGGTTGCCTACTCCTGGTATAGGGACTCCTCCTTGAGCAGGGGGCTTGACTAGGCCAGGGGTCCCCGATCCCCGGTCCGTGGCCTGCCAGCAGCCAGGCCGCACAAGCAAGCAAAGCCCCATCCGCGGGATGCAGGCAGCACACAAAACCACCTGCCCTCTTGTCCGCAGAAAAACCTCCCTCCACCAAACCGGTCCCTGATGCCCAGAATGTTGGGGGCCTCTGGACTAGTTGATCTCCAAGGTCCATTCCAGCTCTGTTCTGATTGATTGAACGATTGATTGACGGGGAAAGGGTGGGTTGCTCTGTGCGTATCACAACTAGTGTTTCACCTCCACCTCCAAGGTCTCTCTTCCAACTCTTGTTATTCTGTTCCCTTCCTTAGGGTGTTAATGTCATTTGTCAGGTTGGCCGTGAAATTTGATGGTTCTGAAGACAGAATTTTAGTGCAGGAAGTCCTTGGCTTAAGGACCAAATTTTGGTTGCTACGCGAGATAGTTGAGTGGGTTGTGCCTCGCTTTACGACCTGTCTTGCCACAGTTGTTAAGTGAATTGCTGCAGCTGATAAGTTGGTCACCCGGTTGTTATGTGAGTCTGGCTTCCCTATTGACTTTGCTTGTTTGAAGGTCGCAAAAGGGGGAAATCACGTGGTCCCGGGACGCTGCGACCGTCATAAACACAAGTCAGTTGCCAAGCATTTTAGTCACACGATGGTGCAATGGTCGTAAGTGTGAAAAATGGTCAGGAGTCATTTTTTTCAGTGCCATTGTAACTTTGAATCGTCACTAAACGAACTTGTTATAAGTCAAGGACTGAATGGCAGTGCTTTTTGATTTTACAGTTTCAGTACTTTTTCATTTTAACCTGCTGACTTTTATCCATCTCAGTTGTAAAGTCATATCTGAATAGGGACGTGGATGCATAAGGGTCTGAGACTGCCCAGTGCTGGGGTCTTCCTCCGAGGAAGGTGGAAGAGGCTGGGATGGGGGTGGGTGGGTGGAGGAATCCTTTGGGTCTCTCTCAATTTACATTTTAAGTACCAGGCAAAAACCTTGTCACTTCAGCCTCTGCAACTTTTCTCTTCCTCCCGCTTCGTTATGCCCCTAATTCCCGTGCATTTAAAATAATGACCAATTGTTGTGCAAGGTTTATTTATTTTAAACATGCAGCCACCCATCTTAAGCAACTCTGGGTGGCTCGCAACAACAATAAAACCCGGAACTATAAAACAGTTATGAAGCATTAAAACCATAAAATGAGACAGTGACAAAACTCTGTGCCTTAATTGTCCTGCTGGGATGGCACGCAGCCAGCTCCACTTGCCTTCTCACCACACTTTCCTGTGGTAAGAAAGTACCATACTTTCTCTGCCAATCCTATCCCAGCCCCTCAGTGAAATGTCAGGTCTGAATGGATTCCCAAAAGGATAAAAGGGGTTTGTGTGTGTGTGTGGGGGGGGGTGTCTGTCGAATTACCAGGGAGAGTGTGTTTCACAAGGTGGGGGCAGCCATGGAAAAGATTGGCTTCCAACAAGATTTCGGGGTATGGAAATCCCTGTCCTATCTGGTTGAGTTTTGAATGGAAGGTCTTATGTGTAAAAATATTCACAATCTGTTAATGTGGTTGATGCCTTTTCTTGATTATACACTCTTGAGTTATTTCTAAAAAAAAGTGTCCTTGGCTTGTGTACAGGAATTGCTTTCGATATTTCACAATATTCAGTATATGAAGAAGAAAACCAGATTACGTACAAGGTTGTGGTTGGGAAAAAGGTACGATGGTGATTTGCATAAAATCAGAAGTGGCTTTTATTTTAGAAAAGGCAAGCAGATTGCTTTTTTTTTTTTTTTTTTTTTTTGTGGAAGAAGGAGAAAAAGTATTTGGCTTCCTATCCGGGAAGCTTCGTCAGTTGTATTGGATGCTGTGAGAGATGGAAGGACAGTTATTGAGATTAATACTGATAATAATAACAAAAATAAAGTTGGATGGGACCTTGGAGGTCTTCTAGTCCAGCCCCCTACTCAGGCAGGGAACCCCATACCATTTCGGACAAATGGCTGTCCAGTTTCTTCTTAAAAACTTCCAGTGCTGGAGCATTCACTGCTTCTGGAGGCAAGTAGTTCCACTGGTTAATTGTTCTAACTGTCAGGAAGTTTCTCCTTAGTTCCAGGTTGCTTCTCTCCTTGATTAGTTTCCACCCATTGCTTCTTGTCCTGCTTTCTTCAGGCGCTTTGGAGACTAGCTTGACTCCCTCTCCTTTGGGGCAGCCCCTTAGATATTGGAATTACTTGGTTATTATTATATTATGTTATATTGTGTTACGTCATCAGTTGCCTTTTCTAAAACAAAAACCACTTTTGATGCAACTCTGATCTAGAGGACTGAGAATCTTTGCAGACATTTGATTTGCAGAACGTTGTGGGTGTGTCACTGTTAGGAGGCTGAGGAGTGTGACAAGCTGACTCCAGTTTTTAATTGAATCCAGGTGTAGCCTAATTCCTCCGTGTTTGGGCCGTGATGAGCCCTGCATGTCTTCCACAATTGTAAAAGTGGCAAGTGGCACCTCAGTGGTTGTGGATACGTGGACTTGTGTTGAAGGTGTGGGTCATCTGTTGTAAGGAGGAACTGAGCAGGAGTTCTCCTGATCCGAAGGTGCTTTGGCCCCAGTTACCTGAGACGGGGTGGCCACCATCGAAGGAAAGAGCGTTTCGTTTTCTTTCTCAAGAAGGCTGTAAGAGAACGCCATTTCTTTTTGACTCTCTGGTTGATGCGCTTCGGTGCGCAATCCACAAATGTGGCTTGAACCAGGAGGGACTAAAAACATGCAGGTTATGCATTATTTTTTTTAAAGTTCAGTCCGTTAAATCGGTTTTCAGAATTGAAGAACTACGCGGTGAGAAGCAAAAGTTGCCTAATGGGAAGAAGGGCAACTAGGATGGCTAAGAGTGGGCCCCAGAAGGGAGCATGCTCAGAGCTGACCAGAAGGACTTTCAAGCATAACACCGATTATTATTTATTAAACTTGTAGGTGAGATGCCGGGGTGGGCAATGGTGGCCCCTTTATGGCCTTGTGGACTTCAACTCACTGAGATGCCCAGGGTCCTGAATTTTTTCTCAGGGTTTAATGTTGAGAGAAAGTGAAATTGGAGGAGGCTTCCCTCCTTGACAGATTTACAGTCGCTTCGGTTGTAGACCTAGGAGCTGATAGGTTTTCCAGACCATGTAGCCTACTTTACAAACCATTTGCAAACCATTTGCTCCGGGGGCATTCTTCATAGTGCATTTCTAGAGTAGGACCTCCTAACCCAGGGGTCTTCAAACTTGGCCCTTTGATGACTTGTGGACTTCAACTCCCAGAATTCCTCAGCCAGCCATGCAGAAGGACCTAACTGGGAGACCTGCTTCTCTGGGACAGTCCCTCGGATATGTCACGTCTCCACTCAGCCTTCATTGCTTTAGGCTACACACGCCATGTTCCTTCAAGCACTCTTTGTAAGTCAAGGTGTACTTCACGGGCTGTGCTTTTCCCCCCAACAACTTACAAACTCTGCTGTGTAGACACTAATTTGCGTTCCAGCCTTGGGGGTTAACATTTGCTCTGTATGAATTATCCCCACATCCCCACATTTTGTAGATGTGACACCAGAACAGGGGTCTTCAAACTTGGCCCTTTGATGACTTGTGGACTTCAACTCCCAAGGCATAGGTGCCTGGCTGAGGAATTCTGGGAGTTGAAGTCCACAAGTCATCAAAGGGCCAAGTTTGAAGACCCCTGAGCTCAACCTTTGAAAAAAAAAAGTGAAGTACCCGTTTCGTAGATGACATAGTCTACCTGGACCTCAGCAAAGGCTTTGACAGATCTCCGGATAGACTTCTTCATAAAATGGTAAAATAGGGGCTAGATCACCACAGCTGCATTCAGGTGATAGAAAACGGAAGATACTCCTTAATGAGCTGGCTGGGGGAATTCTGGGAATCAAAGTCCCCAAGTCTTAAAACTGCCGTGGTTGAGTAATAATAACTGTTCTAGAGGAGAGGTCCCCAACCTTTTGAGCACCAGGGACCGGTTTCATGGAGAGAGATTCTTCTGCAGACTAGAGGGTGTGTGGTTTCGTGGGCTGCCTACATCCCATGGATGGGGCCTTTGCTTGTTTGCGCAGATCAGTTGCTGGCATGCCGCAGACCGGTGCCGGTCCACAGACCAGCGGCTGGGGACTTCTGTTCTAGAGTATCTTCACTCAGAATGAAGTATGGCACTAGCCTCTTTGGCCACCTAAGGAGAAGGAAGGACTCCCTGGAGAAGAGCCCAATGCTGGGAAAGATGGAGGGCAAGAGAAGAAGGGGACGACGGAGAATGAGATGGCTGGATGGAGTCACTGAAGCAGGAGGCGTGAGCTTCAATGGACTCCAGAAGATGGCAGAGAACAGGAAGGCCTGGAGGAACGTTGTCCGTGGGGTTGCGATGGGTCGGACACGACTTCGCAACTAACAACAACTGGCCCAGTGATGGCGAACCTTTTAGAGACCGAGTGCCCAAACTGCAACCCAAAACCCACTTATGCATCGTCGGGTACCGGATGGGCGTGGCCCATTGGGTGGGCGTGGCCCATTGGGTGGGCGTGGCTGCAATGGTAAGGGCAGACTGGGTGGGACTAAAAAGTTCAATCAATTCCAACTTTGCAAGAACTTTTTTTTTCCGGCAAGAAGTTGAAATTGACTGATTGAACTTTTTTTTTTTTTTTTTTTTGCACACGGCGGCAGAGGCCTAAAGCGAAAAGGTTTTATAAATCCCAGCTGAAGGCCCAGGACTGGGGCGACGGCGCGCCTGTCCACCGAGAGGGCTCTGAGTGCCGCCTCTGGCAGCCGTGCCGTAGGTTCGCCACCACTGAACTAGCCTCTTTTGCTGAAGGCTTCCCTCCTTATCTTGCCGTTCTGCCAGCGTTCTGGGATGCTCCCCTTGTCCAGGAGTCCAGATCTTTGCAGCCACCAGAACTGCTGCAGATGGCCTGCTGGGCAACAGGACGTTCTTCCTGCTTTTCCAAGTCCTAGAAGAGCCGAGGCTTCTCTGGCAACGGACGCAGAATGGTTAGAGCAGGCGGGAAGACACCGCTGTGGCTTGGGAGGAGAAGATGGTGGCAGCTGGGACCTCCGGCTCCTAGTTCTTAGGAGCTCCAGGAGGAAACTCTGAAGGGCTGCAAAGGAAGTTGCCTAACTTTTGCTTTTGAAATGAGGGGGCAGGACGTGGGACTGACCTTCGTGGCAAGCCCTCCAGGCCTCTAAAGTCCCGTTGCCCTGCCTGGTGCCCGGTTCCCCTTTTGGCTGTGCAGAGCTGGCTGAGATTTATTTATTTATTTATTTATAAAGATGCTCTTTCGTAAGATTTAAAATTTCTCTGGGGCTCCCGGCACGTCGTCCCAGTGAACAGAACGGCAATAGCCCACAGACCAGTGGTGGCGAACCTATGGCACGCGTGCCAGAGGCGGCACTCAGAGCCCTCTTTGTGGGCACGCGTGCTGTCACCCCAGCCCCACCTCCCCACCGTGACCCACTCCCCACCAGCAGCCCCCTCCAGAGGAGAGTTGCCCCTGAGCATGGCCCGCGCAGAGCAGCACAGGCAAGACATGGCAGCCGGGCAGCGGGGACGCCACCCTTGCGCCCCATCGCGCGCAGTCGATGCTGCAGTGTGCGGGTGGAAGGCGTGGCTGCCGCGGCGCTTCTGGGCTGCCGGGGTGATCTGCGATGGGCCGTGGAGGCGGTGGGTGGCCCTGAGGGCGGGTGGGACGGAGGAGGGGTGGAGAGGGGTCAAGCGGGGCGGGGGCGGTTTGGGGGCACTCGGTCTCTAAAAGGTTCGCCATCACTGCCATAGACAGATGCTGCATCACAGCCCTCTCTCAGCGGCTGACAGAGTCGGCATTATTTGCCCCCCCCAACGCTCTGGGTCCTCCATTTACCGACCTCAGAAGGACGGCAGGCCGCGGCGTTGAACTGCCGCAGTCAGCAGAGTCAGCCTGCAACGCCGCCTTCCGACCCCTGCACCACCACGGCTCCAAATAGCGGAGTTGGAAGGGACCCCGGAGGTCTTCTAGTCCAACCCCCTGCTCAGGCAGCGAACTCGATAACGTTTCAGACAAAGGGCAGTCCAGTCTCTTCTTAAAAATCTCCCTCGCGATGGGGCAAGTCTTCCCGCTGACTAATTGTTCCCAGTGTCGGGAGGCTTCTGTTCTCCAGGTGCACCTCCTGCGTGGCTCAAGGTTTTGCAAGTGGTGGCCTTGCCCCCGCCTTCCTTTTGTGCCCAAGGTGGAACTCGAACTCGCAGTCTCCCGCTTTCTAGCTGGGGCCTTAACCTTACCTGGACCAGCCTGCCTCTCTTGGATGGAAAAGCTGGCGCCAGAGAGATGCGGAATGTCATATTCCGGGGTAGTGGCCATTTGCCGTCTCGTGTGCTATAACCGGATCCTCCTTCGGCCACTTTCTGGAGAGACGGGGCGGTGGGGGTCTCCCTCGGCTCTCGCCGGCCACCCCGGGGGCTCCCCCGGTTGAGGTCCTGCAGGGTCTGGCCGGCCTGCAGGACAGAGTCCGCCGGCCATTTTAACTCGGCCCTCTCCTCTTTTCCAGAGTGTTCCTCGGACGGGAGTGGAGCCGCTGGGCTTCGTCCTTGGGGGGGGGGCCAAGCCAAACCACTTTCTCCTCCGGCTACCCCAGGCTCCTCCGGAAGCCGCATCGGTGGGATTGTGCCTGCTCAGGGAGGAGGAGGAGGAGGAGGAGGAGGCTGACCCTCCCTCTTTCCCTCCCTCCCTCCCTCCTTCCCTCCCTCCCTCCCCTGTTTGCTCCTCCTGCCAGCTTGCCCTCCTCCTCCTGCCAAGGGGCAGCACCGGCGCACGGGATCCGTCAGGTGAGTGCCCAGCTCGGGGTCAGGGTGGGCCTGAGATGACAGCGGTCATTTCCATTTTGCCCCGTTCTACGACCTTGCCACTGTCGTTAAGTGGATCGCCGCAGTTGATAAGTCAGTCACGGTTGTTAACTGAAGCCGGCTTCCCCCGTCGACCTCGATTGCTGGAATGCCGCAAAAGGGGACGCTGAGACCGTCGTAAATGCGAGTCCGTTGCCAAGCGTCTCAGTTTTGATCCGGTGGCCCTGGGGCTGTTGCGGCGGTGGCTGAGTGTGAAAAACAGGGTCCCACGTCATTTGTTGCAGTGCCCTGGGGACTTCGAACGCTCACTAAATGGTCACTAAATGGGCTGCTGTAACTTGAGGACCACCCCAAACCGAGAAGCCGTGGAGGGTGGAGGCCGACCGCTGTAAGGCGGCCCTCCCCGCCCGTACGATGAACCCCGGTTACCTTTTACCTTGGGGGGGGCGGGAGAACAAGCCTGATTTATTTCAGTCCTCTCTATTGTTTTTTCTTTCCTTGAGATAAGTTACACCTTTGGTTAAAAATAGCCCTGGAAATAAAAAAAGCATCATAAAAGAGTTATCAGCAAGGTGGGGCTCTGGTGACACTCCCAGTGCCACCCTGGCCTCGGGGCCGTTGCCTAAATCGCCTATCCCTTGCCTGGAAAAAAGATGAACCTTTGGGCGCCTTGCGGGCGGCTGACGGGCGCCTGCCTCTCCTATTGGCCCCAGAGGGCACCTGCAGGCTGGGGCTGGGGCAAGGAGGGGCAGCAGGCAAACCTTGTTTTGCTCAGCCCCCCCCCCAGTCACCCAGCCCCAGCCATCTGGCAGCTCCAGGTTGGCATCAGCCTGAAGGCATTGCCCATTGGTGCCCTTTCCTCTTTTGTAGGTCCTTGGGGCTTTCCAGCCAGAGGGAGAGATTGACTGCCGGTGTTTAAGGTACATTAGGAGGGCACCCCTCCCCGAGAGCGGCATTGGCACCAGCTGACCCGTGGGCTCCGTGCCATCGTCCCCTCCCACCCGGGCTGCCCCCCCTTTCCCTCTGGGGTCCCTGGAGAAACGGGGCACAGCAGTAGCCACCTCTGCCTTTCAGTTGAAGAGCTGCGCCGTTCCTGGAGCCGCCTTCGGCGCTTGGGGGTCTCCCAGGGCGTTGGGGAAGAGAGTGGAGGCGGTTGCGGCCGGCCGGAGAGCAGCCCCAGAACGGGGGGATGGCCGCCGAGATGCTGACCTTCGGGCCGGAATGGTGAGTGGGGCAGGGAAGGGCCAGCCCTGCAGTAAGAGGGCAGGGGGCCGGCAGTGTCCTGGAACGGCCCCTTAAGGCTTCTCTGGGCGGTGCCAACGGCCTCCTCTGTGCAGGATCCAGTGGGAGTCGGTCCCCAGGGCCAAAGTTTTATTCCTCCAAGCTTTTGGACTATTAGGGGAAAAGTCCCCGCAGGACAGGCGCCAGCAGGGGTCCGAAAGCTTGGAAGACAGAGCTTCCAGTCCAGAGTGGATCCCGCAACAGGATCCTGGGGCACGTAGATTCCCTCGTTTTAGGATGTCCGTGGATGGGGAGGGCGAGGGGGATCCAGGCCTCTCCTGCTCTCTTTTCCTCTCCGACTACCTGGCCAGGAGCCCCGAGTCCCAGAAGGGGCCCCTCTCTGGCTGCCTGCCCCCCTAATCCCCCAGCCTGCCCCTAACCCTTCTTGACCTCCCTCCGTGCCAGGTCGCCCCCCCAAGGCAGGCTGCCAGACCCCAGGGTGGGCCACCTCCCCCTCCTCTTCTTCTCCTCTGGCCTCACCTCGGCCTTCTCCTCCCCCAGGCTTCGGGCACTCTCCAGTGGGGGGAGCGTGGCTTCCCCGCCATCCTCCCCCGCCATGCCAAAGTATAAACTAGCCGAGTACCGATACGGCCGGGAAGAGATGCTAGCACTTTACGTCAAAGACAATAAGGTGAGCTTGGACGCCCGGGCAGCTGGCCGGAGAGGCTCGGGGACCGGGCTGCGCTGGCCTCGGGGAGCCTGGGTGCCGGAGAGACGACAACACACTCAAGCACACACATACACTGTCCCTGGGCGGGCACAGAGGGACCTGCTGCTCAGCGCTCCTGTCCTCTGGGTCGGGTCTGCAAACTTGGCAACTTTACGACGTGTGGACTTCAACTCCCAGAATTCCTCAGCCAGCCCTCAGGGAGTTGAAGTCCACACATCGTAAAGTTGCCAAGTTTGCAGACCTCTGCTCTGGGTCACACAAGGAGTCACTGTTCTTCTTCCCCTGGGCAGGTCCCTGACGAAATGCAAGACAGGGCGTGTTCTGCCATCCTGCAGGAGGACCCTCTGCAGCCCCTGGCCCTGCTACCCTTAACGGAAGAAGAACAGGTGAGGGGTCTGGGGTCAGCCGGCCGGGGGGACGCAATAGCCTCGCCCCGCGCTCTCTCACCCATTTCCCCTTTGGACTCCTCCAGAGGAACTTCTCCATGTCGGTGAACAGCGTGGCCGTGCTGAGGCTGATGGGGAAGGGGGCCGGGGCGGCCCCGGCAGGGGTCGCCCGCGGGAGAGGCAGCACGCGGAGCCGAGGTAAAGAGACTTTGGGGGAGGGGGCGGCAGACCCCGAGGGCTTGGGGCCCCGGCTCCCTTTCCGCCAGGGGCAGCGGGCGGCTGCGGTGACATCTTTCCTGTCCCACCCCCTCCCCAAAACAAGCAGGCCGTGGGCGAGGCGAGAGTGGCTTTTACCAAAGAAGCATCGAGGAGACGGACGGCGGCGCCTTTGGCCGGGGCGGCCTCCGCGAAATCCACCGCAGCCAGAGTTGGGATGACCGGTGCGTAGTAGGGGGCAGGGGGAGATGACCTGGTGGGGCTGGCCTGCCTGTTCCCCACCCTGACCCCCCTCCTTTTCCTGCAGAGGGGATCGGCGTTTCGAGAAGCCCATCCGGCGGGAAGGAGGTACGTGCTGGGCAGAGGGGACCCCCCTCCCCAGATGCTTGTAGGCACCCCCGTCCTCCAAGCAGACCACAGAGAGAGGTCCCGCTGGGGCAGAGTGGGGGGCAGCTGTCCCTGCAAAGGGTGGGGTGACGCCTGTTCTCTTTCCTAGCCCGGGCCCCGTTTGAGGAGGTGGCTCCCTCCACCCGCAAAGACTTCGCCCGCTCGGATAGCGACAACTGGCGCACGCTGCGTGAGGAGCACGAGGAGGAGGAAGAGGGCGCTGGCGGCAGCGGCGGCGGTGGCACTGCGGGGACCGGGTCGGGAGGAAGCTGGCGGCAGAGCGGGGCGTCCCGGCGAGAAAGCGAGCGCTGGCGGTCGGCCAGCCCAGGTGAGCTGCCCGAGGGCCTGGCTCTGGGGGGGGGCTGGGGAGGGGGACCCTCTGGCTAATACAGGCCATCCAGTCCGTTTAGCGGCCATTTGGACGTACAACGGCATCGAAAACAGTGATTTAGGACCGTTTTTCACTCTGCAACTTCCCTGGGGTCCCACGGCCAAAATTCAGATGGTTCATATTGATGACGGTCGCAGCATCCCGGGGGCGTCACCTCTGACAAGCAGAGTCCATTGGGGGAGGGGCGATTCAGGTAACCACATTGCTAACCAAACAACCGCAGCGCTTCGTTGGGAAGCGTCCCAAAACGGGGCAAAACCCGCTCAACTGCCTCGCTTGAGCACGAGAAACGTCGGGCTGGATTGTGGCCGTAAGCCGAGGACCGCCCACAGCCTCCACCTCTCCTTGCCTTCCCCTCAGACGGGGGCCCCCGCTCGGCCGGGTGGCGGGAGCACGGCGGGGACGGGCGCCGGCGGAAGTTTGATTTCGACTTCCGGGAACGAGACGAGGAGGCGCCAGCGCGCGGCGGAGGGCGCCGCCACCGGCAGAGCAGCGAGAGCTTCGAGGAGGAGAAGGATGGCCTGCCCGAGTGGTGCCTGGAGGACGAGACGGAGGAGATGGGGACCTTCGACTCCTCGGGGGCCTTCATGTCCCTCAAGGTGGGCGCTCCCCCCTCGTCCCCCCTCCCGGTCCCTGCAGCCCCCCCTGAAAAGGGAGGCCTCTGCATTGCGCCTCCCCCTGGCTTGGAGGCGCCGGCTGGGCAGCACCCGGAGCTTTGCCGGTGCCGAGGAAAACTCGGTCAATCAGAAGAGAGCTGGCAAGGACCTTGGAGGTCCTCCAGTCCACCCCCCTGCGGAAGCAGGAGACCCTAGACCAGGGCTCTCCAAACCTGGCCCTTTTATGACTTGACTGGACCTGTTAGGACAGTGATGGCGAACCTTTTAGAGACCGAGTGCCCCCACTCCACCTCCCGCCCTGCCTGCTCCACCCCCGCCCGTCCCCTGCTCCGCCCGCCCACAGGGCCGTAGCAGATCACCCAGGCAGCCCTGCAGCACCATGGCAGCCACGCCCTCTGCCCACACCCCGCATCATCTGCACGGTATGGGGGCCGAGGGCGGAGTCTTGTCCCTTGTCCTTGTCCCGGCTATGTCCTTGGCTGCGCTACTCCGTACTCCGGGCAATTCTCCAGGGGGGCTGCTGGGGAGAAGGGGGCGGTGGGGGGAGGCGGGGCTGGGGCAATGGCTCGTGTGCCCACAGAGGGCAACGAGTGCCGCCTCTGGCATGTGTGCCATAGGTTCGCCACCACTGTGTTAGGATGTCCAGAAATGCATGTGTTTTTTTTTTTTACTAGCTAAACCAGGGGTCTTCAAACTTGGGCCTTTGATGACTGGTGGACTTCAACTCCCAAAATTCCTCAGCCAGGCACGCAAGGGCCAAGTTTGAAGACCCCTGGGTTAGGAGGTCCTCCTCTAGAAATGCAGGAATTTCAGAGCACTCTGAGGGATCCCCCAGGCGCAAATGGTTTGTAAAGTAGGCTGCAGAGCCTTCTGCTCTGGAAAACCTATCAGCTCCTAGGTCTGCAACCGAAGCGACTGCAAATCTGTCAAGGAGGGCAGCCTGTTTGCTCTCTTGTACAGGTAATCCCTTTCTCTGCAATCTCTGTGCTCTAGGCAGTAGGAGAAAAACAGGCAGGGCTAGGTGGGGAAGTCTGGGAGTTGGAAGTCCACGTGTCATCAAAGGGCCAAGTTTGAAGACCCCTGCCCTAGATCCCATTTCAGGCAGGTGGCTGCCCAGTCTTTTCTTAAAAGCCTCCAGTGATGGAGCACCTACAACTTCCGGTGGCAAGCCGTCCCACTGGTTAATTGTCCTCACTGTCAGGAAGTTTCTCCTTAGTTCGAGGTTGCTTCTCTCCTGGATGAGTTTCCGTCCATTTCTTGCCTTCTGGTGCTTTGGGGCAGCCCCTCAAATGCTGGAGTATCGCTAGGCCTTCTTTCCTGTAGACTAGCCAAGCCCTGCAACTCTTTTAGCCTCTGTGGGCAGGAACTCTCCCGTGGCATGTGTGTTTCTCCTCGTCGACACATGGGGCGAGCTTCGACTCCTGTGTTGGCCTGTTGTGTGAACGCAGCTTAGGGCTGGCGAGCTTAGCGATACGGGTGGGGCAGGGCAGAGGGTCCGTTTGCCAAGGCCTTCCGAGGCTCCCCTTGCCGCCCCTCTGCAGAAGGGCCCCAAGGAGCTGCATTTGGAGGACCAGGAGCTGAGCTTCCAGCCGCTGCCGGAGGAGCAGGAGGAGGAGGAGGAGGAGGAGGGGCAGGAGGAGCAGCTGCCGGAGGCCCAGGAGGGGAATCCCAGGACCAGCAGAGAGGTGCCCATCAGCCCCACCGCCGTGGCAGACAGAGGTGAGGGCAGGGCACGCGGCCAGGGCTGGGAGAGGAGGGCAGGCACGGCAACTGGCCTTTGGAAACTGAGACCTTCCCCTTCCATCTCCAGATCAAAAGGACCCCCGGCCAGGCCCAGAGGAGAAGAAGCTGCCTGCTCCCCCGGGCACCCCCTGGCAGCCCAGCCCCCCGTTCGGCCCTCTTGCCACCCCCAGCGCCGCCAGTGACTGTGAAAGCATCGGACCGGGCAACTCTTCCAAAGCCGAGAAGCTGGCGCTGCTGCCCTCTGGCAACTCCGAGGCGGAGGCAGGAGACGGTAGGTGGCCTTGACAAGGGCGGGGAGGGAGGGCTGCGCGGGCACCACCTCGCCTGCCCACAAGAGGAGCTGGCCTTAGGCTGGGCAAGGGTCCCTGGAGCCCCGGGGCAGGGGGATGAGGGAAGGGGCAGGGGGAGCCCTGAGTTTGATGCCTTCTTGTTTTTACTCTGCACCTGCCCAGGGGACCTTCTCGGCTGCCCTGCCCAGCCCGGCCCGGCCGTCCTCCCTCCCCTCCCCGCGGCCCCGTCTGCTGCTCCTGCCGCCGAGTTCACAGTGGGCGACAACGAGGACGAGGACGGGATGAAGCACCTGCAGCAGGTAAGGAGGCTCTGCCACCCTCTGTGTGTGTGTGTGTGTTTGCGTGTTGCAGAGGGGTTTGCCAGCAGAGGGTGCCCTCCCTGCTTTCCCGTGCCAGGAGGGGGGCCTTTGCCTGGCGGGTCCGCCTGGGGGGGGGCCGGGGGGCCGAAGTCTCTGTTCCCAACTCATCCACAGCCAAGGGGGTCCTGGCCTTCAGCCCCCCAAGCCTCGTCCTCGCTCTGTCCCGCCTCGGGGGCCCTCCTAATCCTTGCCCCTCATCCCCTTCTTCCTCCAGGAAGCGGAGAAGATGGTGGCCTCCCTGCAGGACAGCTCGCTGGAGGAGGAGCACTTCGGCCAGGCCATCGCTGACCACCGCAACACGGCGGCCGCCTTGCCCCTCTCCCACGAAGCAGCCATGAAGTGGTTCTACAAGGACCCCCAGGGGGAGATCCAAGGTGCGCCCCACACCCTCCCTGAGCCCAGGGGGCTGGAAAGGGCGGGTGTCGGTCGGACTTCACTCACACGGGCCCTCTCTGTCTCTCCCCCCCCCCCAACCAGGACCCTTCACCACCCAAGAGATGGCCGAATGGTTCCAGGCGGGCTACTTCACCATGTCGCTCTTGGTGAAGCGGGGCTGCGACGAGGGCTTCCAGCCCCTCGGAGAAGTGATCAAGATGTGGGGAAGAGTGCCTTTCGCGCCCGGTCCATCCCCCCCACCGTTACTGGTGAGCCTGGGCTGCGGGAGGGCTGGGCGGGAGCAGCCGGGCACCTGGCCTGCTTTCCCAGGTCCTTCATTTGACAGGCTGGGCAGCTTTACAACGTGTGGGCTTCAACTCCCAGAATCCCCCAGCCCTCAAAGGTTGGCCAGAATCCAACAAGGTTGGCCAGACTATTGCAATTTTTTTTTTGATAAGGGTAAGTTTCTTAATAGACGGTGGGAATGCGGTAAATTTAATATATCTTGACTTCAGCAAAGTGGGAAAAAAAAGCTGGCTAGGGAATTCTGGGAGTTGAAGTCCACAAGTTTTGTTAAAGTGGCCAAAGTTGGACACCCCTGCTGTAAAGTTCCTTTAAAAAAACAAACAAACACCAGGACATCCCAGAGGATGTCAATTCCCGGTGGTCTGCTAGATTCTATTAGGGGTCTCCAAATTCGGCCCCTTTAACTCCCAGAATTCCCCAGCCAGCCAGCGTTGACTAGGATTCAGCGTGGATAATGGCCAGAGCAAATCTGGCTAGACTATTTGTTGCATTTTTTGATAGTTGTAATTTTCTTAATAGACGGTGGGAATGTGGGAGACGTAATATATCTTGACTTCAGCAAAGTGTAAAAAGAGCCGCCTGGGGGATTCTGGGAGGTGGAAGTCCACAAGCCTTAAAAAGGGCATGGTTGGACACCCCTGGTGGATGCAGCGGGTGCTCTTCATTTAAGCCATTCGGGGTGGGGCTTGACGCCCCCTTTGTTGAGAGCAATCCTTTCCCCCCCTCCCCATCTGCTCAGGCCCCGAGGAGGGGGCGTTATGGGCCCCCCGCCCTTCCTTTCACCCTCTCCCTTGGCTTGCGTGGGAAGGGCCCCCTGGGCCCTGGGTGGGGAGGGTCCTGTCCCGGTGCAGGGAGTGGGTGACCTCCCCTGCTTCGCCTCCCCAGGGGAACATGGACCAGGAGCGCCTGAAGAAGCAGCAGGAACTGGCAGCGGCCGCCATCTACCAGCAGCTCCAGCACCAGCAGCTGCTTCAGCTCGTCAACAGGTAGGCCGTGCCGCTTCCCCCCCTCCCCACGGGAAGGGCGTCCCCCTCTAGGGCTGCCCCAGCTGGGCCAGGGGGAACAGAGGCGTCTGCAGCAAGCGGGGCCTTTCCAGGGGGGGCTCCGCCTCCCCCCACCTGGCTACTCCGCCTTGGTCTTGCAGCCGGCAGTACGCCCAGTGTGCCCTCCAGCAGAAGGCGTCGTCGGGGGATCTGGCCCAGCAGCAGCAGCTGACCACCTTCCTGCAGCAGCTGCAGGCGCTCAAGCCCAGGTGAGCCCCCGGCACCCCCTCCCCAGGGCAGCGGCCGAGGCCTCCAGGGCGACTGGCAATTGAGGGGAGGGCCGTGGGGGGGAGCCAGGGCGGCTTTAGCTCCCCCCACCCCCTTTCTTGCTTCTCTTGCAGAGCTGGGGAGCAGGGCCTGATCCCCTCCATGAACCGATCCATATCTGTGCCAGACACTGGGTCCCTCTGGGACACACATACCTCAGCCTCACCGCAAGCAGGTCGCTGACGGGTGGGGGGGACCTCCGGGAGGGGGGGCTGTCCCGGGATCAGGGCCCTGGAGGGCCAGGGCTGGAATCCAAAGCCCGTCCATGGGAGCAAAGTCCCCCTCTGGAAATCCCTTGCTTGGAGGGAGGGGGAGGAAAGGAAGGCTGCTGGGCTTTGTGGTCCTCTGAATAGGGTCCTCGTCTCCCGGCGGGTGGCAGAGCCCGGGACCCTAAAGGGCAGCCATTCCAAAGGGGGGCAGGCGGGCAGAGGGAAGTGGGGGTCAGGAGGAAAGTGCTCTCTCTATTTCTCTCTTTCTTTCTCTTTTCTCTGTCTCCTCTTTTTCTTTCTCTTTCTCTTTTTCTTTTTCTGTCTCTTTTCTGTCTCTTTTTCTCTCTTGCTTTCTCTTTTCTTTGTCTCCTCTCTTTCTCTTTCTCTTTCTCTTTCTTTTTCTGTCTCTTTTTTTGCTTTCTCTTTTTCTCTTTTTTTTCTGTCTCTTTTCTGTCTCTTTTTCTCTCTTGCTTTCTCTTTTCTTTGTCTCCTCTCTTTCTTTCTTTTTCTTTTTCTGTCTCTTTTTTTTGCTTTCTCTTTTTCTGTCTTTCTCTTTCTTTTTTTCTCTCTCTTTTTCTCTCTCTTGCTTTCTCTTTTCTCTGTCTCCTTTCCTCTTTCTTTCTCTTTTTCTTTTTCTGTCTTTCTATCGCTTTCTCTTTTTCTTTCTCTTTCTCTTTTTTTGCTTTTTCTTTTTCTGTCCTTCTCTTTCTTTTCTCTCTCTTCTCTCTCTTGCTTTCTTTTTCTGTTTCTTTTCCCCTTTTTTTCTGTTTCTGTTTCTCTTTTTCGCTTTCTCTTTCTCTTTTTCTGTCTTTCTATCTCGCTTTCTCTTTCTCTTTTTTTTGCTTTCTCTTTTTCTTTTTCTGTCTCTTTCTCTTCTCTCTCTGCCCCTCTCTCTTTATCTCTTTTTTCTCCCCCCCTCTCTCTTTCTGTCTGTTTCTGTTTCTCTTTCTGTCTCTCTGTCTCTCTCTCTCTCTCTCTCTCTTCCAGTCTGGGTTCCCTTCCTGCTCAGCCTCGTTTTCTCTTCCAGGCGGTGAAGCCAGTTTGTGGGATATTCCAATTAATTCTTCAACTCAGGGTCCGATCTTAGAACAACTTCAACTACAACATAAAGTGAGTTGACCCCCCCCCAAGAGTGGCCCTAAGAAGGGGGCGGCCAGGAGGGCCCCCCGTGACCCGCTCTGTCCCCCTCTCCCTCAGCTGCAAGAGCGCCGAGGGGCCGAACTCAGGGCTAAGCGGGACGAGGACGAACGGAAGCGGCGCGAGGAGGAAGAGCTCTACCGGCGCAAGCAGGCAAGGGCAAGTGCCGGGCGGCCCCACGGCCGGGGGGGGGGGCGGGGGAGGAGGGAGGGAGGGAGGGGTGCGTGGGGTGGCAGCCGGGCTCAGCCCACTCTGGCCCAGGGGGAGCGAATGGAGTGAAGAACTGGGTGCCATCACCCCTGGCGAGGAAGATAACTATAAAGGAGAGTATGTCCAGCTCAAGGGTTGAAATGAGGGGTCCTTGGTGGTCTCTGGGCTGGGTGGTTTCCTTGCAGACGTTTCATGACCCAGCTAGGGAACACCATCAGGGCTAGAAAGGAGGAGGAGGAAGAGGAGAAGAAAAGAACTGGGTGGGGGGGAATCTTCGCTGCTCTCTGAGCAAGCCCCACTCCTTCTTAGCACGGATGACGTTCCCTAGCTGGATCATGAAACGTCTGCAAGAAAACCGCCCAGCTCAAGAGACCACCGAGGACCCCTGGGGAAGAGGCCCGCCCCGGTGGTGGCTTCCTTGGGGCCCGGGGGAGAGGGTCTGCCTGGCCATGAGCAGTGTGGGCTTCCTCCCTCCAGCTGCCTTCCTCTTCCTCGTGGGGCCAGCAGTCTGTCAACGCCTCCGCCGGGCAGAGCAGCTTCAGCCTGGCCGACCTGCAGAAACTGGGAGACGCTCGGGCCTGCCGGGAGCTGCGGGAGGAGGTGAGCCCGGCCCCCTCCGGCCTCGCCCCACCCCACCCCACCCCACCCCACCCCAGGGGCCTCGGGCACAGGCCAGGGCGAGGGCCAGATGCCAATCGCCCTGCCCCTGTCTCTCTTCCTCCCTCCCCTCCTTCCCAGTGCCGCCACCAGGAGATGCTGCTGAAGCTCCTCCAACAGCAGCAGCAGCAGAGCACGCAGCCCCTCTGGGGGGGCCTGGCCAAGCAGAGCCCCTCCCTGAAGGCCCTGCTGGAGTTGCAGCAGGAGAGCGAGAGGCACCTGCAGAAGCCGGCCCAGCCCGCCCGGGCCCAGCAGCGAGCAGTGAGTGTCCTCCGGTGCCCTCCACCCTCTGGATAAGCAGACCGGCCTTGGAGGAGGGGGGACAGTCCCAAGTCTCCTGGCCTGCTCTTGTACCCCCCCCCCCGTGCTCCTGCCTGCAGCCCCCTCCCCAGGTCAAGAGGGCATGTGCCAGCCCCTGCCCTTCACAAAGGGGAGGTGTGTTGGGAGGGGGCCGTGCTTTAAGACAAGGAACCCTTTCAGGCACTGGGGGGGGGGGCGCAGGGAGCACTGCCTGGGGGTCTTGGGGG
Organism: Bothrops alternatus; assembly: GCA_034064705.1. Lineage (NCBI taxonomy): Eukaryota > Metazoa > Chordata > Lepidosauria > Squamata > Viperidae > Bothrops > Bothrops alternatus. The sequence continues at coordinate 643,231 of JARGCV010000325.1, forward strand.
GGGAGAAGGTTTACCGCTGGGCTTCCTGCTTTAGGGGTGCTGGGGTTCCCCTCGGCTTTTTTGTCTCCAGTTTTCTCCCCCCCCCTCGCAAAAATGGCTGAAGCTTCGGGTGACCCATTTCTCTTTTCTCCCCGGCTCTGCCTGCTAGCATGGTGGACACGGTCTGAGCAGCCTCCCCTCTCAGTGGGCTTCGGACGTGGGTTCGCTGTGGGGCAGCCATGACAAGGCCGGCCCGCTCGGCCTCTGGGAGGAGAGCATGAAGGGCCCCGGCCCCCTGGCCCGCAACCTGGGCCTGAGGAACAGCCGGAGCAGTCCCTCGCTAGGGTGAGTCGCCCTCGGGAAAAGGGGGGGATGCCCAAGGGGCTGAGCTGGCCCCCCTCTCTCTGTCCCCCTCTCCCCCTCTCTTTCACACACACACTCTCACTCTTTCCCCCTCTCATTCTCTCTCACACTCACACACATTCTCTCACACTCACTCTCACACATACACTCACACACATTCCCTCCCTCTCTCACTCACTCTCACACTTTCTCATCTCACACACATTCTCTCCCTCTCTCACTCACTCTCACACTCTCACTCACACACTCTCTCATCTCACACACATTCTTTCCCTCCCTCTCTCTCTCTCACACTCTCATCTCACACACACTCTCTCTCTCCCTCTCTCACACTCTCCCTCTCCCTCTCACACTTTCTCATCTCACACACATTCTCTCCCTCTCTCACACACACACTGTCTCCCTCTCTCTCACACACACTCTCTCCCTCTCTCACTCCCTCTCTCACACTCTCTCATCTCACACACATTCTCTCCCTCTCACTCACTCTCACACTCTCACTCACACACTCTCTCATCTCACACACATTCTTTCCCTCCCTCTCTCTCTCTCACACTCTCATCTCACACACACTCTCTCTCTCCCTTTCTCACACTCTCCCTCTCCCTCTCACACTTTCTCATCTCACACACATTCTCTCCCTCTCTCACACACACACTGTCTCCCTCTCTCTCACACACACTCTCTCCCTCTCTCACTCCCTCTCTCACACTCTCATCTCACACACATTCTCTTCCTCCCTCTCTCACTCTCACACTCTCATCTCACACACACTCTCTCTCTCCCTCTCTCACACACACACTGTCTCCCTCTCTCTCACACACACTCTCTCCCTCTCTCACTCACTCTCTCACACTCTCTCATCTCACACACATTCCCTCCCTCCCTCCCTCTCTCACCTCACACTCTCTCTCTCCCTCTCCCTCTAACTCATCTCACACACACTCTCTCCCTCTCTCACGCTCTCTCCCTCTCTCTCTCTCTCCCTCTCCCTCTAACTCATCTCACACACATTCTCTCCCTCCCTCTCCCTCTCTCACGCTCTCTCCCTCCCTCTCTCTGGTGGGCCCAGGGACACGTACTCGGTCTCCAGCCGGCAGAGCAGGAAGAAAACGGATGAGGAGGAGAAGCTGCTGAAGCTGCTGCAGGGCATCCACAAGCCTCCGCAGGACGGCTTCACCCAGTGGTGCGAGCAGATGCTGCACGCCCTCAATGCCTCCAACAGCCTGGATGGTGCGTCGGGGAGGGGGGGTGTCTTCTCAAGCAGAGCGCCCTTTCAGATGGGTGAGGGTCTGCTGGCTGGTAGGTCAGCCGGGTTAGGGCGAGGCGAGTAGGGAGGGGGGTCCCCTGGGCAGGGTCGGTCTGCCTCCCCGAGAAAGGCGGCCACTGTAAAGAGTGGCTACCCCGTGTCCCCCCCCCAGTGCCCATGGTGGTAGCTTTCCTGAAGGAGATGGAGTCGCCCTACGACGTCCATGACTGCATCCGCTCCTACCTGGGAGACACCCTGGAAGCCAAAGAGTTTGCAAAGCAGTTCCTAGAGCGCCGTGCCAAGCAGAGAGCCAATCAGCAGCGGCAGCAGCAGCAGGTACGAGGCATGAGGCCGAAAGGGGGGGGGGCATAGCCACACTTCATCGTTGGCAGCCATCGGTTTCTGCTTTCCTGGGCCATAAGCGGGGCTGGGCGAGTGCTGCAGGGCACCATCCCTGCCCCCTTGGCCAGTCGGTCTCTGGGTGCGGGCCTTCCCCGGCCTCTCTCCCTCCCCTCGGCCCTGAGGCTGGCACCCAACTAGTCCGAGGACACCAGGCCCCGCCACACTGCAGCTCCCCCCTTTGACCCCCCCCTTGCAGGAGGCCTCGTGGCTCAGCTCCAGCAGCCTGCAGTCGCTCTTCCAGGCCAACCACAGCTCCAAACCGCCATCCTTCGAGAACAGCCAAGCCGTGAAGATCAAGAGGCGCCCGATGATGCTGCACGCAGACCCCAGCATCCTGGGTGAGCCAGCCCGGAGGGGAGGGGAAGGGGCGGAAGGCAGCTGCTTCTGGGGAATTTGGGGGGGGGCGCTTGGTCGGGAGGAGGGGGTGGCAGCCTGGCACTGTGGGACCAGCGTTTCCTGGCCACAGGACAATTCAGCCATTCAGTTTAACTATTTAAAATAGTTAAAAAATCATTTCAATTTGTGCCGTTCGCCTGTCCGTTTTGTCCCAGCTTTGGCACCCTTCCTCCAATGACTCTTTCCCACCGTTTCTTCGACGTTGGTGTGACTCCGTCGCACGGCGGCGTCGCGTGGCGAGTTGTGGCAGACCCCTTTCTTCCTTCCTTGCAGGCTATGCTCTTCATGGCGCCTCCAGTGAGCTGGAAACCGTGGAGGACTATTGAGCCCCTCCCTCCCTCCAGCCGTGGGACCCCTGTCCTCCCTGCCGCTGCTGCCTTGATCTCACCCATTTCAGTTCCAGCTGAGTGTGCACTGCTGGGGGGGGCCCTGGGCCACCCGGGCCCCCAGCGAGGGAGTGCGAGGACCATCAATCAGCTGGGCCAGGCCAGACCGGAAGGCTGTTTGCGCACTTCATTCCTTAAAAAAGCACCTTAAACAACACCCCCTTTTTCTGCCATGCACTTTATCGGAACTTTTGTTTGTTTGTTTTTTTACAGTGACTTGTTACAAATTGAGAAAAAAAGGGAAAAAAAATTTTTTTTTTGAAATTGTGAAATAATTTTTTTTAAAAAAAAAGCTTAAAAACTACAAAAAAGTTTATCTTTAAAAAAACACTTATTTTTCACGTGGGGATATGTTTAAAAAAAATGTGAACCGTAATTTCACAGAAGCTTGATATAAAAAGATTTATAAAAGAAAAAAAAACTTGAAGAAATGCACTTAGAAAAAAGGATTTTTTTAAAAAAACCTGCATAGATAACAGATGTAAATACTCTTCAGACTCTTGATCCGCACAGTATATTTTCTCTTACGAAGAGGCCATTTTATAAGAAGTTTTTTTGTTGATTTTTTTTTTTTTAAGAAAATTGCACAAAAAATGCCTCCCTCCTCGTTTCCTTTTTCTCCACCCCACCCTGGACATTACAATTTTGTATTGTGTTTGATTTTAAAAAAAAAACAGAAAAAGAAAAAAAAAGACTGAAAAAAGAGGAATATACACTACTGTTGAAGCGGGTCGCTCCTCCAGAAGCTGCTTTCTTCTCCAAGCTGATGATCCGTCGCAGAGCCCCCTCCCTCCCTCCCTCCCCCCAGTGGTCAGTTCCTCATCCATCCATCCTTCCACGGACGGCCTCCTGCCTGCCTTGCACTGGTCAGTGGGCAGTTTCCCTCCAGCGGCAGGTGTGTGGATGCACTTTTTCTAGCAAAGGAAAGCAGAAACCGAATGTTGTGAGTCTCCACGTTTCTCCAGCCCCCTCCCCGTTCCGTGCACGGATGAGAATCATGAATCGTGTGTCCTGCGAAGGTGTCCTGCAGGTGCCCTGCCCGTGGCATCGACAACCGGAGCGAATCGATGCACCCAAAGCCAAATTTGAATGTATCCTACTTGGGTGACACTTTTGGCTCCAGGACTCCCTCTTTCCCTCCCTTCCCCCCCCCCCCCCGTTGTCAGTGATGGTGCTGGACACAACTCTTAACGTGTGAGTGGGACTGTTTTTTGAAACAAGTTGGCCAGAGATGTGACGTTCATAGCACATTCTCTGTTACCCGGGGGCTGCATCCCAATGTACTTCTTTGTGCGTGCACGCACAAGCACCTGCTTGATTTTTGGTTTGCTTGCAAGGACATTTTTCGCCTACAATCCATCCTGAATCCTGGGGGGGGGAACTGCCTGGACACGGTACATGGAGGTTGCGTACGCCGCCTGGCGACCCTGGCGCCCTACAAGGGCTTGACAACAGACCAGATTGTGCCCTGCAGCTACGTGGTCTCCTTTTTTGTTGACACCCCCCCCGGTCCCACCCACCCACCCACTTGCCTGCCAAGATTTTTCCCCTTGCAAAGGCGAGAGGACACGGAGAGGCTTCTGGAAGTGACCCGTGGCATCTTGTGAGAGTGAGGTGGGGGATCTGCTCCCCTGGAAACGCATCTCACAAAAACACAGCAGCATGGAGGACTCTGGAGCGCCAGGTGCCGCTGGCTTTCCCACGGTGCGTTTTGAGTAGGGGGGGCGGGGGGGAAAGGGGGCATCCGAATCAACCCACTTTTGACTGCAGCAGGAGGGAAACCCCGCCTGGTTGTGACCAAATGCCGAAAGACTTTGGGGTTTTCCGCCTGAATGCCAAGCCAGGTAAGACTCCAAACCGGGACTGATGGATCGTGTGTGCGTGTGTGCGTGAGTGCACATCTGCAAGAGGATTCAGTGATTTTTGTGACTAATACTGTGATGCTTGGAAGGCTCCTGGTTGGCCGGTGGAGTCTGCGGGAGTGGGAAGGCCGGCCTTGCTGGGGAGTGCTGGCCCCCGGCTACCCGGGGCCTTTGCAGTATTGAGACCCTTGGGGTCACTGTCCTCAGTCTGCCCCTCCAACTGGGGGGGGGAGCTGGGGCTTGGCACCCTCCTGCCGCCACTCGCTGGGGGCCCAGTGTGGTGCCCGCTTGCCATGGGCATCCGTGGGTTGCACCGCCGCCAGAATGTATGTGCAAAATCGCTTCGCCGCCCGCCTTTGGCCTGGGAACTGCCTCTGACTTGGAGCCCCCTCTATCTCCAGCTTTGCTTGCAAATTGGTTGGGGAGGGTCTTCCCCTTCTTGCCCCCGTTTATTTTCTTTGCACCAAACATTGGGGAGGGGTGTGAATTGAAATAATCCTAAGACCTTTTGGTTTTTTTGTTTGTGTTAATCAAGGTACGGGAAAAGTTTACAAAACAGGCTGATTGTTTTTCATGGGTGTGTGTGTGTGTGTGTGTGTGTGTCCCTATCCTGGGAAGGGGAGCCCTGGAAGATGATTGTTTGGAGGGAGGGAGGGAGGGTCCCTTCCCCTTTTGTCATAGAAACCTCTCGTGTGTCCTTCTCTTTTTCAGCCTCTATGAATCGCGTCGGGATTTTTCTCCCGCGAACCGAACAAAAAATGGGAAACTTGTGTGTGCAATTCTGCCTTACTAGTTTTCGAGGAAAAATAATAGGGGAGGTGGGGGGGACGAGCGTGAAGTTTGTTTTCAGTATTATATAGCTTTTTTTAATATAAAAAAATCTAGCAATAAGGAGGAAAAGTTTCGATGAGAATTGTTGTAGCACATGCAAAAGCTGGCGATGGAGTTGCAAGGATGGGGAGAAGGGAGGAAAAGGGGAGCTCCTGCCCACGTCCAGTGGGAAGGGGAGAGGGAGCTTATCTGGCTGCTGGAACAGGGGGCTGTGCTTTCACACATACACACACACACACATCTTGACTTTCGGCTCCCATGCTCCACAGCCAGCAGTGTCCGAGTCGGGGCCAGTCTGAGTATTAGTACTACTGCTGCCAGTTTCGTTCAGACAATGCGTAGGAGTTTTTTTTTCTTCCTGTAGCAATGTTTTGTTTTTCCTCTTGTTGAAATTCGTTTTGGGGGGGGCAACCAGTTTTGGAATGTGACTATGAATGTATACATGTGTCTGTCTCGGTCCCTTTTTGCAACCATTGGGAGGGTTGGGGGGGGCTTCAGGGGGGGTGGGAGGAGTGTTTTAATTTTGAGCTTGGTGTACGCCAGAACAAATAATAGCTCCCGTGCATGTCCAGTTGGAAACAGCTACAGCAAGCGAAGAAGGCAAATTCAAACGCTATGCAGCCGTCTGTGCGCTCTCCGGCTCATCCCTCTCAAGGGGGGGCTCTTCCTGGGGGTTCCTCAGAGGGAAAAACCTCGCTGCAGCCCCCCCTCTCCCCTCCCCAGGCTCCTGGAGAAGTGACGGGCTCCCCCACTCTTTTTTGCTCGTTCCAAAACTTCCTGACAACTTTTTGTGTTTTTCTGATGCCTTAAAAACTGTACCCACAAACTTCTTTGGAGGGGCAGACCGGGGGGGGTCCGCTCGAGGAGGTCACTTGGCGAGGAAGACCAGGGAAGCTGGACGGAGACGCCCCTGGAGCCGGGAACGCGGTCTGGGAGCCTCGACTGGACGCCTGCCCACATCGACGGCGGCAGCAACGGGAGCCGGACCTTGCCCTCCCTGGCGCCCCACGTGGGGAGGGCCCCACCGGCTCGGCCGCCCACTCTGGCCACCATCTACCTCCCCGCTGCGGCCGCCGTCCCCCCAAAGGCAGGTGAGGCCCGGACACTGTCGCGGCCTTTCCTTCCCGAGTGTTATGACAAACTGTGATGGAGGCCCGGGGGTCTCTTAGCCCCCACTGAGAGTGGAAAGATGTTTACAGACTTCACCTTTTCCCGGTGCGAACGGCAGGGCCCGGGAGAGGGGCCCCACCTCCCCCCGCCTCGGGTGCCGAATGTTTCCCCATGGACCACCTGCCTGAAAGACTTGAGGGGGGTGCCCCCCATCTCCGCCCAGGCTGGCTGGCTGCCCACGGGACTTGGCTCTTCTGCCAGAAGACGAAGCCGCAGCCGGACCGGCCGAATTGGACTGCGAGGGGCAGATGAGGGTTTCTGTCGCGGCCCTTCCTCCTGGGCGTGGGGGGCACCCCCTCGCTCACCCGCCTGCCAAGGACGGGCCAGCTGGAGCCAGTCTGCTCCTGCGCCTTAAACTGGGGACGGGGTGTGTGTGTGTATCTGCTGGTTGCGCTCAAGACGGCTTTGCTCTCTTAACCTGCATAGAGACTGTTCGGCTTTCCCTGGGGGTAGACCCTCTGAAGGGGGTGCGAGGCTGAGCCCCCTCCCCTTCTGTACATATCTTCCCACTTGCTGCGTGTTTTGTAAATGGTTTTTTGTTCCCTCCCTCTGCTCTGCCTGTCTGCAAGGAAATAAAAGCTTAGATGTTGTGGAATGACCTGGACTTTTTCACTCCCTTCCTTCCTCCCCCCCCCAAGATAAAGGTGACCCTCAACTCAAAACTGTTTACTGACCATTTGATGTTACGACAGCACTGAAAGAGGATTGACCACCATTTTACACACTTGTGACTGTTGCGGCATCCCTGCGGTCAGGCAATCAAAAGTGGGACGCTTGGCAACGGACTCGTGCTTAGCGACGGTCGCAGCATTCCAGAGGGGCCATGTGACCCCCTTCTGCAACCTTCTGACCGGGAAAGTCAAAGGGATTCGCTTAATGACCGTATTACTAATTTAACTACCGCGATTCACTTAACTCTGGCAAGAAAGGTCATAAAATGGGGCAAAACTCAATTTTTCACTTAACATGAACTTTGGGCTCAATCCTGGTTGTAAGTTGAGGACTGGCTGCACCTGTTGGATAGCTTTTTACAGACAGCCGGGCTGGGCCAAGGGCAGCTCAAGAGCTGAAGAAGCACAGAGCACCCCCTTGTGGTCAGTCTTTGAGGAGCAGAGTTAGCTGCTGCAGCATTAAAATCACCCCCTCCCCCCAAGACTAACCCTTAGGCCTGCCTCTTTTCTAGCCAATTGAGCGGGAGGGAAAATCAGGCGCCGAATAGCAACACTTTAGACTCAATACAGCTTCACGGCCCCCTCTAAGCGGTTTACGGAGTCAGCATATGGAGCCTCATTTTACGGACAGAAGGGGCGGAATCAACCATGAGCCAGTCAGGATTGAGCTGCTGGCATCTGGCAGTCAGCAGTAGACTGCAGTACTGCCCTTTAGCCACCAGGGATGGCCAGCTAGGAAAAGGGGGAGGAGTTTCTGAGCTGGGCCCCCACCTCAGGAATGTTGGACCCAATCGTCTTCCTGGCACAAACTAGCCCCAAAAGTCATCCCGTAATCGTAGGAAATGCCTGTAGCTCAAGGCTGAACCGCTGGGTTGGGGTGCTCCCATTTGCAGGTTAGAGCAGATCCAAAGAAGGGTGGGCCCTGAGCAAATCTCTGCAGGACAACCCCCTTCCCCCCCAGAAGAACCCAACATAGCCTGGCCTGTTCTGTGTTCTGGACCCGCATCTGCCCAGGAGGCCAGGATCCAAACGCCACCGAACCACCCCACCCCATTGCTCTAGGGCAGGGTCTCCAAACTTGGCCCCTTTAAGACTTGTGGACTTCAACTCCCAGAATTCCTCAGCTAGCCATGCCTGTTTTTCTCCTACTGCCTAGAGCGTAGAGATTGCAGAGGAAGGGATTACTGGTACAAGAGAGTAAACAGGCCATAATGGGTATACCCAGGGGTAGGCAACCTTGGCTCTTAGGACTCGTGGACTTCAACTCCCAGAATTCCTCAGCTAGCCATGCCTGTTTTTCTCCTACTGCCTAGAGTGCTGAGATTGCAGAGGAAGGGATTACCAGTACAAAAGAGTAAACGAGCCATAATGGTATACCTATTAACAGGAATGCATTAGTCCCAGGGAATTCTGGGAGTTGAAGTCCACCAGTCTTAAAGGTGGCCAAGTTTGGAGACCCCTGCTTTAGGTAGTGCTGGGGGGCGGCACCCAGAAACATCTCACTCCCCTCCCCAGCCCTGTAGTTTCCCTCCATGGAATCACACAGTGCTGCGTTGCAACCCCTCAACACCTTTTATTTGCGAGGCTGGCACCCCCTGCTCCTCCTCGGCAGCTTTGCTGGCATCCTCCCCCCCCTCCACGTTGCAGGTGGAAATCTGGCTTAGAATAATGTTGAAGTGGAGCAGGAAAAGAAATGGGGGGGAACGGATCCCGGGAGGGCAGCCAGCTGAGGGGCAGAGGCTCAAGGCCACAGCAGAGGGGGCAGAGGCCGGGTGGGGGGGGGCCACCAAGGGCCGCCTGCCCTTCTCCCCCCAGCCCCCATCCAGCTGAAGGCTGGTTCAGTTCCAGACTTTCAGGAAGCTGTCCCAGGAGCCGGTGGCTACAGCCATGCCGTCGTCTGTCACGCCCAGGCAGCTGACCCGGTTGTCGTGGCCAGCGAGAACCCCTGGAAGGAGAGAGAATTGCTAGCAATGGAGAAGTGCCCGGAGGAATGGTATCGGGGGGCACAGAGCACCTCAAGGCTTCTGTCGGTCAGTCCCTCTCCAAACCCTAAGAGAACTTTCCCCTTGCCTGCTTCCCCAATGGGCCCAGCCAGACACCCCCCTCCCCCCCAGCAACGGAGTTTCCCTTTTGGAATGCTGGCCTGGGATAGGGGACTCCAGGTGCCCAAACGGGCGGATCACCCAATCTGCCTACAGCCAAGATGCAGAGGCAGCAAAGGCCGGCCACGGGCCTGGCAGAATTTAGTCCACTTTGTGGGACTATCGGGTTGGCCTGCGGTGGAAAGCCGTCTGGATTCCCAGGAGGGAGGAGTGGCTTTCCCGAGGGCAAAGAGGCAGCGGAGCTCGGAGTGTCTGCTAGGCAGGAAGAGGATCAAGAGGGCCCCTCCCTGGCAGCTCACAGAATCTGTATAGTTCAGGGGTAGGCAACCTTGGCTCTTTTATGACTAGTTGAAGTCCTTGAGTCATAAAAGAGCCAAGGTTGCCCACCCCTGGTATAATTACTGCAGGCAGTTGCTTCATTCTGGCAAGATTTGTCTACAGGCAAACAACAATAACCAGCACTGGGGATGTTTTCTAGTTGGGATAAGAGAGCAGCAAGGACCCCCCCCTTTGCTTCCCCCCCCCTTTGCTTCCCCCTCCTCCTCACAGCCCCCCCCCACTCCTAGCAGTGATGGGGCTCCCTATATGGGTCACGAAGTGGCTACAAGCGAACGACCAAACTCGAGAGAGCACCAGGGAGCCCTCGAACAACGATAAAGAAGCTACTCAAAAAACTCCACATGGGGTTCTTGAGGCCTGGAAAGCCACAGTTCAAAAACATGGCAGGCTATGGTCTGATCTGGTTTGCGAGGCCAAGGTGGCCACTCACCTGCCCGGTCGCCCTTCATGGAGTCCCAAATGTTGCAGTTGAAGTCATCGTAGCCAGCCAGCAGGAGGCGTCCGCTGCGGGAGAAGGCCACCGAGGTGATGCCGCAAATGATGTTGTCATGCGAGTACAGCATCAGCTCCTGGTCGGCACGAAGGTCGAAGAGGCGACAGGTGGCATCATCGGAACCCGTGGTGAAGGCATTCCCGTTGGGGAAGAACTGGGTGAGAAAGGAAGAGGGGAGACAGCTAAGGAGAGAGCGCTAGGGGGTTCTGGGAATTGAAGTCCGCCCACCTTAAAATGGCCGTCGCGGAGCAATCGTCCCAGCTGAGATCAAGTGGGGAATTAGCAAGAACTCGTTAATGTAAACACGAGTGAGGGAAAAGTCTGCTCTCCCCCTCCAGACTCATCTAGTCTTTCCCAGAGGCAAACTGCCAGTTGGGAGATTCCTGTACTACAGGCACAGAACAACAAAGTAGCTACTCTGAACTCTACATTTGTAAGTCTGGTTGTTTGTGCCTTACAGCGGCCAAGGTTGAGAAGCTCTGGCCCAGATGCTTGCCCATGAGACAGCATCTCAAATAGGGTCTTCTGAGTCTGGTCTCCTACAAACCCTCCACCCCTCTCTCTCTCTCACACACACACACACACAGGTCAAGCTCTGCACTCACACAGACAGCGTTGATGTCGGATTCGTGTCCTGTGAAGGTCTGCCGGCACATGCTATCTCGGATGTCCCACAGCTTGACCGAAGCATCGCAAGCGCCCGAGACGAAGGAGCGCATGTCGGGGGACAGCGAGAGGGACATGACATCCCCGCTGTGGCCTGTGAAGGTGGTGGTCTGTTGGCCCGTCTCGATGTCCCACAGGGCACTGGCAAGGAGGAAAGGTAGGCAGGCAGTCAGGCACGACCCCCCCCCACGTGGCTTCAGCACTCCTGATTTGACCACGGGGTTAATACATCGTGCCAAGATGGACATGGGACGGTCAGATGGCCTTAGAGAACTTGTTCTGGCTGAATCGGAGTGAAATCACTTTGGGACACTGTCCTGCACCGGCTGACTTTACGGTGTCCTTTTGTAGATTTTTCTTAATTCTAACACACTGGGATGATCGTGGCTCAGCAGAGATAGTCCTGGACTTATGACTAGAATTGAGCTCAAACTTTCCGCCGCTAAGCAAGACAGTTGCTAAGTTCAGCCCCGTTTTATGAGCTTTCTCGCCACGGCTGTCAAGCGAATCACTTGTTATGTTGTTAAGTGAACCTGGCTTCCCCCTTGACTTTGCTTGTCAGAAAGGGGGTCACTGGGACCATTATAAGTATGAGCCGGTCGCCAATCAACTGTCCGGATTTTGATCACGTGACCATGAGGACATCGCCAGGGTTGCAAATGTGAAAAACGGTTGTAAGTCACATTTTGTCAACAGCGCTTAGACTTATATACTGTTTTACAGCCCTCACTAAGCGGTTTGCAGAGTCAGCATATTGCCCCCCCCAAACAATTTGGGTCCTCATTTTACCGACCTCGGAAGGACGGAAGGCTGAGTCGACCTTGAGCCGGTGAGACTCAAAACTGCCGAAGTGCCACCCCTGTAACTCTGAATGGTCAATGAACAAAACGTTGTGGGTCAAGGACTACTTGTTATCCACTTCTGGGTGGGTCTCAGCCACAATGACGGCTCCAAAATCTGTCTAGCAAGTGAGTCACTGATCTATCACAGTACACATACACACACAAGTCTTGCCACTCACCAAGTGGTGTCTCCCGAACTGGTGATGATCTGGTTATCGGTCAGGAACCGGCAGCAGGAGAGGTACCCTGGCGGAGGAGAGGACAGTCAGTTGGTCGGTCGGGTGAGGGAGACGGAGGGGGCCCAGCCCCCTCCCCAGGGGAAGAGCGAGTCCGTTGCCTCACCCGTGTGTCCTGGCAGCTCCCGACTGACCCGGACGTTCCCTTCGCGGGTTTTGAGGCTGTAGATGGAGCAAATGTTGTCCAGGCCTCCGCAGGCTACGTAGTTCCCGGAGGGCGCGTAGGCGCAGGTCATCACCCAGGACGACCGGAGCGGAATGGCGTGAACCTGGAAGGAGAGTGGCATTCAGCAGGGTGAGGCCCCAGGGCCCTAAGCCCTGCGTGGACCCTCTCCAGGTGCCCCCTGGGCCGCCTTCGGCCTCACCTTGTTAGTGGTGTAGCTGTCCCAGATGATCAGCTTGCCGTCTTGAGAGGCACTAACCAAAAGTCTGGAGCGACAAGGAGGGAAACGAGGCTCAGAGCCTTGGTCGGTCGGGGACAGGGATGGGGACCTCTCCCAAGGACGTTTCCAAATCTCCCATCCCTCTTTACTGGGGGGAGGGCTTCAACCCCCTTGCTGGCAGCCCCATCCTGGCCCTCACCTGGAGTCCGTCCCCCAATGCATGGCGTAGATCTTGGCCAGGTGGCCGCGCAGTGTCCGCCTCGTTCGCATATGGATCCGGCCCACTGGGTCGAGGCCAGCGGTGATCTTGAGCGGAGGAAGAGAGGGGTCAGTGGTGGGGGGCCCAAGGGGGTCCCAGAGGCCACCTCCTCCCCCCTTGTCGACCCCACCTGCCTCACCTGGGTCAGCGTGGAATCGCCACATGCTTTCCTGGCGTCCTGCAGGAGAGGAGGAGGAGGAAGAGGAGGCTCACGCCGGCTTAATGGGCAGCCCAGATGCCCCTCAGCAGCTTCGCCCGTCCCACCAGGAAATGCCCACTCCCCCCCCAGTCCCAACGGCCCCCCTTCATCCCCCTTCCTGGGGAAGTTGGAGCGTTGGATCCTCCAGCACCCCCTTTGCCAGCAGGTTGATGCCGTGAAGGCCACCTTCTGCTTTCTCAAGATGTATTTTGCCGCCTCACTGAGGACTAGAACCTTGTTGCAGCCCCACTCCTCCGAGTAACTCACCCGGATCTGGTTTCGCAGCTGTTCTGCTTCCTGCTTCAACTGCTCCAGTTCACTCATGGTGGCTGGGGGGGTTGGGGGGCCAGGGGCTTGGCCAGCAGCCCCTTTCACTTAGCCACGATCCTGCCTGGGGAAAAAAAAAGAGAGAGAGAGAGAATCATAGGAAATTATTAACTATGATTTTTAAGGAAGAATATCTTGCATTTTCGCCAAACAGCATTCCGGTCAAATAAAGGTGCACCATTGAGCAGCAGCTAAGAATGCACACACAATCGCAGTACGTCCAGTCCTCAACTTACAATAACTGGTTTAGTGACCATTCGATGTTACAACGGCACCCAAAAAAGTGACTTGTGACGTTTTTCAGGGTTACGACCTTTGCAGCATCCCCGCGATGGTGTGGTCAAAATTCAGATGCTTGCTTTATGACCATCGCAGCGTCCCGGGGGGAGGGGTCGCGTGGTCCTCTTTCTTGACCTTCTGACAAGCAAAGTTCAATGGAGGACGCCACACTCACTTAACAACCAGGTTACTAACTTAACGACTGCAGCGGTTCGCTTAGCGGTCCAGGCAGGAAAGGCCGTAAAATGGGACAAAACTCACTTAACAAACGTCAACAGAAACGTTGGGCTCAGCTGAGGTTGTAACTCAAGGATAACATCCACGCGGCAGCCCAAAGTGCCTGCTGGATTAAAAATATTTTTCCAGGTTAAAAAAAAACAACAATAAAATATATTTAAACTAAAAATATTTTTCCACTTGCAAAGAGAGCAAGACCCCCCAAAAAATGGCGCCCGAAAAAATGGACGCAGCCACCATTTGCCCCTGTGCCTTGCGTCTCCCCTCTGTTTGTCCCTGGTCCGCAAGGCCAGCCGGACACCTGACTCCCTTTTAGGGGGCAAAGGGACCGGCTGACTGTGTGGCGGACAAGATCCAGGCGCTGCTGCCTTGGAAGGGGGTGGATTTTGAATGTCTGCGGATCCACTCAAGGCCTGACCCTTTGCCACTGCGGAAAGCTCACCGTCCGTGCCTGACCCCACTTGAAGGACTCCTAAAAAGGGGGATTTGAGGGATTGCTCAGCCCCCCCCCCCGTTGCAACCCAGGCCCCCCCAAATCCCCAAGCCATGGGAGGAGGCGGCGGGGGGGGTGGGTGGGTGGAGAAGGAAGGCCAGTCTGGAAATTGAAAGGGGCTCCACTCACCAGTTGCAACCCCAAACACCTACAGGTGCAAAAGGAGGGGGGGAAGACACACACACACAGACACACAGACACACACACACACATACAAATGGGAAGGGTCCCACTTAGAAATACCGTCCCCATCTTTCCTCAATGCCCCTCAGCCAAATCCATTGCAGGAATGCATTTCGACCCACCACTCAGCATGAGAGGAGTTGTTTTCCTAGACACCCCCCCATGGTAGGACCCCCCTCCCTAATTCCCATGACCGCTTCTGAATGGAAACAAGGGGGGGGAGAAACTCAGAGCAGCTGGATTTTAACTTCCTGGCAAAGCCCTGCGGTTGCAGCCTTTGGCAAATAAGGGTGGGGTCGCCCCTGATGGACCCCCCCCAAGCCACTCCAGAGAAGCCAAAAAGACAAGGTTGCTAAGGCGACAGGCCACTCTCTGTCTCTCTCTCTCTCACATACACACACACACACTGCTCTATGCTCCAGGAGGCGGTTGCCTGGGCAACGGGATGAGAAAGCCGGGCGAGGGATGGATCCGGCTTGCTCGAGGGAGGAAGTGGGAAGGGAAGGCAGCCAAGGGCGGCTTCCTCTGGCGAGGGGGCTGCTCCTTCCTGGGGGGGGGCAAGGAAAGAGCCGCCTTTCCCGCTGCTGCTCGGCCTTCACTCCAGCCCAGAAAGCCTAGAGCAGCCTTTAAAAAATCTGCATGGGGACCAGGCCAAGCTGGAGCTTCCCGGCTCCCAGTTGCCAGGATCCCCGAAGCAAGCGGGGGGGGGGCACCAGGTGGGGGGGGAGACAGAGCTGAAGCACAGAAGGGGAAACGCCGGGTGCTGATTTTTCATTATCATTATTATTATTCTACATTTTCCTACTTTACCAGGTGCCGCCTTCCAAAATGGGCATCTCTGCCATGGGCAGGGATTGGACTCCTGGCACTTCTGCAAGATGCCAGACACCCCCCCCCTCCATTAGAAACGGGGGGGGCGAGTGGCTGCAGGGAGGGAGGCAGGAGGATCAGAGTCCCTCCCTGACACCCCTGGTCCTCCCATTTATCCCAGATCACAGGCTCTCCCTGTCCCTCCGCAGCTCTGATCCTCCGCTGTGGGAATCTGGAAGCCTTCCTGGGGTGCAGCAAGGGGGGGGCAGGGCTGGCAAGAGACTCGACAGACGGGAGCCCAGCGGGATGGAGGCCTCAGCCTCCCCCTGCTGTAAACCTGCTTGGTTGACAGATTCACAATAGGGGGAAACCCTGTGTTTATTCAGAATAGAGCAGAGCTGGGGAGGACCCGTGGAGGTCTTCTAGTCTAGCCTCCTGCTAAAAGAAGCAGGAGATGCAATACAATTCCAGATAAATGTTTTGTCCAATCTTTTTTTGGAAATCTCCAGGGCTGGAGCACGCACAACTTCTGGAGGCAAATTAAATTGTTCTAATTGTCAGGAAATTCCTTCTAATTTCCAAGTTGCTTCTCTCCTTGGTTAGTTTCCATCCGTTGTTTCTCGTCCTGCCTTCAGGGGCTTTGGGGAATAGCTTGACCCCCTCCACTCTCGTCCTGCCTTCAGGGGCTTTGGGGAATAGCTTGACCCCCTCCACTTCTTTGGGGCAGCCCCTCGAATACTGGAAGACTGCTCTCCTGTCATCCCCTCTCCTTCTTTTCACTGAAGTAGACAAACCCAAATCCTGCAGCCCTTTAATCACCTTAGTTCAGGGGTTCTCAACCTTGGCAACTTTAAGACTTGTGGACTTCAATTCCCAAGGAATTCTGGGAGTTGAAGTCCACAAGTCTTAAAGTTGCCAAGGTTGAGAACCCCTGCCTTAGTTGATCTTTTCTGCATTTTGCCCCCCATCTTTTTTGCAACGTGGAGACCAAAACTGCATGCTGTATTCCAGGTGTGGCCTTACCAAGGTTTTATTAAAGCAGTAAGTTATGAAATATAAAATACTTTATTTGCACTGCCTTCTCCACCTGTTGGAGCAGAGCACCCCAAGTTGCCAGCCAAGCCCCACCGGCACGGAGGGAGATACCCAAGCAACTCACTGGGAACCCCACAGACACCCCCAGCTGCACCCCAGAGCGTCTCTCCTCAACCCACACTAATAATCCAACTTTATACCTTATTTTCCTTTCCTGGTTCAGCAGCAGAACACTACACTCGTGCCTCTGCAAGTAATCCTTGACTTAACAACCACTGAACCCAAAGTTTCCGTCACTCAGCGAGACATTTGTTAAGAGAAACACTGAAGACGTTCAGTTAGTGACACGGTTGTTAATGGCTTTCCCCCATTGACTCTGCTTGTCAGAAAGTTTGCAAATGGGGATCACACGACTCCAGCATTCTGAGACCGTCATATATATGAGTCAGCTGCCAAGTATCTGAATTTTCATCACGTGACCACGGGCATGTGCCAATGGTCGTAAGTGTGAAAAACGGTCGTAACTCACTTTTTTCACTGCCGTTGGAACTTCAAACAAGTCCCTAACTGAACTTGAGGACCACCTGCATTCTAGAGCAGGGGTCTGCAACCTTGACCGCTTTAAGACTTGTGGACTTCAGCTCCCAGAATTCCTCAGCCAGCATAGAATTCTGGGAGTTGAAGTCCACGAGTCTTAAAGCGGTCAAGGTTGCAGACCCCTGCTCTAGAGCAGCGTTTTTCAACCTTGGCCCCTTTAAGACGGCTGGGGAATTCTGGGAGTTGAAGTCCACGAGTCTTAAAGCGCTCAAGGTTGCAGACCCCTGCTCTAGAGCAGCGTTTCTCAACCTTGGCCCCTTTAAGACGGCTGGGGAATTCTGGGAGTTGAAGTCCACGTATCTGAAAGCAGCCGTGGTTGAGAAACACCATCCGAGGAGGAACCAGGAAGCGGAAAAAACTGCGCACAGGAAGTAAAAAGCAGTGGGGCTGTGGCAGGCTGCCCCCCCAACCGGAAAGCCCCAGCACCAGCATCTCCATCGGGGACCCTCATTCAGGGGGAGTGACTGGTGCCCCCCCTGGGCCACTTTTCACAGCTGGCATTTCCCCTTTCCTTCTCACTCTTCCCTGCCCAAGTCCCAGGGCAGATGACCCTTCTCAAAACTCTTGTCTGACTTTGGGGCTCCACTCTCCAAGTTCAAAGGGGGGTCTTTTCCGCACGGCAGAGACCCTCAGAGTTGGGAGGGTGGTAGACCCCCCCCTCCTCTTCAGTGTTGCATCAACTCCAAGCACCCCTCCCCCCATTCTGGGGCTCAACAGGTGGTGGGCATCTCACCCGGCACCAGGCTGTAGCCCACCACCCACTTCCTGCAGGGTGCCCTGCCACGGTGGGGGTCCCCACTGGAGGGTCAGGCTGCCCAGTGCGACCCCGGGAGAGCTGCTTTGCCTCCCCCCCAGCCGCCCTCCCTTCCGCTGGTGGAGGGGCTGAGGCATCGCAGTGGGTGTGTTTGCCAGCCCAAGAGGAAGTGCAGGAACTGGCGCAAGGCTGGCGGAGGGAGGGAGGGAGGGAGGCGGGGGGGCCCTCTTGGGCCTCCTTCGGGTCCGAACTCTGCAAAAGTCACGACGGCACAAAACCCCGCCGCAACTGCAAAGAGGCAACGCCACACAGTCTCTCCCTCCCTCCCTCCCTCCCCTCCCGCGGGCAAGATGCCATTTGAAGGCAGAGCCCTGGGGCGCCCCCGGGGGAAAGCGCCGGCTCTCTCGGGGACTCATTTGCCCGTAATGACAGCCTCCAGCCGGGCTCATTAGCCCCGGCGGTGCCTCGACTGCTCTTTCGAGGAGGGGGCGCCCACCTGCCAGCCCGGCGCTCTCCACCTCCGCCCTGCCTCCCCCCCCGGCCACAAGGAGCCCCTCCCAAAGCGCCAGGGGTTGGTGGGGGGTGGGGGATACAGGAGGAAGCCCCGTTTCTTTCGGGGCGGGGCAGGGAATGACGGAGGGGGGGGCAACCCAATGCACCACTTTACACTTGGGGCGACCGCGGACCCCCCCCCAAAGCGAGGGCGGGCTGCTGTGCTGGCTGCTTTCGGTGGGGAGGGACCGCGGGGGCTGCGGGGGGGGAGAGGTCGGGGTAGAGGGCGTAGAAAGGAGCGGGGGGCTCGCGGGGGGGCGCAGAGGGCCCCTCCCCACCGCTCGGGGTCGAAAGGGCGGTTGCCGGCGGAGGGGCGGGCGGCGGAGCGCCCGGAGGTTGTGCAATGGGGCGGGCGCTGCTACGGGGCTGGCGGAGGCTGGGGCGGCGGGGGGAGCGGCCGCCCCGGACTAGCCGGCTTTCCGAGCTTGCATGGGGGGTCGGGAGCGCTTGGCCGGGGGGCTGCAGGCTGGGGGGGGAGGGGGCAAGAGGGGAATCCCAGCGGGAGGAGGAAAAGAAGGGGGAACTGCACGGCCTTCCCCAGTCGGCCTCCACCTACCTGCTGCTGCTCCTGCAGCGCCGCCGCCGCCGCACGAGGGGGCCGGGGGGCGGGGGACTCGTTCCCGCTGCTCCAGGGGCGGAAGGATCGCGCTCGGCCGCTGCTGCTGCTGCTGCTTCTGCTGCTCAGTGCGCGCGGCGGCGGCGGCCGGGACTTGACTCGGGAGCGCGCGGAGCGATCTCGCCCCGCCGGCCCAGTGATGAGGCTATCCCGCCGCGCCCAGAGTCGGACGCGGCCGAAAGGACTCCCCGCAGGGAGGGGGGAGCGGGAGAAACCAAGTCCGCCCGCTCGGAGGGGGGAAGGTCGTGCGGCAAGGGGAGCACGACGGATGCTGGCAGGCTGTCAAGCGCGGGCGGGGGACAAGGAGGACGCTTCCCCGTGCGGGGCGAGGCCGGGCCCGCACCTCCTTCCCCCCGCCTCGAAAATAATTCTCAAGTCGGGCAATACCAACTCGGATGGGCAGGGCCAGACCACGCAGTCCTGAGGGGGGAGGGAGGAGAAGGGCTCGGGGCATACCAATTCCCAGGGGTGGCCCACGGTGAGGGCGGGGAAGAAGCATCCAGACGCCTTGGGACCTGCGACCCCCGAGGGGAGCTGGGCCTTCTGGGGATTGTAGTCTCTCCCGCTTGCCGTCAGGGAGGGGCGAGTGCACGCATTTCTTTCAGGGGAGAGTGGTTTCCCTCCAGGAAAGATGGTACAGTCCGAAACAGCCCGTTCTAACCTCCTCTCCCCGGATGCGTCGGGACTACAACTCCCATCGATCCCTGCAAAAGTTGGAAAGTGGCCTCTGGGCTTTCAGAAGCCGCCTGGCGAGCAGGCGGGGGCCCGCAGGGGCAGCCTTGCAGGGGGCTGCCAGTGGAACCAGCTGGTCACTGGGGCTTCTGCCATTCTCCTGGCAGGCAGAAGCTCAGGCCGGCTTCAGCTGCACCTGAGGAACACCTGCCTGCCTCGCAGCACGGACAGATGCCAAGCGGGCTGACTGCAAGGGAAGGCCCCTCGGGCGCATCCCCAGGAACAGAACTGCCCTCTGGCCGCCTCCTGGGTTCAGACCGCTCTGGCTGGGGATAATAGGAATTGGAGTCCGAGCCTGTTTGGGAGCCCGCCCCAGATTGCAAGAGCTTGGCTCTGCTCCAAGAGCCTGGTTGCTGGGGATGAGGGGAGCCGGAGTGTAATTATTACTTATTCAGCATATGGCCTGTCATACCCAGACTAGCAATACAGCCAGTCCTCGACTTAACAACGGTTCATTCAGTGTCCGTTCACTGAGAAAAGCGACTCGTGAGCATTTTTCACACGATGTTTGCGGTGTCCACATAGCCACGTAATCGAAAACCGGATTCTTGGCAACTGACTCGTATTTCTGACGGTTGCAGCGTCCCGAGGCCACGGGAGTCCCCTTTTGTGACTTTCTGACGAGCAAAGCCCATGGGAAAGCCGGATTCGTGACCGTGTCACTAAACTTAACAACTGCAGTGATTCAGTTCGCAACTGTGGCAAGAAAAGGTCGCAAAATGAGGCAAACCTCAATTAACCAATATCTTGCTTAGCAGCAGAAATTTTGGGCTCCTTTATAGTCCTAAGTTGAGGACTAGCTGCATATATTATTTCACTTAGAGTATTAAAACACAGTAAAATAGGAATGCTAAAAAGGTCTGTGTTCAAACACCCCAAAATCTCGTCCAGGGGTAGGCCACCTTGGCTCTTTTATGACTCGTGGACTCCAACTCCCAGAATTCCTGAGCCAGTCATAAAAGAGCCAAGGTTGCCAACCTCTGTTCTAGGCCATCTAACCGCTCTGTTCATATGAAAGAAATCAGATACTGGACAGACAGATGCTCCCAGCTTTCAGCCGGCATGATATGGCCCATAGTTTGTCTTGGGGACCCACAGTCCCACCGAGCAGAGGATGCTGTGCCCCGTTTATTCAGGGAATCCTGGAAGATGCCATGTGAAGCGTGAATCCTGTTCAGGGTTGTCCATTGCTGATGTGATTGTTCAACATCTGCCACCTTGTTTTTGTGGGGCCATCTCTGCGTCTTCTGTGTAATGGGGAGCGTAATGAGGGTGGCAGAGACTGGGGGGGCCTCACCACTGGGGGCCTAGGAATCCATGGAAGCCTTCTGCCTTGATCTCATACCCCAGCCCCAATTCTGCACTCCACTTCTACCGGTAAGTAGATGGGGAGGGCTATTCCTGCCCTTGGTGAAAAATGGGGAGGGAGGGAAGGAAGGAAGGAAGGGAGGGAGGGAGGGAGGGAGATAGAAAGAAGGGAGGAAGGAAGGAAGGAAGGAAGGAAAGGGGTGGGAGGAGGAAGGAAGAGATAGAAAAGAGGAAGGAAGGAATGAAAGGGAGGGAGGAGGAAGGAAGGAAAGAGATAGAAAAGGAAGGAATGAAGAAAGGAAGGGAGGGAGGTAGAAAGAAGGGAGGAAGGAAGGAAGGAAGGAAGGAAGGAAGGAAAGAGGTGGGAGGAAGAAGGAAGAGAAAAGAGGAATGAAGAAAGGGAGGGAGGGAGGGAGATAGAAGGGAGGGAGGGAGGTGGAAGGAAGACAGAAAAGAGGAACAAATGAATTCAGGAAGGAAGGGAGGGAGGAGAAAGGAAGGAGGGAGTAGGGAGGGAGAAAGGGAAAGAAGGAAGGAAGGAAGGAAAGAAGAAGAAAGTGAAGGAGAATGGAAGGAAACAAGGAAAGAGGAGGAAGGAAGGAGAGAGGAAGACAGGAGGGTGGAGAATGTAAAAGGAAGAGAGAGGGGAAAAAAGGAAGGAAGGAAGGAAGGAAGGAAGGAAGGAAGGAAGGAAGGAAGGAAGGAAGGAAGGAAGGAAGGAAGGAAGGAAGGAAATTTCTAAGGGGGGACGCAAGGAAAGGGCACATCCGTGGGCGGAATGGCTGCGCCGATCTTATGTTACAACCGGTCCCCTCGTAGATCCCAAACCCGACTGAATTCTGCACACGGGTCGTGAAGACGCGTCCTCGTCTGGAATAGCAAGGGAGGCCGATACGGCGGGGAGCGTTTGCTCTGCACGAGCTCAGAGGCACAGCCCGCTTCCCCCTCTGTCCCTCCGCCTCTCTCTCTCTCTCTCTCTCTCTCTTTTTTTGAAAAATCGCTTACTCTCCACACGTGCATACCGGCACACCCGGGTTCTCGTCGGGTCAGCACCGACCTGAGTTATGCAGCCTCTTTCAAGCTCGCTTGGGGGGGGATGATGGGAACTGGAGTTGCAGCCGGGCCGAGCGGTAGGGGGGGCTGGCCCCAGATTGGGGGGCGGGGGACGAAATGAATTCCCCAGACATTCACAGCGGGACCTTTCAACGGCCCGTGAAAGCCCCGCCAGGGGGGGGGTGGTGGGGGGTCGCTTCCCCCTGCCGGTTACCTGCCGGCCTCGGCCCCTTTAAGGACCCATCGCTCTTTCTCTTCATTGTCTCCGACGGCGGCCAATCAGGGGCCCCTTTGGGGAGAGGCGGGCAGCCCCGATTGGCCGAGACGCGGCCCTCCCGCCCACCCCCTTCCATCTTCCCTGCCCCGCTCCCTTCGCAGCCCCCTCCCCAGGCTGCTGTCCACCGGCCCAGGTGCTGAACCCTCCGCCGCCCGCCCCAGCCCAGCCCAGCCCCGGGAGAGCCAGCCGACCGCCCGACCGACCGCCCAGCCCGACCGCGACGCGCACCGGCGCCGCATCCCGAGCGGGATGAGCGGAGGGGTCTACGGAGGAGGTAGGGCTGCGCGGCGCCCCCTCGCCCCGCCGGCTCTGCCCGCTGCTGGCTAAGCGGGCTGGCTCCGGGCAACCGGGCGCTGGGAATTCTGGCAACCTCGCGGGACCGTCTGGAGTCGGGCTTGGGTTCTGGTCCTGGAGCGAAAGCCCTGCGCCTAGCAGCCGAGGGAGGGTCGGAGGTCCTCTCTCTCTCTCTCTCTCTCTCTCTCTCTCTCTCTCTCTCTCTCTCTCTCTCTTTCTCTCTCTGTGTGTGTGTGGCTTGGCTCACTTGCTTAAGCGGCCTGCGAAGGGGCTTTCCGTCTCCCGCCGGTGGGGCGCTCGGCTTCTCCGTGGGGAGGGACCGGGGCCGGCTTCCCTCCCGCCGGGCGACTGGCCTACGAGGAGGCATCCGCCTTTCCTCCTCCGGGGCTGCCGGGGGCGACTCGGAGGCTCTGGAGGGGTCCCTTCCTGCGCCCCCACCCCCACCCCAATTCCGAGGGCAGCTTCCTGTACAGCCAGCAACAGAAGAAGCCAACTTTGCACGGCGCAAGATGTAAATGACAAAAATCGGGAAGAGCCGGAAGGGGCCCTCGAGGCCATCCAGTCTACCCCTCCCTCTTTCCTCCGCCCCCCACGGTGCGGTCCAGGGATCCAAATTGCAGACTGACGCTCCCGTATTCTTAAATCCGGCGCTCTGGACCTCTACCGGATGGGGGGGCGCTTGCCAGAATTAAGCCCTTGGATGAGTGTTAAAATGCGAGCTAAAACGCCTCCTTGGGGCTGAAAGGGAACCAACGGGGGGCGGCGCCCCCTCCCCTCCGCTCGCCCCCTCCTCACCCGTGTCGCGGATGCCTTCCTTGCAGACGAGGTCGGGGCGCTGGTTTTTGACATCGGGTCGTTCTCCGTGCGGGCCGGCTATGCTGGGGAAGACTGCCCGAAGGTAGGAGGCGGCCCTCTCTTCTCCCGCTGGGGGGCCTCTTCCTAGAGGACCGGGGGGGGTCCCTGACCCCGGATCCCCCCCCTGCCCCACGGCGCCTGCTCTGCTTGCAGGCCGACTTCCCCACCACGGTGGGCTTGCTGTCCCACGACGAGTCGGCCATGGAGCTGGACGGCGACAAGGAGACCAAAGCCGGCAAGGTCTACTACATAGATACCAACTCCTTGCACGTCCCAAGGGAGAACACGGAGATCGTCTCGCCCCTCAAGAACGGGATGAGTACGAGGGCGGGCGGGTGGGCGGGCGGGGGTGGGGTAGAAGAGGCCCGGGGAGGCCCCGAGCGAGAGTCGCGGCCCTCGTCTGCTGCGCTGGGACCCCTGCGCCCCTAACCCTAACTCCACGCGGGTCGCAGTGCACCTCGAAGGGGAGACACCGAGGCTCCTCCGCTCGGGGGTTTGAGAAGGGCCGGGGACGGCCCGGGGAGGAGTGTGGGGAGCCGGCAGCCAGCCCCCCCTTTTCCTTTACCCCCCCCTCGTTTCTCCCCCCCCAAGTCGAAGACTGGGGCTGTTTCCAAGCCATCCTGGATCACACCTACAACAAGCACATCAAGTCGGAGCCCAACTTGCACCCGGTGCTCATGTCGGAGGCCCCAGTAGGTATCTCGGGGGGCGGGGGGCGCCCCCACCCTCCCCCTTGGTGCGTGGGCTCCTGCCCTCTTCTGACCCTCCGCCCCCTCCCCTCCCGCCAGTGGAACACGCGCGCCAAGCGGGAGAAGCTGACGGAGCTGATGTTCGAGCATTACAGCATCCCGGCTTTCTTCCTGTGCAAGACGGCGGTGCTCACGGCGTATCCTCTCGTTGCTGCCCCGGGCCCCGAGCCGCTCGGGGCCGGGAACGGGACCCCCTCCCCTCTTCCTGGCCGCCCCCAGGCCTTGCCTTACCTTCCTCGGCCCTGAAGGGCAGAAGACCCGGGATTCCGATTGAGGCCCCTGCCGTCTAGGAGCATCCAGGGAAAAGATTGGGGAGGGGGACCCAGCTTCTTCTCCCGCGCCCCCCCCACCGCCCCATGGCGGGACCCCCTGCCTCGCCAAGCCCTTGACGTTGCTTCACCAGCTTTGCCAACGGGCGCAGCACCGGCCTGGTCCTGGACAGTGGGGCCACCCACACCACCGCCATCCCGGTCCACGACGGCTACATCCTGCAGCAAGGTGGGGGTCGCCGTCTTCGGAGGGGGGCTTACAAGTTGGGCTCTGCTGTTGTGAGGTCCGCTGTGTCCGGTGCCAAACTCTGGGTGGCATGGCAGGATGGCAGGGGGTGCCTCTGGGGGGGGGATGGCCTGTTCGGGGAGGGTGGCTCTCCTGGCAGCCCCTGGCAGATGCAGGAGGCAGAGCGAAGCATTGCCTGAGTTTGGGGGTCCAAATCATTGGGGGGAGGGGTTTTCCGTGGGGCAGAAGACGCTGTTGCCAAGGGGATAAAATGAGACATATAGGGGACAGCTCTTTCTTTCTTTCTCTTTCTTTCTTTCTTTCTTTCTTTTTCTCTCTCTCTTTCTTTCTTTCTTTCTTTCTTTCTTTTCCTTCCTTTCTCTCTTTTTTCTTTTCCTTCCTTCCTTCTTTCTTTTCCTTCCTTCCTCCCTTCCTCTTTTCTTTCTTTCTTTCTTTCTTTCTTTCTTTCTTTCTTTCTTTTTCTTTCTTTCTTTCTTTCTTTCTTTCTTTCTTTCTTTCTTTCTTTCTTTCTTTCTTTCTTTCTTTCTTTTTCTTTCTTTCTTTCTTTCTTTCTTTCTTTTTCTTTCTTTCTTTCTTTTTCTTTCTTTCTTTCTTTCTTTCTTTCTTTCTTTCTTTCTTCCTCTTTTCTTTCTTTCTTTCTTTCTTTCTTTCTTTCTTTCTTTCTTTCTTTCTTTCTTTCTTTCTTTCTTTCTTTTCCTTCCTTTCTCTCTTTTTTCTTTTCCTTCCTTCCTTCTTTCTTTTCCTTCCTTCCTCCCTTCCTCTTTTCTTTCTTTCTTTCTTTCTTTCTTTCTTTCTTTCTTTCTTTTTCTTTCTTTCTTTCTTTCTTTCTTTCTTTTTCTTTCTTTCTTTCTTTCTTTCTTTCTTTCTTTCTTTCTTTCTTTTCCTTCCTTCCTTCCTTCCTTCCTCTCTTTTTTCTTTTCCTTCCTTCCTTCTTTCTTTCTTTCTTTCTTTCTTTTCCTTCCTTCCTTCCTCTCTTTTTTCTTTTCCTTCCTTCCTCCCTTCCTCTTTTCTTTCTTTCTTTCTTTCTTTCTTTCTTTCTTTCTTTCTTTCTTTCTTTCTTTCTTTCTTCTTTCCTTCCTTCCTCCTCCCTTCCCCCTCCCTCCGTTCCCTTCTCCCCTTCCTTCCTTCCTTCCTCCCTCCCTCCCTCCCTCCCTCCCTCCCCTTTTCACCCTCCCTTCCTCCCCAACTGCAGGGATTGTTAAATCGCCCCTGGCTGGCGACTTCATCTCCATGCAGTGCCGTGAACTTTTCCAAGAGATGAATATCGAAATTGTCCCTCCATACATGATCGCAGCCAAGGTAGGGCTCCCCCTGTCCCGTTCCACCCCAGCCCAGAGCTATGGATCCCGGTGGCTAAGTGGGGGAGGGGGCTGGGCAATCTGTCCACTCTGCTCGCCGAAGCGGGCGGCCGGGTGGGAAGAACCGAAAGTGCACAGAATGGGAGAGGGGGGATGTCATTCAGAACCGGAGGCGCCTGCCCTTCCCAGCCCTGTCTTGAGGTCTCTAGAAGTGGGGAAGGGGCTGTAGAGAGCCCTTCCTCTCTTACAAACAGCTGGGCCCAGAGAGGATTGCAAGTGGGGTGTTCCCGCAACCTGTGAGGCTGCCCATCTTCCTCCACCTTCCCCAGGAACCTGTCCGTGAAGGGGCCCCCCCAAACTGGAAGAAGAAGGAGAAGCTGCCCCAAGTCAGCAAATCCTGGCACAGCTACATGTGCAATGTGAGCCCGGGGGCCCTTGGGGAGGGACAGGCCTTAGGGGAGGGACAGGCCTTAGGGGAGGGAGGGAGGGGCCCTTGAGTGAGGGAGGGGCCCTTGGGGGAGGGAGGGAGGGGCCCCTGTACTGTCAAGGGCCCGAAGGTGCCCAGTGGGTGCTGCCTGGCTGACTCAGTGCCCGTAGCTCAAAAACTGAAGTGGACAGCTGATAGGTTTGGGTCAAGACTTGTTCCTGGGTGGGAAGGGGTGGACAGGGTGTGTGTTGGGGAGGGGGCTTCTGTGCAGGAAATGCTGACCCCTCTCCATCCCTGCCGACTCCCACAGGAAGTGATACAGGATTTCCAGGCATCTGTTCTTCAGGTTTCTGACTCTCCGTATGACGAACAGTGAGTATCAGGCGAGTCTGGCCGTGTGGAAGGCAGGGGTCTCATTTGAAGAAACGGGGGGGGCTACGTCTTGGGGTCCCTCGGCCTAATCTTGCCCAGTCTCCTGGCTGCCCTCCTGATGGGTGGGGACAGCATCTCCCAGAATCCCCCTCTTTCAGGTGTGTTGCTGGGAATTCTGGGGGGAGGATGAAAAAAGGACAGAGTTCAAGGCTGTGGAACCCAAGGTTCTTTCCAGAAAAACAGCCCCGTAAGGTAGGCTGCAGAAGACAGAATCCCATGAAACAAACCAAAATAGACAGGGAATTGCACTGCGTCTTTAATGGGAGAAATAAAACTGTTTTACAAGAAGAAAAAGAGGATCTAATCCAGTGTTTCTCAACCTTGACAATTTTAAGGCATGTGGACTTCAACTCCCAGAATTCCACAGCCAGCATTGCTGGCTGTGGAATTCTGGGATTGAAGTCCACATGCCTTAAAATTGTCAAGGTTGAGAAACACTGATCTAATCTAATCCAGGAGAGAAGCAACCTGGAATTGAGGAGAAACTTCCTAACAGTGAGAACAATTAACCAGTGGAACAGCTGGCCACTAGAGGTTGCGGGTGCTCCATCACTGGAGGTGTTCGAGAAGAGATGGGACAATATTTGTCTGAAATGGAATAGGGTCTCCTGCTTGACCAGGGGTTTGGACTACTAGATGACCTCCAGGGTCCCTTCCACAGATGATTGATTGCATCTTTCCAAGTTAATAATAATAATAATAATAATAATAGTAGTAGTAGTAGTAGTAGTAGTAGTAGTAAAGTTGGAAGGGACCTTGGAGGTCATCTAGTCCAACCTCCTGCTCAGGCAGGAAACCCTACACCATTTCAGACAAATGGCTGTCCAGTCTCTTCTTAAAAACTTCCAGTGTTGGAGCATTCACCGCTTCTGGAGGCAGGTGGTTCCACTGGGTTAATTGTTCTAACTGTCAGGAAGTTTCTCCTTAGTTCCAGGTTGCTTCTCTCCTGGATGAGTTTCCATCCATTGCTTCTTGTCCTGCCTTTGGGTCCTTTGGAGAATAGCTTGACTCCCTCTTCTTTGGGGCAGCCCCTGAGTTGTGAGAAAGGAAAAGGAATTCGGTGGGGCCTGGATCCAGGGGGAGGCCAGAGGGGTCTGGCAGGGTGTCCTGGGCATCACCCTGGGGATCTGGAGACTGGGAAGCAACATTGGTGGGGGTCTGCGAACCCCCAAAGCCATTTGGGGAAGGAGGAAGGAAAGAGGAAGGTGGAGGGGCCGGCACGGCCAGTCCAGCCAGATCTGCCTTGATCTCTGTTCTCCCCCCCTTGTCTGGAGCAGGGTGGCTGCGCAGATGCCCACCGTCCACTACGAAATGCCCAATGGCTACAATACGGACTACGGGGCGGAGCGCCTGAGGATTCCGGAGGGGCTTTTTGACCCCTCCAACGTGAAGGTGAGTGGGGCAGTGGGGGAGGGGCAGGGAGCGGGGGGGGGGGCTGGCGTTGTATTTCCAGAGTATCTGGGAAGGTGGGATGTGCAAGCACTTTGGGGTGGGCCGCAGGGGGCTCCAAGCGTGGCCCCTTTTAAGACTCGTGGGCTTCAACTCCCAGAATTCCCCAGCCAGCAGCCCGTGCCCAGGCTTGGAGACCCTTGCCCTAGTGGAGGCCCAGAGCTCTCCCTCAAAGAGGGGGCAAGCCAAGCCCCCCCCCATGTTGCGCAATATGGAGACGTTTACGCAACTGAGGCCAACCCAGTTGAGGGCCGGAAGGGTTTGTGTGAATCTAGCCCAGCCCAGTGTGGTTGTTTCAGCGTGAGCAGAGCCAGCAAAGGCAGATGGCTGGACTTCGCCCGGGCTCAGTTCACCTTCCCTGGCTGGTCCCGCTTTGCTCCTGGTGAAAAGGTTGGGGGCTCCTTGCGGTGGGCTATTCTGGGGGCCCAGCACCCCCAATCCAGGCCTTGGGGAGAGGCACCGAATGGAACGGGAGGGGGGGTTGCATTCAAATTGGTGCTTCCGGTCTGCTTGTGCTCCCCCAGGGGCTGTGCAAATGTGCCAATACTTGCTCTCCTTTAGATGCACCCCCAGGGTGGACCCTGGACACTGGACCCCCGCCCCAGCCAGTTTCCTTCCTTTTCCTTCCTCTCCCCCAGGTTATGCCCCTGTTATGACCACGAAATTGCCATTTGGGCGTGTGGCTGTTTAAGGCTTGAGCATGGGAGATTTTTGCTTTGCGCACCTGAACTCTGGATGTCACCAGCGCTTCCCTCCCCCCCCCTCTCCGTTTCTCAGGGTCTGTCTGGGAACACCATGCTGGGTGTCGGACACGTGGTCACCACGAGCATCGGGATGTGCGACATTGACATCCGTCCGGTGAGTCCCCCTCTCCCTGTTCCCTCTCCCCACCCAAGAGTTGCCCCCTAGCAAAGCCCCCCCCCAGGATTCTGCGGCTGCTGGAGCGCTGGATTTTCCATCCACCGAAAGATTCTGCCTTTGAAGAAGAGGGGCTGGGTGGGAAGGGGCTCCTGGCCCCCTCCCCCAAGAAGCACAAAGGGGCAGCTAGATAAGGTAGCTCTAATTCTGGTCCCTCTTAAGATTTTTATAGTTGTGTTCTGATGTATTGTGAGCCAGAGTCACCTTGCATAGGGCAATGGGAGGGAAGGAAAGAAGGGAGGAAGGAAGGGAGGGAGGGAGGGAGGAAGGAAGGAAGGAAGGAAGGGAGGGAGGGAGGGAGGGAGGGAGGAAGAGAGGAAGAGAGGAAGGGAAGGAGAGAGGGAAAAAGGAAAGAAGGAAGGAAGGGAGGGAGGGAGGGAGGGGAGGAAGGGGAGGAGGGAGAGAGGGAAAAAGGAAGGGAGGGAGGGAGGGAGGGGAGGGAGGGGAGAAGGGAGAGAGGGAAAAAGGAAGGAGGGAAGGAAGGAAGGAGAGAGAGAGGAGAGAAAGGGAAGGAGGGAGAGAGGGAAAAAGGAAGGAAGGAAGGAAGGAAGGAAGAGGGAGAGAGGGAGGAGAGAAAAGGGAAGGAGAGAGGGAAAAAGGAAGGAAGGAGGAAGGAGGGAGAGAGGGAGGAGAGAAAGGGGAGGAGGGAGAGAAGGAAGGAAGGAGAGAGGGAGGAGAGAAAGGGGAGAAGGGAGAGGGAAAAAGGAAGGAAGGAAGAGGGAGGGAGGGAGGGAGGAGAGAAAGGGGACGAGAGAGGGAAAACGGAAGGAGGAAGGAAGGAGGAAGTGAGAGAGGAGAGAAAAGGGAGGAAGGAGAGAGGGAAAAAGGAAAGAAGGAAGGGGGAAGAAGGGAGAGAGGGAGGAGAGAACGGGGAGGGAGGAAGGAAGGAAGAATCCACGGAGGTCTCTGAGCTTTGGGAAGCTTCTTGGGGCCAGCTTAACAAGAAACCTTAGGCGTCTGAGTGGGCTGTATGGTGCGTGTTTGTGTGTCTGTGTGTCTGTGTGTCTGTGTGTCTGTGTGCGCGCGCGTGCCAGAAGGACGAGCGAAGGATCTTCAGCCCCCGTCTCTCCTGCCCCCTTGCCCCCCCCGCCCGCCCGTCTCTGCAGGGTCTCTACGGCAGCGTCATCGTCACCGGGGGGAACACGCTGCTCCAAGGCTTCACCGACCGCCTCAACCGGGAGCTCTCTCAGAAGACCCCGCCGGTGAGAGCCACACCTGCGCGCCTATGTAGGACCGGGAGGGCAGCTGGCGGGGGGGTGGGGGCTTCGGGGGTGGGGGGCCGTTTGCCCCGCTTGTTTCACCTGCACAAGCCCCGCGGGCGGCTGCCCCCAGCTGGACTTCCCGAGGGGCAGAGCGGAGGAGCGGGCAGCCCCCTCCGATGCCAGCAGCCCCCCCCCCGCCTCTCAGCGCCTGGAGGGGTCCGGGGAAAATGGCTTTGAAACTTTAGGAGTCGCTAAGCAGCTTTCCCGATGCCTCCAGCTCACTAAACTTTCTCCCCTTGAATATCAACCAACCAATCAATCAGGCTAGAGCTGGAAGGGACCTTGGAGGTCATCTAGTCCAGCCCCCAGCTCCAGCAGGAGACCCTGCTACATCCTTTCAGACAAGTGGCTGTCCAGTCTCTTCTTCAACCACCCCCCCCCGAACTTCCAGAGGCAAGCCGTTCCACTGGCTAATTGTCCTCGCTGTCAGGAAGTTTCTCCTTCATGCCAGCTTGCTTCTCTCCTTGATGAGTTCCCATCCGTTGCTTCTTTTCCTGCCTCCTGGTGCTTTGGAGAATAGGGGACCTCCCTCCTCTTCTTTGCAGCAGCCCCCCAAATACTGCAATCTGGCTATCAGGTGTCCCCCCCTCCCCCGTCCTTCTTTTCTCTAGACTGGCCAGACCCAAATCCTGCAGCCGTTCTTCATAAGTTTAAATAAAAGAGTTTCTATCCGGCTCCTGAGTTTTTCCGGCTGCCTAGCACGGGCTCTCCTTCTGGAAGCGGTTTTTCTAATGTCAGTTAAAACGGGGGGGGAGTCGCACTGCCCTGGGGAGTCAAGCCGGGCAATTAGAATGACAGTTGCTCAGGACCCCCACCCCCCCCACCCCCGGTGACCCCCTTCTCCCCTTCCCCAACAGAGCATGCGACTGAAGCTCATTGCCAGCAACAGCACCATGGAGCGGAGGTTCAGCCCGTGGATCGGGGGCTCCATCCTGGCTTCTCTAGTGAGTCTGGGGGGGAGGGGGCAGGGGGGAATCAAGGGAGGGGGTGCAGGAGGGGAGGAGTCGGAGTCGTCCACAAGGGGTCAAGTCTGGAGAGGGCGTAAACCTGGGTCTGCCTCCTGCAGGGGTCGCCCAAGGAAAGGGCATCAATCGGTGGGGAGGGGGCTGCTCTGCCCTGTCACCCCTTTACTTCTTTTTCTAGGGGACCTTCCAGCAAATGTGGATCTCCAAGCAGGAGTACGAAGAGGGGGGCAAGCAGTGCGTGGAGAGGAAATGTCCCTGAATGTCTCCCCTTGCACCCCCCCCACCTTTACCCCCTCCCACCATCTCTGGGGCGGCTGCAGCCCTTCTCGGCCTGGATGCCCAAATCCCCTCCCCACCACGGTCTTTGCTGTGCCCTCCCTCTCCTCTCGCCATGCCCCCTGTTGCTTCCGAGAGCCCCCTTCCAAGATTGGGGGGGCCGCAGGGGACCCCGGAAAGAGAGACTGCCTCGTCTGTTTGTGCTCCGATTTCCCTTCGTCCGTTTTGCCAACTGCCCGGGTGGCACCCCGAGATTCCTGAATCAGGGGTCCAAGTTCCGAAAATTGCTCCTGGTTGTGTTTTGTTGGGGAGGCCTGATTTAAAAATAAATAAATGTGTGGGGTTTTTAAGAAAAATAAATAAAAGCTTCCTTTCATCTGGGTGGGATTTTAAAGGGGGTTCGCCCCAGGCATCCAAGGTCAGCCCCCCACCCCACTGCTTGCACCGGAGTGTCAAGCTCTGCTCCCTGAGGGGGCCAACCCAGCCCACTGTGGGGGTTCTGGAGGTCAGTCAGCGGTGTCCCTCTTGGTCTTCAGGCCTAGTGGGAGCTTGACGCTCCTGACTGCTAGTATCTGTGGGGGTCCCAAAGAGCATCCCTGCCTCCTTTGCCCACCCAGCCTGCTCCTAAGAGAAGCCCCCAGCAGAGAGGCCCAAATATAACACGAGAAAGGGCAACTGTGAATCTCAAGGTGTTTCTCAACCTCGACCACTTTAAGACAGGGGGACTTCAACTCCCAGAATTCCCCAGCCAGCTATTTTATTTTTCACTTTGCTGAAGTCCGGATATATTACACTGACCGCATTCCCACCATCTATTAAGGAAATTACCCTTTCCCAAAAAAATGCAATAAAGGTTGTGCAGCCATATTTGTTCTTGTCCTATCCCTGCTGAATTCTGGGGGTTGAAGTCCAGCAGTCTTAAAGTTGCAAGGCTGGCTGGGGAATTCTGGGAGTTGAAATCAATACCTCTTAAAGCTGCTGAGGTTGAGAAACACTGCTCTAGAGTGACTGTGTCTGTGGGAAGGAGGGAGGGAGGAATGACAATCGGGATCACTGTTTCAAACGTGTGCCCTAACGAACCAGTCCGGTGCCTTATGGTCTTGACAGTCATTTATTTATTTTATTTATTTATTTATTTATTTATTTATTTATTTATTTATTTATTTATTTATTTATTAATTAAATTTCTATACCGCCCCTCTCCCATAGGACTCGGGGCGGTTTACAGCCCAATTAAAACAGATAATAATAATAAATATTTAAAAATAAATTAAATTATTTTAATGTCATCCTCTCCCTCCTCCTCCTCCTTCATCACCACCACCCATCTCTGCATTGCACCCCCAGACAGGATGGCGAGTGGGCCCCAGCTGGGCTGTCTTGTCAAGGACTCCCCCATTCTCGTGTCCTCCCCAGAGGGACAAAATACACAGGAGCCCAACACATTGTTTTGTGGGTCCTTTTTTTTTTTCACTGCTGTGCGAGTCCTGGTGAAGTGAAAGCTGGCGAGTTCCTCCCTCCCGTTCTGCCCAGGAGAATCTAAGAGAGAAGCAGAGGCAGCTCCAAGCAAGTCCACCCGCCTGAAATTTGCCAGGTTTGCAAACGCCGATTAGAATAGAATAGAAAATAGAAAATAATAGAATAATAAAATAATAAAATACAGAATAGAATAGAATAATAAAATATAGAATAGAATAAAATAGAATAATAGAACAGAATAGAATAGAATAGAACAGAATAGAACAGAACAGAGTAGAGTAGAATAGAATAGAATAGAATAGAATAGAATAGAATAGAATAGAATAGAATAGAATAGAATAGAATAGAATAGAAAATATGGAATAGAATAGAATAGAAGCTGGAAGGGACCTTGGAGGTCTTCCAGTCCAGCCCCCTGCTGAAGCAGGAGAACCTATACCATCTCAGAAAAGTGACTGTCCAGTCTCTTCTTAAAAACCTCCAGTGATGAAGCACCCACCACTTCTGGTGGCAAGCTGTTCCACTGGTTAATTGTCCTCCCTGTCAGGAAGTTTCTCCTTAATTCCACGTTGCTTCTCTCTTTGGTCAGCTTCCAACCATTATTTATCGTCCTGCCCTCTGGTGCTTTGGAGAATATAAAATATAAAATAATGTAAAATATAAAATGCGAAATATATAAAATATAAAATAATATAATATCAAATAATATCAAATATCAAACAATATAAACAAGCCAACTCAGAAGCTTTTTGCAGGAATTAGAAGAGTTCCCTTATCCCTCGCCAGGGGGCACCCCGGAGCCCTCCGCGCACGCGCGCTCGCCTCCTCGCCCCGCTCTCCCTCCCTCCGCACACAGAGACCAAAGCGCAGAGCGGCCCCTCCTCGCCTCGCTTTAAACCCGGACTTCCGGGTCAGCGGCGCCTGGCCGGCCGCGTGCGTTTCTTTCTGCCGGGCTGCGGCGGTCGCGGGAGTCGCAGGTCGGTGGGAATTCCCCCCTCCCCTCCCGGCCAATGCAGCCCCGCAGAGACGGGAGGGGGGAGCCAAGGGGGGGTGCGGCGGCCCTGCTGGGTAGGACACTGCTAGGGTGGGTAGGGGGCTGCTCCGCCTTTCCTAGGCTGCCCCCCCCATAGCTCAGGGGTAGGCAACCTTGGCTCTTTTTGGACTCGTGGACTTCAACTCCCAGAATTCCTGAGCCAGCGCAGCTGGCTCAGGAATTCTGGGAGTTGAAGTCCACGAGTCCTAAAAGAGCCAAGGTTGCCTACCCCTGGCATAGCCCATCCTCCCCGGCCGGTCTCCCGGGGGTGGCGAGTGGGAGGGAGGGTGGGAGGGAGTCCTCCCGTGCAGGCGCGCCCCCTTCACCGCCCTGTCTCCCCGCAGGGCGCATGGCCGAGCCGAGCGAGCCGGAGCGCGCCCTGCGCCGCCGCCTGCCCCGCCGCCTGCCCCGCCGCCGCGGCGACGTCTACGTGAACATGCGGACCGACTTCAGGGCGCAGCTGGGCCGCTGCCAGAAGCTGCTGGCGCCCGGCGGGGGCTGCGCCGAGCTGTGCATCCACGGGCTGGGCCTGGCCATCCCGCGCGCCATCAACATCGCCCTGCAGCTGGAGGCGGCCGGCGGCGGCGCCCTCCGCCTGGCCGCCAACACCTCCACCGTCCAGCTGGCCGACGGCGCCGAGCCCGAGGGCGACAGCGAGGAGCCGCTGACCCGCGCCCGGCACAACTCCGCCATCCACATCCGCGTCCTGCGCGCCGCCCCGGAGTAGCCGCAGGAGGAGGAGGAGCAGCGCCTGGGGACCCCCCACCCCGAGCCAGGAGGGTCCCCTTGGAAAAAGACTTGGGGAGGCGGTGCCCTCTTTGTGTCCCCCACACCACCACCACCCTGGAATTAAAACCGGGGTCTGCCAATAAAGGAGAATATTGAACCGCGTGTGAATAGTAGTAGCTGGGCTGCTGCTTTGACCTCCCAGCTTGGCCATGTGGCTGCAAATGTTTGGTCTCCATTGGGGGCTGGGTGTGGGGGGATAGGGGGATCCATCTCAGTGTGCTGGGAATGGTGCTCAAGGAGGATATTTGCAACTTGGGGTTGAAATGAGGGGTCCTGGGGGCTCTCTGAACTGGGTGGGGTTTTTTTTTTGCAGACGTTTCGTGACCCGGCTAGGGAACGACATCAGTGCGAGGAGGAGGAGACAGATGATGACTATGGGGTCCTTGGTGGTTTCTGAGCTGGGTGGGTTTCTTGCAGACGTTTCCTGACCCAACTAGGCAGCATCATCAGTGCTAGAAGGCAGTCAGTGGGGTTTGCGGTGTGGAGGGAGGAAGAGGAGAAGAAGAAGGAAGAGGAGGGGAGGAGGAAGAGGAAGAGGAAGAAAAGAACTGGGCAGGGGTCTTGGGTGGTCTCTGAGCTGGGTGGTTTTCTTGCAGACGTTTCATGACCCAACTAGGGAATGACATCAGTGCTGGATGAAGCCCATCAATGATAATCAGACTGAGGACATCCCCTAGCTGGGTCATGAAACGTTGGCAAGGAAACCCCCAAGCCCAGAGAGCACCAAAGACCCCACAGGTCAGCCCTGGCGTGTTTTAGATGGAGCCCTGCTTCCGGATTCCGTGTGGGGTTGAGGCGCCAGGGGATTGGGTTTGGGGGGGGGACGGGGTTAAGTCTGCGAGGGAGGGCCCCAAAGGCATTTCTGGGATGGAAGGGGTGTCTCTGCCCAGCCTCATTCCCTAAGGATTCATCTCCCGGGATGTGCCTGGGCAAGGGGTCCTTGGCAGCTGCCCCTTTCTCTCTGCCCCCCAAGTGGTGGGGTACTCCGACTGCTGTGTTCCTCTCAGCCCAGCTAAAGGGTGGCCTCAATCAGCAGCCACTGATTGGGGAGCCCTTGGCAGCCTCGGAGCCCAGCGGGCCTTTGGGGAGACCCCACCCCACCCCTGCCCAACCAGCTTTGCTTCCTCTACCCGTCACAGCAGCTGCAAAATTCTGCTTGGAAGGAACGCCTTCTTGGTTTGGGGTCCTGGCAGCATCAGCCCCTGCCCCCTTCTTGGTCTTTATTGGGGGTGGCAGTTAATGGGAAAGGAGGGGCTGTGTCCCCTGTACAGAAGCCGGTTCCCCCTTTTCTCAACACGACTTGAAACGGTCACCAGTCTGAATGAGACTTCTGCATTCTGTGAGTATTTTAAGACGGGTGTCCGACCTTGGCCACTTTAAGACTTGTGGACTTCAACTCCCAGAATTCCTTAGCCAGCAAGGCTTTCCCAGAATTCATCATGGATAGCAGGAGAACATAGGTGGCTGGGCTACTTTATCTCATTTTTTGATAGAGTAACTTACCTAACGGTGGGAATGCGGTAAATCTATCTCAATTTCAGCAAAGCTAGCTGGGGAATTCTGGGAGTTGAAGTCCACCAGTCTTAAAAGGGGGCCAAGGTTGGACACACCTGATTTCAGTGAAAGTCAAGTGTTCTTTCTCCTCAAAACAGCTCAAAGAATATTGCGCCGTGGCTGTGCCAAAAAAGCCACGTGCCGCCCATGTCTGGAAGACCTATAAGTTGACCCAACGAATGCTGGGAATTGGAGGGGATTCCCACATGCCTTCCTGGGGTGAGAGCTGGGGCGGGAGGGGTTGACCTCTGCTGTTGTGCAAGAGCGTTGTGTCATCCAGGCTGCGTGTCAGAAGACAGCCTTATCTCAGAGGGCCGGAAATAGCTTTTTTTCCACTGCCCGGCTGAGGTAGCACCACCGATAAGAGACTGGTTGGGGGGCCAGAAGCAGCCCTGACGTCTTAACCCCTCCCGGAATTGTGCTGCTGGGGAGATGAGGAACGGAGGGCTTTCCTTCCTGCAAGGGGGGTACTTTTCCCCAACACACACACACACACACAAACACACACTCCTGCCCAGGTGAGCATCCAGAGTGGCAAGCCTTGTCTGACTTTGGAGCTTCTACAAGGCCTTGGTAAAGCCACACTGGGAATACGGCATCCAGTTTTGGTCACCACAATGTAAAAAAGATGCGGAGACTCTGGAAAGAGTGCAGAGAAGAGCAACAAAGAGGATCAGGCTAAAACATACAAGGAACGGCTGCTGGAATTGGGGATGTCCAGTTTAATGAAGAGAAGGACAAGGCGGGGGGGACAGGATAGCAGCCTTCCAATATTTGAGGGGCTGCCCCAAAGAAGAGGGAGTCAAGCTATTCTCCAAAGGACCCGAAGGCAGGACGAGAAGCAACAGATGGAAACTAATCAAGGAGAGAAGCAACTTAGAACTAAGGAGAAACTTCCTGACAGTGAGAACAATTAACCAGTGGAACCGCCTGCCTCTAGAAGCGGTGAATTCTCCAACACGGGAAGTTTTTAAGAAGAGACTGGGCAGCCATTTGTCTGAAATGGTATAGGGTTTCCTGCCTGAGCAGGGGGTTGGACTAGATGACCTCAAGTTCCCTTCCAACTTTTTTATTATCATTATCATCATCATCCTTGAGGAAGTCTTTGCAAACAGGGATAGAATCAAGATCACACGAAGGGATAAAAACAGTTTATAAAGCCTTAATTTGGCCACAGCTGGAATCCTGCATCCAGTTTTGGTCACCATGATATAAAAAAGACTTTGAGACTCTGAAAAGAGTGCAGAGAAGAGCAACAAAGAGGATCGGGGGTGGGGTGGGGTGGGGTGGGGTGAGAGGCTGGAGGCTAAAACATACGAAGAATGGCTGCAGGAATTGGGTGCATCCAGTTTAAGGAAGAGAAGGACGAGGGGGGACAGTATAGCAGCCTTCCAATATCTCAGGGGCTGCCCCAAAGAAGAGGGAGTCAAGCTATTCTCCAAAGCCCCTGAAGAAGGCAGGACGAGAAGCAACGGATGGAAACTGATCAAAGAGAGAAGCAACCTGGAACTAAGGAGAAACTTCCTGACAGTGAGGACATTTAACCAGTGGAACAGCTGGCCACCAGAAGTTATGGGTGCTCCATCCCCGGAGGCTTTCAAGAAGAGACTGGGCGGCCCTTTGTCTGAAATGATAGAGGTTATCCTGCCCGAGCAGGAGGTTGGACTAGAAGAGATCCAAGGTCCCTTCCCCCCACCTTCTAGCACTGATCATGTTCCCTAGTTGGGTCATGAAATGTCTGTGAGAAAATAATCAGGTTCAGAGAGCATCAAGGACCCCACACCCCTCCTCCTCCTCCTCCTCTCCACCAACATCACTCTCTTCTAACACTGATGATGTTGCCTAGATGGGTGATGAAATGTCTGCAAGAAAACCACCAAGCTCAGAGACCACCAAGAACCCCACAGCCCTCCTCCTCCCACTCCTCCTTCTCCTCTAATAATAATATAAAGTTGGAAGGTACCTTGGAGGTCATCTAGTCCAACCCCCTGCTCAGGCAGGAAACCCTATACCATTTCAGACAAATGGCCGTCCAGTCTCTCCTTAAAAACTTCCAGTGTTGGAGCATTCACCGCTTCTGGAGGCAGGTGGTTCCACTGGTTAATTGTCCTCACTGTCAGGAAGTTTCTCCTTAGTTCCAGGTTGCTTCTCTCTTTGATTAGTTTCCATCTGTTGCTTCTTGTCCGGCCTTCAGTTGCTTTGGAGAAGAGCTTGACTCCCTCCTCTTTGGGGCAGCCCCTGAGATACTGGAAGACTGCTATCATGTCCCCCCTCGTCCTTCTCTTCGTTAAACTGGACATCCCCAATTCCAGCAACCGTTCCTTATATGCTTTAGCCTCCAGTCCCCTAATCATCTTTGTTGCTCTCCTCTGAATAATAATAATAATAATAATAATAATAATAATAATAATAATAATAATAATAATAATAATACAGTTGGAAGGGACCTTGGAGGTCATCTAGCCCAACCCCCTGCCCAGACAGAAAACCCTATACCATTTCAGACAAATGGCTGTCCAGTCTCTTCTTAAAAACTTCCAGTGTTGGAGCATTCACCGCTTCTGGAGGCAGGTGGTTCCACTGGTTAATTGTTCTCACTGTCAGGAAGTTTCTCCTTAGTTCCAGGTTGCTTCTCTCCTTGATTAGTCTCCATCCTCCTCCTGTCTGCAAACCCCACTTCCTTCTAGCCCTGATGATGTTGGTCAGTTCAGTACTAAAAACATTTGCAAGGAAACAAGCGCAGAGAGCACCAGGGACCCCCCATTTGGGGGGGGGTTACTCGTGTGATTGAGTGTGCAGAAATCACCAGGTGGATCCTCCTGCTTCCTGCCTACTTGGAGGTGGGGGGGGGACTGTCATTCTCCATCTTTCACCCCCCCCAGCCCCCATTTTGGCCTAAAGGTGCACCTGCTTACAGCCCCCATCCGTCGGGCACCACATGGGGGGCACCGCTGGTTGAGTCAAATGCTCTTGGTCTCCCCCCCTCCCGCCTGGTAGCCTGCTGGGGGCCGCGGGCGCAGGGTGGAAAGGAGTTCCACGGGCGTCTCTGGACCAAGAGCCGACCTGGCGCTCCGCGTGGCCGTGGGGATGCGCGAAGGGGGGGTGTCTTTCCTTCCCGCCCCTGGAGGAGAAAGAGGGGAGGGGGCTGAACTGTCCTGCCTCCCCCCCCGGGCTGGGCAGCGGGGCTCCCGTGGGCACCTGCTGGGGGCGCGCAGGTGGGCGCACCGGGAGCGGCTCCCGGGGGAAGCGCGCGCTCCGTCCAGCCGGGCGCGGGTCAGAGGTCCGCCCGGCCTGGTTGATCTGTCACTCCCGCTGGCGCCAGGCGAGCCGGCCTGCTTGGAGACGCGGCCAGGATCGATGCGGCCGGCCGCCGGGTCGGCGGATCAAGGCTTCCGCGAGTGCGAGCCGGCACGTATGAGCGCCCGGCGGCCGCCCAGCCTTGGCTCCGGCCCAGGGGCGCCAAGCAGGGAGGGGAGGCTTCCCCCAGGCAGAGCCTGGCCCTCGGGGGGCATCCCTGCGGGCTGGGGATGATGGGGTGAGTGGTAGCCGGGCCAGCCGCCAGCGAGGGGAGCCGAGGAGGCAGCCTCTGTCCTGGGCAGGGGGGGGTCTTTCCGAGGAGAAGCAGCAGGTTGTGCTTAGGGGGAGATGCCCGGCGCCCCCCTTCTCCAAGAAAAAAACTCCATGGGAAAAACGGCTCATGAGAACTAGCGACTTGGCCGTGGTGGATGATGGTGGGGGGGGGAGGCTGAATTCAACAGGAAGGGCCAAAGTGACCAGGGAAAAGACCCTCTGAATGCCTGTCTGTGAAACGGGCGTAACAGTGGAACAAGTGACCGGCCATCAGCCAAGGGACACTGCTTTCTGGGAGGGGGACTTTGGGGTGCCAGTCAGGATTGGGGGGGCTGAGTACCGGGAGACCCACATCCTGTGGTCTTGGGGCATGTACACACCAGGCGGGCCCGCCTTCAGTCACAGCAGCAGCAGCAGCAGCAGCAGCGTCTGAAGAGTCTCATTCGGGAACACGTGTGTGTGTGTGTGTGTGTGTGTGTGTGTGTGTGTGTGTGTGTGTGATATTTCCACACTGCAGCTGTCTGCTATTTCAATCACCTCTTTGGGGGCGGAAGCGCCCTAACAATGGAGACGCTGCAGCTTCTGTGACCAGACTGCCCGGGCGGTGTGGGTTTCTTGCTCTGCTTGCACAGGGGTGTGTGCGTGTGTATGCGTGTGTGTGTGTGTGTGTGTGTGTGTATGTGAGAGAGAGAGAGAGAGAGAGAGTGCACACCCAAACGGATTGCTCCTGGTGCACGATCGTTTATGATTCTCTTTGACTCCTCTTTCAGCCTGTGGTTCAAAAATTGTGGGGGGTTTTTCTTTTTCCAGCAAAATTCATTTTTAGTTGGCTCGCCTGGGCTTTTACAGCCCCTCCCTGCTGTCCCAAGAGCTGCGGCTTCTTCCGGAGAGGAAGAAAAAGTGGGGGGGGGGCCAGGCCCATTTCCGGGAGAATCCACTGGGCCTTTCCCTGGAGGTTGTGCCAACCCAGAAGGGAGCTGAAGGCCCAACTAAAAGATTGTGTGTTTGCGTGTGTACCTGTTGCCTTCAGAGGCTGCCTGGTTGCGTGCGTAACTGGCTGCTGTTAGCATGTGCTGTTTTCAAAGCTGGCAACTTTAAGATGTGTGGACTTCAACTCCCAGAATCCCCTAGCCAGTTGAAGGAAAATCCACACACCTTAAAGTTGCCAACTTTGAAAACGGCACTGGGCTAAGCGGGCCTTTGTTTCTTGCGAAAGGACAACGTTACAAAAATCTATTTTTTCTTCATGCGGGATTTAGGATGCTTAACAAACCAGAGAGGACCTGTGGAATGGATTCTCTCTGAGGTTGGTGCTTTGCTTGCAGATGTTTCATTACCTGACTAGGTAACCTCACCTGTCCTAGATGGTGAGGGGGGGGTTGCAAACCCCACCCTCCCTTCCCCTGATAAAGTTCCCTAGTTGGATGATGAAACGTCTGCAAGAAAACAGCCCAACTCAGAGAGCACCAAGGACCCCACAGTTCTGCTCCTCCTCTTCCTCCTTCTCTCTGCAAATCCCTCCACTCCCTTCTGGCACTGATGATGTTCCCTAGTTGGGTCATGAAACGTCTTCAAGAAAACCACCCAGCTCACAGAGCACCCGGGACCCCACAGTTCTCCTCCTCCTCCTCCTCCTCCTCCTCCTCCTCCTCCTCCTCCTCCTCCTCCTCCTCCTCCTCCTCCTCCTCCTCCTCCTCCTCCTCCTCCTCCTCCTCCTCCTCCTCCCTTCTGGCACTGATGATGTTCCCTAGTTGGGTCATGAAACGTCTTCAAGAAAACCACCCAGCTCACAGAGCACCCGGGACCCCACAGTTGTCATTCTCCTCCTCCTCCTCCTCCTCCTCCTCCTCCTCCTCCTCCTCCTCCTCCTCCTCCTCCTCCTCCTCCTCCTCCTCCTCCTCCTCCTCCCTTCTGGCACTGATGATGTTCCCTAGTTGGGTCATGAAACGTCTTCAAGAAAACCACCCAGCTCACAGAGCACCAAGGACCCCACCGTTCACCGCGGAGCTGCAGAGATGCTCTTGAATTTTCCAGGCTCTGCCAAGCCCAGTGGTGCCCCTCCCCAGAGAGGCAAATCATGTCTGCACTCATGCGTGTCCCCCCCCTTTTCGATTCCCACGCCTTTCAGGTGAGACCCTCCCTCCAGGCAGTGACCTCGGTTGGTGGAGAAGCGTCCATCCCTTGGCTGGCACAGCCTGAAGGCAGCGGGCAGGGTCCTACCACCACAGAAGGGCCAGGCCGAATGGAAGGAGACTGAGAGAAGACACACTGCTCTCCGCTGGCACTGATCACCCCAAGATACGGCGATGGGCCCACTTTGGATGGCC
This sequence comes from Bothrops alternatus, assembly GCA_034064705.1. NCBI lineage: Eukaryota > Metazoa > Chordata > Lepidosauria > Squamata > Viperidae > Bothrops > Bothrops alternatus. The sequence goes on from JARGCV010000325.1 coordinate 685,505, forward strand.
GTCTTGAAGAGGGAGGCGTCTCCATCTCCTGATGTTGAGGCATCTGGCCTAGGATGGCCCTCGGGCTGATGGGCTTGCCTTATCTTCTCCCAGTCGGTGGCCTTCATCTGGAAGGGGTGTAAAGGGGGACTCATGGAGGGCCTTGAAGACTCAGGGCCCCCTCCAGGTAGGGAGTCGGGCCTCCAAGTCCCACTTGCAGGGGTCATCCCCCTCTCCTCCTCGAGATCTCCTTGGAGGCATCTGGCCTAGGATGGTCCTCAGGCTGATGAAAAAGGCCACCCCTTAGCTTTTCCTGTGAGACGTGGTGGTGGCCACTATCTGGAAGAGATTCGTGGAGGACTGGTCTACTCTGTCATCCCCGAAGACCCAGCCCCACTTCTTCTGGGCTCTCTGGTTTGGAAGCAGGTGCCCCTAAACTCACCCGCAGGGAACCCCAGAAGAAGAGAGGAAGGTGTCTCTCTCCTACTTGGGAGCGCCTTGGAAGCCCCTGGTGGTCTCCACTGCTAGGGTCTTGACCCAATCCAAGAAAAGTTCTCTCCTTGGTTCTTCTGCCCTTGTGGGCCTCAGATCCGGTCCTCGCCTGCCTGTTGTTGCCTTGGAGGTCCCAAGTGGTCAGAGCGCCACAGAGACCTGACAGTGTCCAGGGGTCCCCCTTCCCAGCCAGAGACCCCTCCCTTCACAGAAGGCTTTTAGGGGACCAGAGAAGATGCAGATTACCCAGATTACTTCCCTCCTCCGGGACAAATGGCCAGCATGACTTGGGAGAAGAGATCACTCTTTGATGGTGGCGGTCCTGCTGCTCCACTCCAGAGGTAGGAAGACCCCAGACCCACCTTGGAGATAGCTGATTGGCAGAGGGACACCTGGGGGGAGAGAGGCCCACAGGTGGAGTGGGGGTTCGGCCAGGATGCCACAGCTGAAGAGAGTGCTACCGGTAGATTGGTGTACTGGTTAAGTACAAGGCTAGAAAGTGGGAGATTGGGAGTTCTAGTCCCGTCTCAGCCATGAAAGCCAGCTGGGTGACTTTGGGCCAATCACCAGGAGTTGGTGAGTTCTAGTCCCGCCTTAGACATGAAAGCCGACTGGGCGACTTTGGGCCAATCACCAGGAGATGGTGAGTTCTAGTCCCACTTCAGCCATGAAAGCTGTCTGGCTGATTCTGAGCCAATCCCCCCCTCCTCTCTCTCAGCCAACCCACCTTGCAGGGTTCTTGGGGAGAAAACAGGAGGCGGAAGGTGTCCAGATATGGTCGCCACCTTGAGTTATCTGAAAAAAGAATAAAGACGAGATACAAACCAACAAACGGGCTGAGCAGAATCTGAACCCCCCACTGGGGGGGGGGCTGGAGGGACATGCTCTCCCTGTCGTGGACCTCTGCCTGTTTTCAAAAGTGGGCACCTTTTCACACATGCGCACCCACACAAAAGAGTCTTGCCTCCTTCGAGGACGGAGAGGCGACGCAAGGCAGCAATCCCTTAAGTGCAACTGCACAAGGCCCCTTTGAGGGAGCCCCGGGAGGGGGTTCCTTGGGCTCATTCCGGGGCTTCTTCCAGGGGGTGTCGGCTGCATCCAAACTGAAGGAAGCCTTGTCCCGTTTACATTTCAGCGGGGCTCAGCTATACTGCTCCTGTCCCTAGAGGCTCCGTATGGCCACTGTTCCTTGGTACCCTTGGATGCATTGCCGTTCCTTACTCCCATCTTGTGGCAGCAGGTTCCAGAGGCCAAGTACGATGCCTGCACTTGTATGGCAGAATTAATCCATGTTCTGCATTCACACAATACATTGAACCTTCCCCTTCAAAACTTCAAAACCAGCTAACTTGCAAGTTTGCCGTTAGCAGGAAGCCCCTAGCTCAGGGGTAGGCAACCTTGGCTCTTTTATGACTCCTGGACTTCAACTCCCAGAATTCCTGAGCCAGCATAGGGGAACTATGGCCCCTTCAACTCCCAGAATTCCTGAGTCAGCCTGGAAACCTCTCCCTTTCCCCTCAGCATGGCTGGCTCAGGAATTCTGGGAGTTGAAGTCCACCAGTCATAAAAGGGCCAGGGTCGCCCACCCTTGGTCTAGCTGGACAGGTAGGGTGAAGGCGGGCCATCCTCCCTTCTCTCTGCAGTGGGAGAAAAACAGAAAAACAGAACGACAAGAGTTGGAAGGTACCTTGGAGGTCATCTAGTCCAACCCCCTGCTCAGACAGGAGACCCTAAACCACTTCAGACAAACTTGTTCAATCTCTTACAAAAAACCTCCAGTGTTGGAGCCCTGGAGAAGAGGCTGTACAGCCCACCGCTGGATAACGGGTCAGGCAAGAGGCTCGTAAGAAATTGTCCCTCGTCTGTCAGGCTGTCAAAGTGGGAGATTTGTACTTATCAGACTTGCAATATTCCATATATAACTTTCCAATAAAGTAGAATTAGCTGATCTGGTCGTACTTCCTGCCTGGTCTACCTGGTAAGGCTGACGCTCTCTAACCCAGGGGCCTTCAAACCTGGCCCTTTGATGACTTGTGGACTCCAACTCCCAGAATTCCTCAGCCAGCGTGAGGGAACTATGGCCCTTTCATGACTTGTGGACTTCAACTCCCAGAATTCCTCAGCCAGTGTGAGGGAACTATGGCTCTTTGATGACTTGTGGACTTCAACTCCCAGAATTCCTCAGCCAGGCACGTGTCCCCAAGTGGCAGAGCCCAAGAGGAGGATAGGGGGGCTTCCAGTGGCTGCGGCACAACCAGCCCCTTTTCCCGAGGACCCCTCCCTGCTCCCCCACTCACACAAGTGTAAATAATAATAATAATAATAATAATAATAATAATAATAATAAAGTTGGAAGGGACCTTAGAGGTCATCTAGTCCAGCCCCCTGCTCAGGCAGGAAACCCTATCCCATTTCAGACAAAGGGCTGTCCAGTCTCTTCTTAAAGACTTTCAGTGTTGGCGCATTCACCGCTTCTGGAAGCAGGTGGTTCCACTGGTTAATTGTTCTCACTGTCTGGAAGTTTCTCCTTAGTTCTAGGTTGCTTCTCTCCTTGGTTAGTTTCCATCCGTTGCTTCTTGTCCTGCCTTTGGGTCCTTTGGAGAATAGCTTGACTCCCTCTTCTTTGGGGCAGCCCCCGAGATATTGGAATCTCCTTGAGAGATTCCCCAACAGGCTGGCTGCATTCACACAACACCCTCCACCTGGGGGAGTGAAATCCCACGGCCCCCACCTGGGCATCCTCCTTGGGGTCCCCTCTGGGGGGCGCTTCCCACAGGGAGGGCTTTGCCACCCCCTTTCAGAGGAAGGGCAAAGGGGCAAGGCCGCTCGAGTGACCAGAGGTGTGTGTGTGGGGGGGGAGGACAGAGGAGTCCCTGGCCCCCCAAGGGCCCCCGAGGGCCCACTCAGGCAGCCGGACATCCCAGGGCCCCAGGCCAGACGGTTCCTTCTCTTGTCTTCCTCCTGCAAGTGTCCATGGGGAGGAAACGGGCCATCCTCGGCCGCTTTCTGGCACCGGTCAGTGGCCAGCCGCCAAACCGCTGACCTTCTCCCCTTCCACGCCTTAACCTGTGGCTGGCGGGGGCCCAGGCGAAGACGTGCCTCGCCTTGCATAGGCCTTAGCGGAGCCCTGGCGCGACCTGCAAAGAAAGCCCCCTTCGACTTCCGCCTGTCGGGCCGAGGGAAATGGCCCATCTCTCCCCCGGGCCGGTCCAGTCACATTCTTCTCTTCAGGGAAGCAAGGGTGCCTGGTGCGAGGAGGGGGTGTGTGTGTGTGTAGAAGGCCATCTGGGTTACGTAGAGCAAAGAGAGCAGCGGATGAAACATTAACCGCGCTCCCTCGTGCTCCTGGTGTCGCAGCTTGGGAAGTGCTGGCTGGGGTCTGCAGGAGGAGAGCCCAGGGGTCTCCTGCAAACTCGGGCGGGCCGCTTTGCACCAGGTGAGACCCAGGACGGGGTGGAGGTCTCCCCCATCACTGCTCAGTCCTAGAGGAGGAGGAGGAGGAGGAGGAGGAAGCCAAGACTGCCAGGCTAAGGGGCTGCCGGGACCCCGGAGGAAGGCCGGAGCAAGGAGCAAAGTTCTGGAGAAGCTCGTCCGGTCAAGCAGAGGCCCGGCTGGGAGAGGAAGCCTCTGAAACTCACCTGGCCCTGTGGGATTGTGGCCCCTGCTGGACCCCGACTGCAGGGGAAGCCAGCCGATTGCGGAGCGCCTCGGAGACGGAGGGAGAGGAAGGGGACCTATCCGTGCCTCCGTCGCCGGAGAGGAACCAGCCCTGCCAGCCACCCCCAACGGCTGTCGATGGAGAGCCGTGGAGCGCGAGGGGTCCGGTAGTTGCTGGGACCATGAAGTTTTGGCTATGGGGATCCCTGGTAAGTGGTGTCGTTCCAGAGGTTGCCAAGAGGGAGGGCAGGCCTCCCGTGCCAGCCGTGGCGATCGATGGTGCTGGGCACTGGCCAAAAAGGCTGGCCGTCGGGGAAGATCTGGGGCTGCCCTTCCCATCCGTCAAAGTCCACGGGTCTTGGGGAGGGGGATGCCCATCGTCCCCTGCCTGGAGGAGGCCTGGGATGGGGATGCAGTGTGGGGCAGCCGTATTTCGCCTGTTGGGTGAAGATGGCCAAGCATCACCCAGGAGGAGCAGAAGACCGGGCATTTAAATCAGGGGTGTGTCTGTCTGTCTGTGTGAAGCTGCTGGAGTTGGGGCGGGGGTCCCCCGACCATCAGGGGTCCGGAGATGTCTAACCCTCTTGGGGGGGCATCAGATTCGGGAAGTGTAAACTGAGCCTGCCAAGCAGGCTGGGGTATAATCCCCCCCCCGTTGCAAACAGAAGGAAGGGGCAAGACCTCCGGTCCAAGCGGGTCTGTGTTCGGGGGGGGGGATTCATGCATTTCAGAGAGGGGGGGTGAGTTCACAGCAGTGGCTCTCCCAGCAGGTAGAAAAAACGAGGCTTGTCTATATGCCCTCTGGGAGCCCAGTACCTGGAACGCTGCCCGGGTGGCCCCAGGCTGAGGATGTGGGAAAAATCTTGCGCATATTCCCAAGTTTGACCGCAGTGGACTTTGGCCACCCTGGAGAGAAACCAAATTAGTTAAGCGTGAAGGAATGGCCAAGCCTGATAAGGAATCTGTCAACAGGGCAGGCCGAGAGGTGAGGGCTGAAGTGGGCATGTGGGGCAGGGGAGGTGAGAAACGCACCAGCCAGGTGGAAATAAAGGGGGGCAGGAAAGGCCCCATCTGCTGGCTCGGGATGGGAAGAAGGTCTGGGAGCCGGCTGGCCGTTTCTGAGCCTGTGACACCCCCCCCCAGTCAATTCTTAAGTCCAGCATGGTGGTGGAGAGCTGGCTGAGGGAGAAGGCCAGGCAGGGTCCTCAGCATGGGGGGCAGAGACAGAGGGGGGGTCCCAGGCGCCAAAGGATGGAGGAGAGCCAGCAATCAGGAGCAGCCAAGTCACCCGTCCTGCCCCCAGCAAATTGGGTGCCCCCCTGGCAACGTCTGCCAGCTAGAAGACCTCCAAGTCCGTTGTTCTGTTAGTCTGTTTCCCTTTTGTTATTCTGTTACTCTGTTCTTCTGTTTTGTTCTTCTGTTCTTCTGTTACTCTGTTATTCCATTGTTCTGATATTCTGTTTCCCATTTGTTATTCTCTTATTCTGTTCTGTTACTCTGTTGTTCCATTATTCCGTTATTCCGTTGTTCTATTCTGTTATTCTGTTATTCTATTCTTATTCTGATCTGTTATTCTGTTGTTCCGTTACTCCATTATTCCATTATGCTGTTGTTCTGCTGGTCTATTCTGTTATTCTGTTGTTCCGTTATTCTGTTATTCCATTATTCTCTTGTCCTATTCTGTCACTTTCTTAGTCTTTTGTTATTCTGTTGATGGGGTATTCTGTTGTGCTGTTGTGCCGTTGTTCTGCTGCTATTCTGTTATTCTGTTTTGTTGTTCTGTTATTCTGTTATTCCGTTGTTCTATTTTGTTAGTCTGTTTCCCTTTTGTTATTCTGTCACTTTCTTAATCTTGTTATTCTGTTGATCTGGTATTCTGTTGTGCTGTTGTTCTATTCTGTTTCCCTTTTGTTATTCTGTTGTTCTTTTCTGCTATTCTGTTTCTCTTTTGTTATTCTGTTATTCTATTCTGTTACTTTCTTAGTCTTTTGTTATTCTATTGATCTGGTATTCTGTTATTCTCTTGTTCTGTTACTCTATTCTGTTATTCTGTTTTGTTATTCTGTTGTTCCGTTATTCCATTATTCTGTTGTTCCATTCTGTTATTCTGTTCTGTTATTCTGTTGTTCCGTTATTCCGTTATTCCATTATTCTCTTGTCCTATTCTGTTACTTTCTTAGTCTTTTGTTATTCTGTTGATGGGGTATTCTGTTGTGCTGTTGTGCCGTTGTTCTGCTGCTACCCCATTATTCCTGGCCTCTTCTTGACTGCAGCCCTTCGTCCTTTCTCCCCGCTTGCGCAGGGCTGATTCCATTTCTGTTGGTGTGGGCATCCTTGGACCCGGCCCTGCCCGCCCCTGCCCAGCCCATCTGCGACCAGAGTGTCATAAACAAATTCATCCAAGACGCCAGCAAGATGGAGAAGGACATTGTGAGTCCAGACGCTGCTCCTCTGGGTGGCCTGGCCTGGCCAGACTCAGAGTAGCCTACCCCTCCCATTTCTCAGAGGGGCAAACTTGACCTAACCCTTAAAGCAGGGAAGGGCAGATCCTGGGCAGGGCAGTTTTTGTGGCAGTCCCAGGTGGTATCTGCCGAACCCTGCAGAAGATGCCTGTGAGCGGGCTCTTCCTGATCCCGAACTCGAGGGAGATCTCTCGAAACCTTTCAGAGATGGCAAGCAATCAAATCACAGACTCCTGGGGCAGGATGGGACCTTGGAGGTCATCTAGTCCAACCCCCAGCCCTCTTTCCCCCACAGGTGGACCTTTGTGAAGATGCCTGCAACTTACCAGAACACGTGACAGTGTTGGACACCAGGGTGAATTTTCCTGACTGGCCAGCAATGGACGTAAGTTGGCTCTGGGCGAGGCCACGCGGGAGCCCCACAGCTAGCAAAGGACCCCTCTGCTGACCGCCTTCTCCTCCTCCTGCTCTTCTTCCCCCCCTCTTTCTGCCAGAGGTCCAGGCAGGCCTGGGAAGTGTGGCGGGGCCAGGCGCTTCTCTCCGTCGCCGTGGGCCACGTCAAAAGCCAGCAGCCCCGGATGCAGCCTTTCCTGCGCCAGCTGGAGGTGATGGAGAGCGGCTTGAGAAGCATTCGCGAGATTCTGCGCAGGCACAACGCCCAGGTGAGGACCTGCCGAGATAGGATGGCCCTTTGCACAGGCTCAGAGGTAATAGTTGCCTTGGCTCCTTTGCCCATGTGCTGAGGAATGAAGGGGCCGGAACCAGGTCCCGGGAAGACTTTGCTTCAGTTTTTCTCCACTTTGTCCCCTTTAAGAGAGGCGGACTTCAACTCCCAGAATGCCCCAGCAACGTCCATACATCTCCCCCGTTGACGCTGCTGGGGCATTCTGCGAGTTGAAGTAACACCTGTGAACCCAGATCCACCTAACAGCCGTGCCACTGACTTAACAACCACAGGGATTCACGGTGGCGAGAAAAACGGCGCAGAGCTCACTTAATGATAGTTTTGCTTAGCAACGGAACTGTCTGTTGTACGTCAAGGACTGCGGTCCCAAACACCGCGGCCCTTTCAAGTTTGACCTTGCTCCCTTCCTCTCCAGCAGGCAGACCCCCAGGAGGAGCCCCTCCCTCGGACATTGAGTGTGCAAACGGTGCAAAAACTCTTCAGCGTTTATTCCAGTTTCCTGCGTGGGAAGGTCAACCTGTTCCTGACGAGTGTCTGCCAGGGGAGCGGCAGGTGACCGGGGCGGGGTCCGCTTGCCGCCACTCGGCGTGCCCCCCGTACGATGGGGAGGGGGAGGCCCCTCGGAGGCCAGAGGACCACCGCCCGCTTGCTTGATTGGCTGCTTAAGAGACTCCAGTGCACACACGCACCCCTACCACGCGGCAACTCCGGCCTTGCCGATGACAGCGCCCACCCTCCCGCTGGGGGGGGCAGCCCAGCAGTCACCCCGAAAGCCGCTTCTGCCCGCTTCTAGGCACCACCTGACTCGGGGTCACCAGGCACGGAAGCCGAGGGGACGAGACGGGCCGAGGGGAGGTCCGGCCCAAGGAAGTAGGAACAGGGGCTCTCTCCCCAAAAACCCGCCTATGCCACCAGCATCCGTGCGAAGAAGGGAGAACCCAAGACTTGAAAAATTGGGGTGCATCAGTGGATGGCCTCCGGAGGTGCTTGTATGACCCCCAAAATCTGCACACACACACACACACCCTGCTTTCAGTGGCTGGAGCAGTGCGGGTGCAAGCCACTTTGGGGGGCATTCCCAATTTCTTAAAATGGGAAAAAATTGCCTTAGTTTGCAGAGGTGGGGGGTGTCAGACGGATCTGCCCAAGTTGAGGAGACCCGGTTGTGCAAATGGGGGGGGGTTCCAAGGAGGTCTTTTGCCTGGAGAAGGGGTGGTCACTTGTTCAAGCTGAACCCCTGGCACATTTTCGCACGTGGGGCTAGCCTTGACCCGAACATGATCCCCCCAGTACCCATGTGCGCTGTGGAGATAAGGCCTGAACGGATCAGTTGGGGAGACGTCACAAGGACAGCCGTGCCTGGCAGGTGTCAGTCAAATCCTGGCTGACTTGGGAAGCGTTTTAAGCTAAAAAAAATCCTCTTTTTTAAAGGTTGAAGCTTTACAGACGGTCCTTGACTTACCACTCTTCATTTAGTGACCATTTCGAGGTACAATGGCCCTGAGTTACGACCGTTTTTCACACGACTGCTGCGGCACACCCCCACCCCCCGGTCACGTGATGAAAGTTCAGATGCTTGGCACAATGTCTCGTATTTATGACGGCATCCCAGGGTCACGTGATCCCCTTTTGAGACCCCCCCCAACAAGCAGAGGGGGAAGCCACGTTCACTTAGCGACGGAGTTACTAACTCAACAACCGCAGCGATTCAGGTTAACAATGGTGGCCAGCAAGGTCGTAAAATGAGTCAAAACTCACTTAATGACGGTCTCGCTTAGCGATGGAAATTTTGGGCTCCCTATATTGTCCGAATGAGATGAAGACCTTTTCCAGGTCTTCCAGAAGGTGCGACCCCCCCTCTTCTTCCTGCCCACAAAAGGTGGAAAAGGGGGGGCTCTTTAGGGTGTCAGAAGGGGTGATTGACAGCTCCCAGGCAGCCCCTCCAACAGCCGACTCTGGTCTGGTTGCAAGCAGCCCTCAGCTCACCTCCATCTGCTTAGTGACCACTCAAAGTTACGACCGCCCTGAAAAAAGCGACTTATGTCTGGCTCACTCCCTTGACGACCGTCCCTGCAGTCCTGTGATCAGAATTCGAACGCTTGACCGCCGGCACACACTTACGACAGCTCTACACTGGCCCGGGGTGTGTGTGTGTGTGTGTGTGTCACCCGATCCCCTTTTGCGACCTTCCAGGGGAAGTCAGATCCGCTTAACGACCGTGCAGCGATTTGCTTAGTAATTGTGACGAAAAGGTTGTAAAATTGGAGGTGGGATCCTCTACCAACCGCCTCAGTCCGTCGTGGTCGTAAAGCGAGGACTGCCTGCGACCGGCTTTTGCCCAGCCAGATTTAATTTAAAGGCCCTCCGGCGTCTGTATACATATGTATAGTTTTCCTCTGAGCGACTTCCTGAGAGTTTATATTTGATATTAAGTTAAAGGTGTACAGTTTTCTGAGTATTTATCGTGTTTCCTTCGAGAGCAGCTGCTTTGTGAGTGGATTCCGGGAGAAACTGAGGCGGATTCTGTGACTTTGGCTCTTGTTTACCCTGATTAAAAGTTGCTCTGCTTTCCCGAACAAGCCAGCATTTCTTTGCCAGGTTTGATTTTTCTCACGAAAGAAGCTGCGGGGGATGGAAGAAACACTCTGCGCGTCCCCAGAGACACAGTTGCCTCTTTGCCTAACTCAGGGCTTCTCAAGCTTGGTAATTAAGATGGGTGGACTAGAAGACCTTCAGGGTCCCTGCAACGCTCGGATTCTGTGATTCTGTGAAATGAGTTCAAGGCCCAGAATTCCGCAGCCAACGTGCCGGCTGGGGGATTCTGGGAGTTGAAGTCCACCGATGCCGGCTGGGGGATCCTGGGAGTTCAAGCCCACCGATGCCGGCTGGGGAATTCTGGGAGTTCAAGCCCACCGATGCCGGCTGGGGGATTCTCGGAGTTGAAGTCCACCAATGCCGGCTGGGGGATTCTGGGAGTTGAAGTCCACCAATGCCGGCTGGGGGATTCTGGGAGTTGAAGTCCACCAATGCTGGCTGGGGGATCCTGGGAGTTCAAGCCCACCGATGCCGGCTGGGGGATTCTGGGAGTTGAAGTCCCCCAATGCCGGCTGGGGAATTCTATGAGATGAAGCCCACCGATGCCAGCTGGGGGATTCTGGGAGTTGAAGTCCACTGATGCCGGCTGGGGAATTCTGGGAGTTGAAGTCCACCCATCGTAAAGTTGCCAAGGCGTCGGAAACCAACTGGAGCCTCTTCACACTTTTGCGGTGTTTTTCGGACCGCTCACCACCTATTGTTGCCCCTCCACTGGCCGGGAAGGCCCCTCCCTATCTCTGGCCCTCAAGCAGCGGAAAAGGCCGCTGCCTCCGCCACGCCTGTCACGTGCCCCCGCTCTGCTGCCAAGCCAAACAGAAGCAGCCCCTGCAAGGCGGGATCAGCGGCCAGGATGCCAGCCGGGCTCCCCAACATCTCCCTGGCAGAGGGAGGGAGGGAGGGAGGGAGGGGCGGTGGGGTCTGGAGCTTCACCAGGCAGGGCACCGAATCACCCAGGCTTGCCTGCCCCACGGCGCTTTCCCCAGTCCCCTTCCTCTGCTGAAGCAGCACCCCAACCCGGTCCTGGAGGCCTGTGGAGGGCTCTACCGGTGGGACTTCCGCTTCACTACAGCAGCCGTAATGCCCCTCTTCCTGGCTAGAGAGGGACGCAGCTGGTCTCCGGAGGATCAGTTGCTGGATCAAGAAACTGGGCACCTGTTCCCCTTTTATGGTGGGGGAGGGGCAGGGCAGGGGGCAAACGGGGCAAAACGCCACCTGTGGGGCAGCTGAGCCAAAGCCACCAGAAACCGGCCTGGGTCAAGAGCTGGAGGCCCAAATCAACCAGCCCTTCTTGCCCAGGACCTCCGCCAGATGTGTGGACTTCAACTCCCAGAATTCCTCTCTCTGCTCAGCTGGCAGCGGACGAGGCCCGCAAAGCAGCCAAGCCTCTAGGGCAGCCGGGGGTCTCCCATCCACAGACACTCCCCCCCCCAACCACGGTTGAATGGCCCGGGCACCCTGATCTCCCCAAAACAGCAAACGCGCCAGGACGCCGATGTTCAGGATTGCCAGGGACCCCAGCACATCTGGAGGGGGGGAGGTGTGCCAGCAAGAGAAGCTGGCAAAAGGGGGGTGTGTGTATTGGGAGGGGGGGTCTGGGTGCCGGTCTGCCTTCCCCTTGGGGTCGAAGGTGTGCGTGCCAGACAACCCCCCCTCCACATTTTACAGGGCTCTGGGCTTGGCAATGGGGACTTGATTAAGGCCCCCACCGCCAGCAAAAGGCAGAGCTTGACCCCCCCCTCCCACGCACATCTGGAGAGTCAGCACCTCTCTGGGAGGGGGCAAGGGCGGACGGCCACCCCAGAGGGAGGAGCAGCTGCCGGAGCAGGCGAAGGGCTGTCCACCCAACTCCGCTGGGTCAATCCAGGGCCGGCTGGACAGGGGCCTCCCGAGAGCCAGGGGTGAGTTGGGGGTCTCTTTGGAGGGAGAGGGGGCATTAGTGGTCCTGGGTCCCCAGATTGGGGGTCTCGGGAGGAAAAACTGTGGCTGTGATTGGCACCACCAAAAAGCCAATGCGGGGGTGTGTGTGTGTGTGTGTGACTATCTCCCCTCCAAATCTTTGCCCCTTCCTTGGATTGAATTTTGCACAACATGAAGACACTCACAGCTTGTGTGTGTGTGTGTGTGTGTGTGTGTGTGTGTGTGTGTGTGTGTGTGTGTGTGCATGTAAGAAGAATCTCCTTGCCCCCCACCCCCACCCCTTCCTTCTCTTACTTGGTGAATCCCCGGCGGTTGGGGGGGACATCATTTCCCTCTCCCACAAGACCCTCTAATGGGACCCAGGCCCTGTTCCCACAACCCTTTTAACCCAGGGGTTGGGTTGGGGGTCAATCTGGGGGGGGGGCTTTCTGTGCCTGGCGGGAGAGCCAACCCCCAACAGGGGAGTCATTCGAGGGTTTCAGGATGGTGCGAATGCAGCCGAGAGGCGGAAACCCTCAACTCACCACGTATTCGCTTCACTTGGGCTTTAGAGCCGAATTCAAATTCAGGGAATCAAACAGCTGCCCCCCCTCCCCTCATATTCTCCTGCCCTACTTCCGGCGGCCCCCTCCAGGGCATTCCTGGGTCTGTGCAAGGGTGGGGGGTCCAGTTCCCCCCCACTCCGGGAAGAGGCTTGTGGGCCAGGGGGGGGCCTGGGTTCTCCAGAAGAGCAGAAAAATGGGTCCGTCTGAGTGACCCCTGGGTTCCCCCCCTCCCCATCCAGGCAAACCAGCATTAGCCATCTGGTGTCGCAAGACAAAGTAAACAATTTTTGTGCACGTGGCACCCAGCTTGAAGCTGGATGGGGTGGGAAAAGTACTCTTCGGGCCCCCTCACTCCATTGGCCAATGGGCCTTTAACAAACGATCAGCCAGGCAGATGTTCACCTGGTGCAGCTCTCTTCTTCCCACCCAAGAGACCGACTTCAACACACAAACCCCTTTTGCCATACCAACCCGGTTGAGGGTGTGTAACTTCTCTTCCTGGGGAGACAGAAGACACCCCCCCAGCCCCGTAGAGGGCAGGGGGCTGAAAGCCAGCCAGTCCCCCCCCCCAGTTAACCACTGGTTGAGCAAACTGGTGTGAACTTTTAAGAGAAAAAAGCCCAGGTTGGTGGTCTGCCCACTTGGATGCCAAGGGAGTTACTTCTGGCCCTGGTGGTCGGGGCGCCACCAGGAGATCACAAAGCTCTGGGCTGGACCGGGAGGTGGGGAAAACCTTAGAAAGAAAGTGGGTGGAGGTTTGAAGGAGGCTTTAAACCAGGGGTGTCCAGCCTTGGCCCCTTTAAGACTTGTGGACTTCAACTCCCAGAATTCCCCAGCCAGCAAAGCTGGCTGGGGAATTCTGGGAGTTGAAGTCCACAAGTCTTAAAGGGGCCAAGGCTGGACACCCCTCCTTTAGAAACCAGCTAAGAGAGATTTTTGGGAAATAACCGCCCCACACACATGCCCGCCTCCTACACAGGGCCCAACTGCATGACCGGGAGGACACCCGCCTGCCCGAGCCGATTAACCACCCCCCCCGTGCCTGATGCTGATAAGGGGGCTACACCAGGCACGTCTCCCGCAGGGCCGAGGGGAGGCAGGGTGTGCCCTGATAACCGCCTGACGCCGGTGGAGCCCTCAAGAATTTCTGCCTGCCTCTCTCAACAGCGCTGCTGGGGACCCATCGGGGACCATGGACTTTTGGACAGCCCGCCTGCAGCGAGCGGTAAGGCTGGGACACCCCGATCCGCTTAAAGATCCCCCACCCACCCACTCCCTTTTATTCCTGGAACAACATCCCTGCAAGGTAGACAGGACTGCTCTTCCCCATTCCAGATCCGGCAGAAAGCTGTCCAGAGGTCCTACACCATCTACCGCAACACGGCCGAGGACGATGGGGACCGTGACCCCGGGGGGCTTCAGATCAAGATGGACGAAGCCGAGGGTCCCAGCGGCCCAGCGTCCGGCAGCCGCAAGGAGGGGTCCCACGCCCCCGGGCCAAAACGGTGGAAGATGGGGGTGTACCTGGCTTTGGTGGGCCTTCTCCTGTTGATCGTAGGTGAGAAAGGGGGTCCAGCCCCCCCCTCCACCAGCCTGCTTGTCCCCACCCGGGCTCGGAGAGGTTGGCCTCCTTCCTCAAAGTCACTTCCAGCAGGATTAGACCAATGAGGTGGTCTTGAGTCCTCCATACTGGGAGGGGGTCCTAAAGGGCACCTCTGTTTTTCCTGGGGACCTCCATCTTGCGGGGGGGGTCTTCTCCAATCCCCAGTGGAGATGACGGCTGGCACGGTGGGCATCAGACCCCCCCAGACTTAAATCTGGAGGCCCTTTGCCCCCCACCCCTTAAGGTCCTCTGCCCCCTGCAGGGTTCCTCCTGGGGTACGTCTCTTCCCGGAGGGGGGGCTCCTGCACGGCCTGTGCAGACTTCCTGCCCATGATCAACGAGGAAGGCCCCTACCGCCCGGCCCAGGACCCCCGGGGGCCGCCCCCCCTGTACTGGAGTGACCTGAGGGAGATGTTCCAGAAGTATCTCAACGAGGAGAAGATTGAGGGGACCATCCGGTGAGGACCCCCCCTCCACGGGAGGCGCCCCGAGGGACGAGGACGGGCTGGGGGGCCCCAGTGGGGTCCATCAGGCATCTGAGGGGGGGCACCCTGGGGGGACTTTCTCTCCCTCTCAGTCAGCGAGAAGGGGGCCCTCTCAGCATTCGTTGCTTTTAAGCCCCCCCCCCAAATTTGTCTCATCTCTGCAACAGGAATTCCCTGCTGGAAAATGGTGTGTGTGTGTGTGTTTGGGGACCCCTCCCGGATGAGGGAGGACCCCTCAGAAGGGTGTTGTTTTTTTTTACTAATCATATGGATGTATTTTTTTTAGTTGTTTTCTTTTCTTTTTCCTTGTTTGTGTTATTATTCTGTTATTTTACTTTCGCTTTGTTTAAACTTCCTTTTTATGATTGTGAGTCCTCTAGAGTAGCCCCATGGCGAGGTAGGCAACACACAAATTTAATTACATATATTTATATTTATACATTTATACATTTATATATAAATTTATATACATAAATTACATTTATATATATATATGTATATATATGTGTGTGTATAATGTATAAATATATGTATAAATATATAAATATTTATTATTATTATTAATAATAATAATAATAATACCTAGGATGCTGGCAGCAACCTGTGTCAACCATCAACGCGAGTCAATTTGAATGTTCAGTTGACTGAGGTTCACGTCTAATGAATAATAATAATAATAATAACAACAACAATAATAATAATAATAATAATAATACCTAGGATGCTGGCAGCAACCTGTCAACCATCAGCGCCAGTCAATTTGAATGTTCAGTTGACTGAGGTTCACGTCTAATGAATAATAATAATAATAATAATAATAATAATAATAATAATAATAATAATAATAATAATAATATAATGCACCATATTGTGAGTCGAATGGAAGATTAAACCATCATCATATCTCCGCTCCCCGGCAGAAAAATGAGTGAGGGTCCCCACCCTCCCGGCTCCCCTGCCCTGGACGCCCTCTCCAGCCACGTCCTGGCGGCCTTCACCTCCTTTGGACTGGACCACAGCTGGACCGATAGCCACTACGTGGGGTTGCAGCGCCCCAACCGGTCAGTACGGCTGATACTGGGGGCTATTTGGGGGGGCAGGGGGAGCAAGGGCTGGTGGGCCTTTTAACCCCCCCCCGTCACCCTCTTTTTCCAGGAGGCAGCCCACCTTCCTCCAGCGGCTGGACGCCAGCGGGGCTTTGACGGAGGAGCTGCAGCTGGAAGATCCAGATGTTTACTGCCCCTACAGCGCCTCTGGCACGGTCGTGGTAATGCCTGGGGCTTTGCTCTGGTTAAGTGAAGTTTGCCCCGTTTTACAACCTTTTTGCTACGGTCGTTAAGTGTGAAAAACAGTCCCCAGTCTGTTTTTTTTCAGCGCCCTTGTGACTTTGAACGGTCCTTAAATGAATTGTTGTTGTAAAGTTGAGGACTTACCTGTAGCTGCCCACCCCGGAGTGAAAAAAAATACAAAAGAGAGGTTAAGGTAGACTTCACCAAGGGCTGGAAGCTCTTCAGGAGAGATCGCAAGAAAACCCTTAGTCCAGAAGGGCGCAGGAGGGGACGGGGGGGGTTTCCCCATCTCTTCCCCGGGGTGGGGACTTCTCCTGCCCTCCCCATCCGAAGGGTCCCCCCTCCCCCTCTGAGCCTCCTTCCCCCCTCCCCATCCTCAGGGCGGCCTCGTCTTTGTCAACTACGGGCGCAGGGAGGACTTTGCGCTGCTGGAGCAGCTGGGGCTGAGTCCGCGGGGGCACCTGGTCATCGCCCGTGTTGGGAAAATCAGCTATGCCGAGAAGGTGAGCCGGGACACCCCGAGATCTGGCATCTCTGCCAGCTGACGGGGGGAAAGGGGGGGTTCTGGACCCCGCAGGTGCAGCTGTGCAGACGGGGGGGGGAGGACACCTGACCTCTTTGCAACGGGGAGGGGAGGGATGTCCAAAGCAGGGTCCCTGTGGAAAGGGGAGACAGAGGGGGGTCCGGTTGGGAAGAGGCTAGGGGGGCTTTGAGGATTGGGGCGGGTCATGAAAGGTGAAAGGTCGTTCCGATCACTTCCTCCCCCCCCCCGCAGGTGGCAAACGCAGAGGCTAACCAGGCGAAGGGGATCCTCATTTACCCGGACCCCCAGGACATCCCTCAGGACCCCCGTAAACTGGGCCTTTTCCCTAACATCAGCATTTATGGACATGTGAGTAGTTTTTTCGGGGGGGGGGGGTGGTGTTCAGGACAAGAAGCGACGGATGGGAACTCATCAAGGAGAGAAGCAACCTAGAACTAAGGAGAAACTTCCTGACAGTTAGAAAAATTAACCAGTGGAACTACTGGCCACCAGAAGCTGTGAATGCTCCAACACTGGAAGTCTTTAAGAAGAGACTGGACGGCCCTTTGTCTGAAATGGTATAGGGTTTCCTGCTCGAGCAGGGGGTTGGACTAGATGACCTCCAAGATCCCTTCCAACTTTTTCATTCTTATTCTTATTCTTATTCTTATTCTTATTCTTATTCTTATTCTTATTCTTATTCTTATTCTTATTCTTATTCTTATTCTTATTCTTATTCTTATTCTTATTCTTATTCTTATTCTTATTCTTATTCTCCAGTTTGCATTCTTCTACCTGCCGGGGCCGTCCTGATGCATTGGGGGCCACTGAGCAGGCGGTGGCAGCAGAGAGCCCCTGGTGCAGCAGCTTGCTCCCACCCAGGTAGACTGCCTTGACCCACGGAGGTTCCGGATGGCTTTCCTAGCTCAGGGTGCCCCTTTTTTCTCCCCCCCCTTGCAGGTTCATATGGGGGCTGGAGATCCTTACAGCCCCGGCTTCCCGTCCTTCAACCACACCCAGTTTCCCCCCATAAAATCCTCGGGGCTGCCCTCAATCCTGGCTCACCCCATCAGTGCCGCCGTGGCCGCCCGCCTGCTCCGGTGTGTAGCTAGGGGGTGGGGGGGGAGGTTGGGTCGAGTGGGGAGATGGATGGACCCATCTGGGGCCGTGCCCGCCTTCCGACGTGGCATTCACACGTTCGTTTCTGATTCCCTTCCAGGCAGCTGAGCGGCCCCCCGGCCCCCCAGGCCTGGAGGGGCCGCCTTCCGGAGGTCCCCTACCTGCTCGGCCCCGGGGACCCCGACTTCCGCCTGCAGCTCGGGGTGCACAACGTCCGGCAGTCGGTCATGATTAACAACGTTTTCGGCTGCATTGAGGGCAAATTTGAACCCGGTACCAAGGGTGGTGAGGAGGAGAGACGGGGTCGCTGCAAAGGGAGATGGGTCGGGGAATGTCTTGTGATCCTCTGCTTTGCATCCTTTGGATCTGCTAGATCACTACCTGATCGTGGCGGCCCAGCGGGACTCCCTGGGACCCGGAGCTGCCCGGTCCGGGGTGGGCACGGCCATTTTGCTGGAACTGGCCCGGACTTTCGTTGCCATGGTGCAGAACGGTGAGCCAAGGGGGGCGGCGTGGGGCCTGTGTGTGTGTCTGTGTGTGTGTGTGTCCCTTCCTAGGACCCCAGTGCAAACATTCCCTGAAACGCAGGGAGTCCTCAACTTACGACCGAGCCCAAAATTTCTGTCGCTAAGTGAGACCCTTGTGAGTTTTGCTCCATTTTACGACCTTCCTTGCCACAGTGGTGGCAAGTGAATCACGGCAGTTGTTAAGCAAGTCCCACGGTCGTTAAGTGAATCCGGCCCCCTCCTCGACTTTGCTGGTCCCAAGGTACCAAAAGGGGATCGCGTAACCCCGGGACACTGCAACCGTCGTAAGTAGGAGTCCGTTGCCCAAGCGTTCGAATTTTGATAGCGTGACGGCGAGGACGCTGCGGCGGTCGTGAAAAAAGTCCCTTTGAAGTTATTCAAAAGGTCACTAAACGAATTGTTGTAAGTTGAGGACTTGCCTGTAAAACACGAGGGGGCTGCTTTGAAAGGGGTGGGCCTCACAGCCCCCTTCTGCGCCACATCAGCCCTCGGGGGCCCCTTTGGAGCTGCGGGGTGGGGGCTGTGGCGAGTTCGAGAGAAGCCGGCCAGGAGTGACGCAGATCCCCTGTCCTACACCGCAGGGTTCCAGCTGCGGAGGAGTCTGCTGTTCGTGAGCTGGGATGCCGGCGACTTCGGCAGTGTGGGGTCCACCGAGTGGCTGGAGGCAAGTGGGGTGTGCTTGTGTGTGTGTGTGGGGTGGGGGAAATGGTGGCATCTCCCCCTCTCTCTGGGTTTGCCAAAGAGGGGTACGCTGGGAACCCCCCGATCCGATGTGCCCCCCCAAACCCTCACCACATCCACGTCTGTCTCTCAGCAGCCCACGAAATGGACCCCTTGATCAGGGGGCTCAGGAATGGGGGCAAGGGGGCTGCGCCCCCATTTCTACCCCCCCCTTTTTAAAAACCTCGTCTGGTCTCTGCAGGGCTACCTCACAATGCTGCATCTGAAGGCCGCTGCGTACATCAGTCTGGACAATGCGGTCCTGGGTGAGTGGGGAGGGGGAGGCGGGCAGCCCACCCCCTGCTGCCTAAGGGGGGGGGTCTGCGGAAAGGAAGACCCACCCCGCAGGCATCCGAGTCCGCTCAGCGGGTGAAGACCCCAAGCGCCACCAGAGCAACCCGGGTGGGAGAGCTGACAAAAGAAGAAGCAGGAAGATTTGGCGACGAGGACTAGAACCTTGGCCCTGGGTCTCTTCGCAGGAGATGACAAATTGCTGGCCAAGAGCAGCCCTGCCCTGATCAGCCTCATCGAAAGTGTCATTAAGCAGGTGGGGAAGCCCCGGGGGGGGACAGGTGGGGGGCAGAAGGAAAGAAGGGGAAGGGTCTTCGTGGGAGGGGAGGGCAGCTCTCCACCCTCAGCCTCTCCCCTGCAGGTGGACAGCCCCAATCACAGCGGCCAAAGCATTTTCAAGAAGATGACCGAGCAGGGCCGGCACTGGGAAAATGAGGGGTAAGAAGGATGGACACCCCGACTTTAGACCCTCTTGGTCCCCCTCCCATCGGCGCTGAGCTCCGGAATTAGCCGTAAGGCTAAAAGTTGGACAATAATCAAAGGGAGGGGGAAATCAGTAGCTTAATCAGCGTTTCTTAGCCCTGAAAACTTAGGGTGGACTTCAATTCCCAGAATTCCCCAGCCAGCAAAGCTGGCTGGGGAATTCTGGGAGTTGAAGTCCACCCATCTTTACTTGTTCACGGTTGAGAAAAACTAGTTTTTAGGAGCTCAAAATCTCTTGAAATGCCATTTCTGAACCCCCCCCCAATTTCCCCTGCCTCCCCCTGACCCTGGTGGGCTTCTCCCCCCTCGCAGCCTCCGCCCCCTCCCCATGGACAGCAGCGCCTTCGCCTTCACCTCCTTCGGGGGGGTCCCAGCCGTGGAGTTTTCCTTTGCTGAAGAGGTGAGACCGCCGGCCCCTTGCCCAAAATGGGGGGTGGGGGTGGGGGGAGGGCCCCGAGGACCCCTCTCCACCCTTGCAAGACTGAAACACAGGGAGTCCTCAACTCACGGCCACAGCTACGCCCAAAATGTCTGCTGCTAACCAGGACGGTTGTTTTTAAGTGAGTTTTGCCAAATTTGACGGCCGTTCCCACCTGGGACGTTGCGACCGTCGTAAATATGAGTCAGCTGACAAGCACCCAAACGTACGTCACGTGACCGTGGGGATACTGCAACGGCCGTAAGGGTGAAAAACAGTCATAAGTCCGTTTTTTTCCACTGCCGTTGTGACTTACAACGGTCACTACTTCCAACACTGAACGTTTTTAAGAAGAGACTGGACAGCCATTTGTCCGAAATGGTATAGGGTTTCCTGCCTGAGCAGGGGGGGTTGGACTAGATGACCTCCAAGGTCCAACTTTATCATCATCATTATGATGATGATGATGATGATGATGATGGAATGAAAGAACTGAACCGAACAGAACAGAATAATAAAATACAGAATAGGAATAGAATAGAATAGAATAGAATAGAATAGAATAGAATAGAAGAGAAGAGAAGAGAAGAGAAGAGAAGAGAAGAGAAGAGAAGAGAAGAGAAGAGAAGAGAATATAGAATATAGAATAGAATAGAATAAGAAATAATAATAGAATAGAATAGAATAGGAATAGAATAGAATAGAATAGAATAGAAATACAGAATAAAGAATAAAGAATAAAGAATAAAGAATAAAGAATAAAGAATAAAGAATAGAATAGAATAGAATAGAATAGAATAGAATAGAATAGAATAGAATAGAATAGAATAGAATAGAATAGAATGTATGGAATGGAATAGAATAGAATAGAATAGAATAGAATAAGAATAGAATAGAATAAGAAATAATAATAGAATAGAATAGAATAGAATAGAATAGAATAGAATAGAATAGAATAGAATAGAATAGAATAGAATAGAAATACAGAATAAAGAATAAAGAATAAAGAATAAAGAATAGAATAGAATAGAATAGAATAGAATAGAATAGAATAGAATAGAATGTATGGAATGGAATAGAATAGAATAGAATAGAATAGAATAGAATAGAATAGAATAGAATAGAATAGAATAGAATAGGAATAGAATAGGAATAGAATAGAAATACAGAATAGAATAGAATAGAATAGACTAAGAAATAATAATAGAATAGAATAGAAATACAGAATAGAATAGAATAGAATAATGAAAGAATAGAATAGAATAGAATATATAGAAATGAAGAATAAACTAGACTAGACTAAAATAGAATAGAAAGCTGGAAGGAACCTTGGAGGTCTTCTAGTCCAGCCCCCTGTTCAAGCAGGAGGACCTATACCATCTCTATTATTATTATTATTATTATTATTATTATTATTATTATTATTATTATTATTATTATTATTATTATTATTATACTAAATTAACTGTTGTAAGTTGAGGATGAGCTGTCAATGGGCAGCGCTGGGTTTCCTGCCCAGAGCAGCGGTCAGCATCCTCCCCCCCCCATTCTGAAGGGGGCCCGCTGAGTGGACCTGGACTCCCGGCCCTGTCTCCCTTTGGGGCTGCAGCCCCCCAGCCTTGCCGCTTTTGCCCTCTCCCCCCACAGGACTCGCGCCCGTACCCCTTCCTCAACACCATGCTGGACACCTACGACCACCTCAACCGGGCTCTCCAGGGCCGCCTCCCCGCCGTGGCCAAGACGGTGGCCGAGGTGGTGGGCCACCTGCTGATGAAGCTGAGCCATGACCACCTGCTGCCCCTGGACTACTGGTGCTACGGGGACGTCCTCCTGCAGGAGATCGCCCACTTCAACCAGTACAACACGCTCCTGAAGGTGGGAGCCCTGCCCCTCCCTCCCTCCCTCCCTCCCTCCCTCCCTCTCCACAAAAGGTGCACGCTGCCCTCGCGTTTATTTATTAGGCTCCATCTTTTATTATTTTTATAAATGACGCAAGGCGCTAAACATATCTGATACTGACAATCCTCGACTTACAATCAAATGGAGCCTGCCCATCCCTGCAGCAGAACTAGAACTCCCCGTCTCCTGGTGATTGGCCCAAAGTCACCCAGCCGGCTTTCATGCCTAAGGCGGGACTAGAACTCACCTAGTAGTACCACCTTTTCACATAATTTGATTTTTAGTCCTCCGTCCTTCAAAGGAAAACCCAGCTACTCTGCCTGAGTGCGTTTCTTATAGCTTCCAGCAGGGGGCGCACAGGTGAGAAACACGCCTGCTCATCTGTTAGCGCCACCTGCCAGGTAATGCTGCCGGGTCTCCCTCCTGGGAGGGGTCTCCCCCCACCTTCCTGCAACCTATTCTGCCTTCAGCCCTCCACCTCTGCTTTGTTCCTCGCCCAGAGTCGGGGCCTCACCCTGCAGTGGATGTATTCGGCACGGGGTGATTATGCGCGGGCCGCCGAGAAGCTGCGCAGGGACATCTACAGCTCGGAGGAGCACAACGAGAGGCTTCTGCGCATGTTCAACGTCCGCATAATGCGGGTGAGGCCAGAGGTCTTGGAGGGCTGGGGGGGGGCTGCTGGCCTGCCACCTGCAAATGGCTGTGGGAGGGTATAATTTCAGGTGTTTCCAACTATTTTCCAACGTTACAACTTTAAGACGGATGGATTGCAACTCCCAGAATTCTGGGAGTTACAGTCCGCCCATCTTAAAGCTGCAAATTCAGGATAGACTGAGTTTCAGAGGTGGCTGCCTTCATCAGCGGGACTGAGTTTCAGAGGTGGCTGCCTTCATCAGCGGGACTGAGTTTCAGAGGTGGCTGCCTTCATCAGCGGGACTGAGTTTCAGAGGTGGCTGCCTTCATCAGCGGCAGCAGCTGCTTTCATTGGCCCCTAATAACGTTAGGCGGAAAAGGAGCCCCCAGACCCATATCCTGATTCTGGAAGATCATGGATCATCAGCCCTGGGGGTGTCGGGATGAAAGGACCCCCACTCCCTCAGCCTGGCAGTGGCCCTTTGGGGTCCACCGCTCCCCCGCCAGGCCAAAGGACGCCTCCCTTTGCTTCCCCTCCTCCAGGTGGAATTCTACTTCCTCTCTCAATACGTGGCGGTGACCGAGACCCCCTTCCGGCACATCATCCACGGCCGGGGGCCCCACACCCTGAAGGCCCTCCTGGAGCACGTCAGCCTCCTGCGGGATGCCCCGGAGAAGTTCAACGAAGTTCTCTTCCGCCGGCAACTCGCCCTCGTCACCTGGACGCTGCAGGGGGCCGCCAATGCCCTCAGCGGGGACGTGTGGAATATCGACAATAATTTCTGAGCCGGGACCCAAATCAGGGCCTCGGCCAAGGGCCCAGGGCCCCTAGCGTTAGCTCCGGCATTTAGAGAGTCCCTCAGGTGCTCCCCTCGACTCTGGTTACCCCCAAAAGTGCTTGCAAAGCAGATGCATTTGGCAAAGGGTGTTGCGCTTTTTTGCAAGCACACACAGGAGTTTCGTTTCACATCCTGCCCTCAAGTTTTTCTCTTTCCTTCCTTCCTTTTTTCCTCCCGATTCTTAATTTATCAGTGACAGGGTTCACTATGAATAATCGGAATATTGCTATGCAATAGACTAGCAAGGCCGTCGCCCCCTCCCCGGGTTAATTGCACGCCCCCCCATGGAATGGCAGCCTCCCCCCAACTTTGCACCACCCCTCCCCACGGGATTTATCAGCAGCAAGGTCTGCTATAAATGGAATTGATTTATTGCTATGTAATAAGACTGGAATCCTGCCTCCTTTCCTTCGTTCCTTCTTTCCTTCCTCTCCCTCCTCCCTTCCTCCCTCCTTCGTTCCTCGGTCAACGGCTGCAAATGTTTATTGCACAATGGAATAAAAAAAGGCTGATTGACTGTTTTTTGGATGCTCACGAAGGTCTGGTGCATGGATAGCAGCGGCTGTGTTCGTGACAAACAATCCCTCTCCCAGGACAGGTGTCAATCAAATCATGGCTGACTTGGAGAAATCAGCATTAAAGCGTCTGAAGCTAAAAAAAAACCTTCCGTTCTAAAGGTTGAAGCTTTACAACGGTTCACTTACTGACCGTTCAAAACGGCACTGGAAAAAGGGGACTTGTAACCGTGTTTCACATTTAACGACCGCCGCAGCATCCCGATGGTCAGGTGATCAAAATGTCGACGTGTGGCAAGTGGCTCACGTTTACAACGGTCGCAGCGTCCCGGGTGTGTGTGTGTGTGTGTGTGTCACGCAATCCCGTTGTGACCGTCTGACAAATCACGGGGAAGCCAGATTCACTTACCGATGGTGCTGCCTTAATAACTGGAGGTCGTAAAACGGAGCAAAACTCACTTAACGACTTAGCAACAGATATTTTCGGCTCAATTGCGGTCGTTACATCGAGGACGGCTTGTAAATGCCTGCGCGGAGCTCAGGGGGGGGGGTCTGCTCTAATTTAGGCACCCCATCCCCCAATTGGGGCAATGGATCCTCGGAGGGGGGAGGAGGACGTTGTCACATCAGGGCACACCCACCCCCCCTTTTCTTGGCAAGTTTTTTTTCCCCAAATTGGTTTGCCATTGCCTCCTTCCTGGTGCTGAGAGAAAGTGGCTGGCACAAAGTCACCTGGTCAGCTTTCCTGTCTAAAGCAGATCTAGAATTCATAAGCTCCCGGTTGAGAGCTTGGCGCCTTAACCACGACCCCAAACTGGCTCTGAGGCTGGTCTGAGATTCTCCTTAATTCCCTAGTGATACTTCCAAGCAAACCAGGATGCCCGTAGCCTTTGATTAAAGCCACTTGGCCACAATATAAACCAGCTTTTGTTGATTTTAGTCTGAGAGGAGAACCACGATAGGCCACAGGGGTCAAACACCAGGGAGGGCCCGGCGGCCCTACACATTTCATTTAAAAAAACAGAACCGATTTTATTAAAAATTTTATTACATTTAACCAAACGGAAAATTTATCAAGTGCAATAAAAGTCGAACGTTGTTAGATTGAACAGAATCGAATTTCGTTAAATGTAATAAAACTGAACTGTGTTACATTTCATAAAATCGCCTTTTATTTTGAAAACTAAACTTTTCATCCTGTAATGCGTTAGGGCGAAAACAGGCGCCCTCCGACTCCGTTCGCCTTTGGCAGCAAGCAAATTTTTTTTAAAAAACAATAACCCTCCAGAGGCTGCTACACTTCCAAATGTGTGCGTGTGTTTTTTTTTTTAATTTTTATTTGGAAAAAAAAGAGAGAAAATAATTATGATTTTTTTCCTTTCCTTTCTGACTCCAGACGTTTTCAAGTATTACCCTTGTCTTTTCGATTGCTCCCTGGCAGAAAAAGGACCCCCCCCGGTCCGTCCTCCCTGTTGCTCACCCCACCCCCACCCCCCACCCCGGCCTGCCGCACCCTAGTTTTTCCCAGGAAGCTTCAGGGGAGGGTTGAGGAAGGGTCTCTGAGCACAGAGCGATGGTCTCTGGGGTTGAACGCAGAGAAGAGACCCCTGTGGCGTGGAGGAGATGACTGTCCTGGGGGGCTGGGAGGGGGCTCAGAGGGCAGACACCTCAGGTCCTGCCTGCTTCCTTGATCTTCTCCGGGTCCACCAGATCCAGAGAGAGGACACGGACCAGGGGGGTCTCTGACAAATCAAGGGCCCCCCGGAAGGGGCCGCCCTGCCCGAGTGAGGGTCCACACCACCCTCCCTGAAGGGTGGGTCAGTCGTGGCTGGCCTCGCTCAGCGGCATGTGCCGGATGGTGTGGAAGATCCAGTCCATCTTGGTGGTCCATCCGCCGTGGTGGGCCTCGTTCATCTGCTTGGTGAAGTACTCCAGGGCCTCCTGCTCAGTCTTGTCCAGCGCCAGAGTCTTGCGCAGGTAGGTCACGTCATCGAAGGACTGCAGCTCCGGAAGACCGCTGCCCAGCATCATGGAGAAGAGGTTGATGAGCAGGTTGGCGTGCTGGCGGATGGTCAGGTAGGCCTTGTAGCACATCTCCTGGAACCTGCGAGGAGGACGAGGATGAAGAAGACGGGCTGGCCCGGGCAGGAAAGAAAAAAACGGGGGGGGGGAACACACCCCGAGATACACTGGGCCAAGGGTGGGGAACCTTGCCTCTTTTATGACTTGTGGGCTTCAACTCCCAGAATTCCCTGGGACTAATGCATTCCTTTTGATAGGTATACCCATTGGGGCCTGTTTACTCTCTTGTAATCCCTTCCTCTGCAATCTCTCCACTCTAGGAAGTAGGAGGAAAAGAAAGAGGTGTGGCTGGCTTAGGAATTCTGGGAGTTGAAGTCCACAAGTCATAAAGGAAGGCCAAAGTTCCCCCCATGCTGGCTCAGGAATTCTGGGAGTTGAAGTCCACGAATCCTAAAAGAGCCCAGGTGGGCCACCCCCGCCCTGGAGGGAGGGGAATGGAAGGCCCGGGAGGGATGGGGCTGCATGGCTCAGAGAGGATCTGGGGATGGGAACGAAGGAGGCCGGGGGGGGGGAGGTATCGGTGGAGGGATGAGCGACCTGCTTGGTGAGGACTCCCCCCTGCCCACCTCTCGAACTCTTTGGTCTTGGTGCACTCCTGCACCCCTTTGCTGATGACGATGAGGAAGTCCTGGGTCAGGACGAAGGGCACCCGCTCCCGTTTGTAGCCAAATTTCTTTTTCTTGTGGTCCAGGAAGTGTCCGAAGTCAATGTGGAAGAGCTGGAGAGAGATAAGTAGGTAGGTAGGTAGGTAGGTAGGTAGGTAGGTAGGTAGATAGATAGATAGATAGATAGATAGATAGATAGATAGATAGATAGATAGATAGATAGATAGATAGATAGATATAGAGATAGATAGAGATAGATAGATGATAGAGATAGATAGATATAGATAGATGATAGATAAATAGATAGATGATAGATAGATAGATGATAGATAGATAGATAGATAGATAGATAGATGATAGATAGATGATAGATAGATAGGGATAGAGATAGATAGATGATAGATAGAGATAGATAGATAGATAGATAGATAGATAGATAGATAGATAGATAGATAGATAGATAGATAGATAGATAGATAGATGGGGTGGATAGAATGGATGGATAGATAGAATGGGTGGATAGAGAGAGAGATAGATAGGATGGGGGGGCACCTTGGCATCAGCTCCATGCCCAGCAGGGCAGCCAAGGGGAAGCACCCACCTGCCCATCGTCCTTGACCATGATATTGCTGTTGTGACGGTCCCCAATGCCCAGGATGAAGGTGGCCACACAGTAGCCTGCACAGGAGCGGGTGAAGAGGTCAATGGCCGCGTCGTACCTGGAGGGGCAAGGAGAAAAACCAGCCTTGCAAAAAGGCCCCTGGAGAGTCTCCACCCTCCAGGTCATGGAGGTGGTCCCAAGGATGATGATGATGATGATAATAACAATAACAATAGTAAAATTGGAAGGGACCTTGGAGGTCATTTAGTCCAACCCCCTGCTCAGGCAGGAAACCCTACACCATTTCAGTCAAATGGCTGTCCAGTCTCTTCTTAAAAACTTCCAGTGTTGGAGCATTCACACCATCTGGAGGCAGGTTGTTCCGCTGGTTAATTGTTCTAACCGTCAGGAAATTTCTCCCTTTGGGATGCTTTTTTCCAAAAAAAGAAAAACCTTGGCTTTTTTTCGCTTAAAAACGTTTCGCTTCTCATCCAGGAAGCTTCTTCCCTTCGGAAGAACTGAGGCGACTGGAGGCTCTTAACAAAGAGACTGGACGGCCATTTTGTCTGAAACGGTCCAGGGCTCCCCTGCCTGAGCAGGGGGTTGGACCAGATGACCTCCGAGGCCCCTTCCAACTCACAAATCAAACCGAAGCGTTCGTCAGTCACGGGAAGCCTTGGTCCCGCTTTGTGAAGCCCGAGTAAGGCCACACCTGGAACCCGGTGTCCAGTTTTGGTCACCCCAAAATTACAAAAAAAAAAAAAAAAAGCCGAGAGTTTGGCAAAAGCGCAAAGAAGGCGATTAAAGGCCTGAAGGCTAAAACGCACGAAGGATGTTTGCAGGATTTGGGAACGTCCAGCCAAGAGAAATGAAGGTCTACGGCAGGGGGGTCACACTCAACGTCACAGAGGGCCACAACAGCATTGTGGTTGTCCTGGGGGGGGTGTGGCCAGGGTGTGTGTGGATGGAGTGGGTGTGGCCTATTGGGTGGGCATGGCCAGCTCTACATCATTCGCGTCAAGGGTGCCTGTGGGGGCCTGGGCAGATGTGGGACAGATCTGAGGGTCTCTGGCCGAAGGGGGGGGACCGGGGCAAGGGCCAAGGCAGGGTCCACTGGAGGACCCTCACTCTTCCTCTCAGGCCATGAAGGGGGGGCTGGATGGTGGTGCGGGCTGCCCGGAGACCTGGGCAGCAGAGGTCAAATGCCCAGCCTGGCCCTCGAGCACCCGCGACACCAAGCCCAGCCCCACTTCCGCAAGGGGGTGCCCAGCTGGACTTGCCTCCTCCTCAAGGCTGCTGCTGCTGTGCTTGCTCTCCTTAACCAGGTTGCTCATGATGGTCACCCCAAAATTCTACAGGGGCTCCCTCTCGGCCGGCCTGGGCCAAGGCCAAGGCAGCGGGGGCCGTTCCCTCCCTGTTTCCAGGATGGCTTCGCGGGTGCCATGAAACCACTTTGTGGGCCGCATCCGGGGCCCCCCCGGGCCTTGTGTTTGACATGTCTGGTCTACGGGGGGGGGTGACATGACAGCAGCCTTCCAATATTTGAGGGGCTGCCCCAAAGAGGGGAGGGGGGTCCCCCTATTCTCCAAAGCCCCAGCCTGGCAGGACAAGAAGCGACGGATGGAAACCAATCCAGGAGAGAAGCAACTTGGAACTCAGGAGAAACGTCCTGACGGGGAGCAGAGGTCATCCGTCGGAGCCTCCTCACTGGAGGTTCTTCAGAAAAGACTGGGCAGCCCCGTCTCTCAAATTCTATAGGGTCTCCTGCTCTGGCGGGGGGGGGGGTTGGACTAGATGACCCCCGAGGCCTCTTCCAGCTCTATTCGGATGGATTGCACAGGGCGATTCTTTGAGCCGGCCTAGAAAGCTGCTGGCTGCCCACCCTCCCCCTGCCGGAGAGTCTTGTGGGCCCCTTGGCCCAGGGTCCGTGCGCCCCCCTGCCCCCCCCCAGTTCTTTCCTCCCCCCCCACCCCCCCACCCACTGACCCTTCTCCCTTGTTCTTGTCCTTCAGCCAGTGATGGAGGGCGTTGCTGTTGAACTGGAGCGCCCCCTTCAGGCCCCCCTTGCACTGGATCTGCATGATGGTGTAGGAGCTCTTCACCACCTCGATCAGCCCCACACAGTCCCCGATGGACAGGCAGCCGTAGGGCAGCATCCTGCAAGGAGGGAGGGCGGTCAGGCCCGCAGCCCACCCAGCCCGCGGCCCCCACTGTCTGGAGCTGCAGGCCAGGGAGCAGGAGAAGGTGGTTGGGGGGTGGGAGGGCTTGATCCCAAATGGGGCGGGGGGGGGATTTGCAGGGCAGGACCAGCTTTCTCCTGCAGCAAAGCCCAGGCCCCCCATTCCCGGTCTCTTTCTTCCCCGCTTTTTAAAAAAAAAATTTTTTTTTTCCTTTTCAGGTTTCGCTTTGTTTTATTCGGGAGGTTAAAATATCAAATCGAAAAGAAAAAAAAATGAACAGAGAGGAAACTAAACGAGAACGTGTTTTTTTAAAGTAGATTAAAACAAAGGACAAAAACTTAAAATAACCCCCCCTCCCAATTGAACACAGGCGCATCTATTGAAAGAAAAATGACTTTCTCCCCCCCCCTTGCAAAGCAGGTCCAACATTTATAAGCGTCTGTTCTATTCCATTCCATATTTTCAATTCTATTCTCTATTCCATTCTTTATTCTATTCTCTATTGTCTATTCTATTCCTTATTCTATTCTATTCTTATTTCTATTCTATTCTATTCCACATTTTCTATTCTATTCTATTCTTATTCCATTCTATTCTATTCTATATTATTATTCTAATCTGTATTATTCTATTCTATTCTATTTTTATTCTATTCTTATTCTATTCTATTCTATTCTATTCTATTCTATTCTATTCTATTCTATTCTATTCTATTCTATTCTATTCTATTCTATTCTATTCTATTCTATTCTATTCCATTCCATTCTATTCTATCCTTATTCTATCCTTATTCTATTCCTTATTCTATTCTATTCTTTTTATTCTATTCTATTATATTTCTTCATCCTTCTTATTCTATTCTTTTCTATTCTTTTAAATTCTATTCTATTCTATTATTATTATTTCATTCTATTATTTCATTCTATCCCATCCCATCCCATCCCATCCCATATTCTATTCTATTCTATTCTATTCTATTCTATTCTATTCTATTCTATTCTATTCTATATTCTACATTCTACATTCTACATTCTACATTCTACATTCTACATTCTACATTCTACATTCTACATTCTACTCTATATTCTATATTCTATATTCCATATTCTATTCTCTTCTCTTCTCTTCTATTGTGTCCAGCCAGCTCACTGCCCAGCACCATTCAATCTGACACTAGACTAGACTGTCCTGGAGAGGACCCAGCCTCTGCAGGCAGCGGCCCCGTCTCCTCTGATTTCTCCCAGGATGGCACCAGGCCTGGGGCTCTCTAGAAGGGGGGCTGTCCACCCAACAAAGTGGGTAACGGCTGGCTGACCCCCTCCCCCCTCCCCAAGGGTCTCCCTCCCTCCACCCACCCCGCCCCAGCGATCCTTCCTACCGGAGATCCAGTCCTTGGTTCTGCCACATGCTCTCCATGATCCGTATGATCTGCAAGGTCAGCATGTCCTGTCGGAGATCTGGAAGGGACCAAGCGAAGGGTGAGGGTCCCAGCAGGGAGGGAAAGCAAGTTGCCCTTTGCGCAGTAGGGGATGAGATCAGGCTGATGGGGAAGGGGGCAAGCCAGGGAGGTCAGGCTCCGAAAGAGGCTAGAGGGGCCTCCAGACCCACGGGGGGGAGGGGTGTCAGATCCAGGCGGGACCCCCAACATTTCCATGTACCTTTTGAAGGATGCAAGAGAGGAAAGCCAGGTCGGTCTCCGGGGACCTCACCCCCCCCCCGAGACCCCAATCCAGCCCCTTGATACCATCAGAATAACAGTTAGAAGGGACCTTAGAGGTCATCTAGTCCAACCCCCTGCTCAAGCAGGAGACCCTAGACCATTTCAATCAATCAATCAATCAATCAATCAATCAATCAATCAATCAGAATAGAGCTGGAAGGGACCTTGGAGGTCATCTAGTCCAACCCCCTGCTCAAGCAGAAGACCCTAGACCAGCGGTTCTCAACCTGTGGGTCGCGACCCCATTTGGGGTCAAACGACCATTTCACGGGGGTCGCCAAACACCGCAGTCCGCCATTTTTTTCCCCTTTTCCCCTCGGCCGGCGCAGGGGGCAGCACCGCGCATGTGCAGGGTAGCACCGTGCATGCGCGATGCGGGCTGTCGTGTCGCGCATGCGCGATGTGGACCGTCACGTGCGTGCCACGCATGCGCAATGCAGGCCGTCGTGCCACGCATGCGCGGTACAGGTCGGGGTCGTGGCCTGAAAAAGGTTGAGAACCACCGCCCTAGACCATTTCAATCAATCAATCAATCAATCAGAATAGAGCTGGAAGGGACCTTGGAGGTCATCTAGTCCAACCTCCTGCTCAAGCAGCAGACTTTATACCATTTCAGACAAATGGCTGTCCAGTCTCTTCCTAAAAACCTCCCACAATTTCTGGTGGCAAGTCGTTCCACTGGTTAATTGTTCTCACTGTCAGGAAATTTCTACTTAATTCCAGTTGCTTCTCTCCTTGGTTAGTTTCCATCCGTTGCTTCTTGTCCTGCCTTCTGGTGCTTTGGAGAATAGGTGGACCCCCCTCCCTTCTTCTTTGGGGCAGCCCCCCAAAATATCGGAAGACAGCTATCATGTACCTCCTCGTCATTAAACTAGACATCCCCAATTCCAGCAGCCTTTCCTCGTATGTTTTGGCCTCCAGTCCCCTGATCATCTCTGTTGCTCTTCTCTGCCCTCTTTCTGGAGTCTCAGCATCTTTTTGACATCGTGGTGACCAAAACTGGACGCCGTATTCCAAGTGTGGCCTTACCAAGGCCTTGTAAAGCAGTAGTAACCCTTCGTTTTGTCCCTTGGGAACTTCCCTGCCCCCCCTCCCTGCCCTGCCCCCCAGGCTCGATCCAGCCACTCACCGTCTCCGTTCTTAAAGATGATCTCGTGGTTTGTGAAGAGCAGTTCGGACATGATGTCCGGGTTCTCCCAGTTGAGCCACAAGGGACGCTTGGCGGAGGACATGATCCGGCACTCGTCCAGCCTGCAAAGAGGCAAGGCCCAGGTTGGGGGCCAGCTAGAAGACCCCTCCCCATCCCAGGTGGTGCCTCCCACCACCCACTCCCCCCCCCAAGGAGCCCTGCCTGGGCTCTCACCGGAGGTTGCCCAGCTGGTGGACGGGGTTGAGCGGGCAGATGAAGCCTTGCAAGGCCTCCATGTAGTCCGGCCGCCTCATCTGCTCCACCAGGAACTTCATCTGCATCTGAAGAGAAGAGAATAACAGACTCGGAAGGGATCTCGGAGATCATCTAGCCCAACCCCCTGCTCAGGAAGGATAATCTCTCTCATTTCAGAGAAAGGGCCGTCCAGTCTCTTCTTAAAAATTTCCCAGTGTTGGAGGAGGGAGGGAGGTTTTCCTTGCCCCCTAGAAGGGGGGGGGTGGAGGACAGGAGCCCCTCTGAGTCACCAGCCGGGCACTGTGGGGGCCACGGGGTCTCTCTGCAAACCACCCCATCTCCTTCTCGCCCTTCAAGACAATCCCCCCACCCACCCACTGGGTTGCCCCTCCCCACCCCCGGAAGGCACCTTCTGGGTCTCGTCCTTCTTCTCTTGCTTCAGGATGTCGGTCAGGTTGATGAGCTTCTCCATGGCCTCCACCTGCCGGTTCAGGTGCTTCAGGTACATCCCGCAGCCCCGGCAGAAGGCCTCCAGCATCAGCCCAAAGCGCTGGGAGATCGGCTTGCTGTGCATTTCCGATCTGGGGAGGGGGAGACAACCGTGGCGATCCGGTCTTTCGACAGGGACCGGTTTAAATCAGGGGTCTTCAAAGTTGGCAACTTTTAAGACTGGTGGACTTCAACTCCCAGAATTCCCCAGCCAGCATACTCGTTGTGGCCCTGCTTACTCTCCTATAATAATCCCTTCCTCTCCAATCTCTCCGCTTTAAGGGATAGGTGAGGATGTGAAATAGGGCAGGGGTCTCCAACCTT
This sequence comes from Bothrops alternatus, assembly GCA_034064705.1. Taxonomy (NCBI): domain Eukaryota; kingdom Metazoa; phylum Chordata; class Lepidosauria; order Squamata; family Viperidae; genus Bothrops; species Bothrops alternatus. Next base: position 718,566 of record JARGCV010000325.1, read on the forward strand.
GGCAACTGTAAGACTGGTGGACTTCAACTCCCAGAATTCCCCAGCCAGCATACTCCTTGTGGCCCTGCTTACTCTCTTAGAATCCCTTCCTCTCCATTCTCTCTGCTTTAAGGGATAGGTGAAAAAAACCAGGCATGGCTATTTAGGGAATTCTGGGAGTTGAAGTCCAGCAGTCTGAAAAGTTGCCAAGTTTGAAGACCCCTGATTTAAATTAATAAGAGGCCAGTTCTTGCTTCACCCCTTGTTCTGACCTGCCAACAACAGGGCTGCAATTACAGGTGAGTCCTCGGCTCACGACCACGATGGAACCCAACGTTTCTGGTGCTAAGTGAGACCGTGGTTGAGATTGTTATAAGTCGAAGACAGCCTGCATTCCGAACTACCAATTATTGGAAAGAATGAACTGAACTGGGGCTGAATTTATTTGGGACGCTGTTTGGCTCCTTTTAAAAGAGTTTTTTAAAAAAAAGTCTTACCGTGGGAAATCCAGCTTAAAAACGGTAAAAGATCAATTAAGTGAAACCAGGACTGGCTACGGCTCACCCTGTCAATCTTCTGCAAGCCGGTGCCTCCAGTCCCTCCACCCAGCCCGGCTGCGTCCCCCCCCGACTCACTTCAGATGCCAGAAGTAAAAATGGCCGATCCTCTGGTTGGTGAGAGCCTTCATGGTGAGGAAGCGGGCCAGGGGATTGTCCAGGTACTGCTCGTATTTGAGGACCTGGAGGAAACAACGGACAAGAAAGAGAGGAGCCTTTCAGAGGGAGGGGGCAGTGCTGGCACCCGGGGGGGGTTTGAAGGGGGGGTGGAGGACCAAGGAAAGGAAGAGATCTTATTTATGGCAAAGGGACTCCTGTCTGAGCAGGGGGTGGGTCTAGATGACCTCCAACGTTCTCTCCAATTCTGTCACTTTTTTGAGAAGAGATTGGAAAGCTATTTGTCTGAAATAATACAGGGTCCCCTGCCTGAGCAGGGGTGGGTTTAGATGACCTCCAAGGTCCCTTCCAACTCTTGTCATTCTGTTTCTGAGAAGAGATTGGAACCTGAAATAATACAGGGTCTCCTGCTTGAGCGGGGTGGGTGGGTGGGTGGGTTGGACTAGATGACCTCCAAGGCCCCTTCCACCTCTGTCATTTTCTTTTTGAGAAGAGACTGGAAGCTACTTTCTCTGAAATAACATAGGGTCCCCTGCCTGAGCACGGGGTGGGTCTAGATGACCTCCAAGGGCCCTTCCAACTCTTGTCATTCTGTTTCTGAGAAGAGATTGGAACCTGAATTAATACAGGGTCTCCTGCCTGAGCGGGGTGGGTGGGTGGGTCTAGATGACCTCCAAGGTCCCTTCCACCTCTGTCATTCTGTTTTAGAGAAGAGACTTTGTCTGAAATAACATAGGGTCTCCTGCCTGAGCCCTGCCAAGATCATCTACCTGCACCAGCTGGATGAGGTACTGGGAGAGCTTGTCGTCGGTCAGTCCCTTGACCAGGCACTTCAGGGCGAACTCGCGGATGACCGGATCCGGGAAGTTGCAGTCCAGCAGCTCCATGGAGAGCTCCGGCTTGATCAGCGGCCATTCCCGCAGGAGGCAGTACATCTGGGGGGGGGGAACAGGCGGGGGGGGGAACAGAGAATGGTATAGTCCAGGGGTAGGCAACCTTGGCTCTTTTATGACTCGTGGACTTCAACTCCCAGAATTCCTCAGCCAGACATGCCTGTTCTTTTTTCTCCTACTTCTTAGAGCGGACAGATTGCAGAGGAAGGGATTACAAGAGAGTAAAGAGGCTTCTGAGAGTTGAAGTTCACCAGTCATAAAAGAGCCACGGTTGCCGATCCCTGGTATAGTTCACGGCGGGGGTCTCCCGAGCCTGCCGGAAGGTTCCCGCTGCTGCCAACTCTAGAGCGTTCTCGACTCACGGCCACAATGGAGGTAAAATTTCCGCTGCTAAGTGAGACATTGGCTAAGCGAGTCTTGCTCCAGTCTGCGACTTTTCTTGCTGCAGTTCTTAAGTGAATCGCAAATATTGGAAGCTTTTAAGAAAAGAGATTTGGACAGCCCTTGGTCTTAAACAGGATAAGGTTTCCTGCCTGAGCAGGGGGGTGGGCTAGATGACCTCCAAGGTCCCTTCCGACTCTGTTATTCTGCAAGGGTTTCCTGCCTGAGCAGGGGGTTGGGCTAGAGGACCTCCAAGGTCCCTTTTTTCAGTGCCGTTGTAACTTTGAACGGTCACTAAACAAATGGTTGTGCGTGAAGGACGGCCTGTAAAATGTGAGACGGCTGCTTTCGAGGGCCTGGACCTCACAGTGCCCAAAGCATGGAGGCCCAGAGGAGCAATTTGGGGAGGGGGCATCTCCCTGCCAGGAGCCAAACCATCAGTGGCTGCTCTCCCCGCTCCCCCTGCAAAGTTCCCATGGGCCCCGGCTGGAGCGCGAAGGATGCTGGTCTCCGCTCACCTGGGCCACCTCGTCTCGCGAATTCCACTTGACGGACAGCAGCAACTTGGGCAGGGTCTCGGGGATGTTGAGGCAGTAGTGCCTGGAAGGAGAGGGGGGCCGTGGAAGGCAAGGCCGGGCCGAGGGGGGGCAGCCACCGCAGCTGTCCAGCCCATCTTGGCTGTCCGGCCCACCCACCCACCCACCCACTCACCGGTGGCGCCAAAGGAAGTCCTTCTCCTGCTCCGTGATCTCTGACAGGGGGTCCCGGTTGCAGACGTTGCGCAGCTGCTCCAGTTCGCTCTCGTCCAATGAGCTGTCGCGGGCCAGGCGGTTGCTCTGGAAGAGGGGGTGTGTGGGGGGGGGAAAGAGATGTCAGCCCCCTCCCCTTTACGGAACACAGCAAGACAGAAGCAGCTAGAGCAGCCTTTCCCAACTGTGGCAATTTTCCGGTGGGTGGACTTCAACTCCCAGAATTCCTCCGACAGCCATGCCTGTTTTTTCCTCTCCTATCCCTTAAAGCGGAGAGAGTGGAGAGGAAGGGATTCCAAGAGAGTAAGCAAGGCCACAAGGAGTATGCTGGCTGGGGAATTCTGGGAGTTGAAGCCCACCGGTCTTAAAAGTTGCATGGATGGCTAGGGAATCCTGGGAGTTGAAGTCCACCAATCCTATAGTTGCACGGCTGGCTGGGGCATTCTGGGAGCTGACGTCCACCCACCTGAAAATTGCTACGGTTAGGATTCTCTGACCTAGAACCATTGTATCTCCCTCCCCACCGGGCTACAGGTAGTTGTCAGCTGACCATCACAACTGAGCCTAGAATTTCTGTCGCTAAGCGAGACAGTTGCTAAGTGAGTTTTGCCCCATTTTACGACCTTTTTAAGTGAATCTCGGCCCTTGTCAAGTCAGGAGCCCGGCTGTGAAGTCAATTGGGCTTCCCCACTGACTTTGCTCGTCAGAAGAGCACCCAGTGTCCCCAGGGCACTGCGGCCGTTCATAAATACGAGTCGGTTGCTAAAGCATCCAAATTCTGATCACGGGACCAGGGGGAATGCTGCAGTGGTCGTAAATCTGAAAAACGCTCGCTTTTTTTCACTACCGTTGGAATTTCGGTTGCTAACTGAACTGTCGTTAAGTCTGAGACTCCTTGTATAAGGTTGCCCACTCTACAGGGTGACAGACGTATCTGGCTTTCCCGTAGAATCTGGACCGGAGAGGAACTTGGGGGGGTCTCCTTGTCTGGCCCCCTGCCCAGGGGACCCTCAGCCGGAGCTGCCCTCCTGCGGCCTGGCACGCTGGGCAGAGCCTGTGGCCCCCTTACCAAGCCCACCATACAGTAGTTGAGGCCCAGCTCCCGCGACATGGCCCAGTTGGCGTGTTCCTCGATTTCAGCAGCGTCAGCAAATTTCACCGGATGGCTGTACCAGGTGAATTCCAGTTCCAGGCACGGGGTCTCCTGTAGCAGCAAACAAGAGGTCAGCTCCCCCTCTCCTGAAAGCTGGGTACCCCTTTCCCCTCCCACCCACCCCCGACGTGGAGGGTCCCACTTATCAACCGACTCCCGCGGAATTCAACCCCCTCATGGGTGGTCTCACTTTGTTTGGATTGGAGCCCCCGACTCCGATGGGATTCAGCAAGTCCTCCAGGCCGTGGGGGACCGGCCACAGGTTGAGGGCCATCTTGCCGGCCACCAGGGTGTCCTTGTAGTCAAAGAGGTTGATGTTGCCCCAGGCCAGGGGGCAGTGCTCCTGCGGAGGGAAAGGGGGGGACGGGGTCAGGGAACGTTGGTCACCGTTCCTCAAGCTGACACTGAGCATCGCTGAACCTACAGCAGAGAGGCCTTTCTTGAAGGAGGGGGCTGGGGCAGGGGAGGACGTGGAATAGGCCAGGGGTCTCCAACTGTGGCAACTTTAAGACTGGTGGACTTCAACTCCCAGAATTCCCCAGCCAGCCGTGCAACTGTAACACTGGTGGACTTCAACCCCCAGAATTCCCCAGCCAGCATACTCATTGTGGCCCTGCTTACTCTCTTATAATCCCTTCATCTCCAATCTCTCCGCTTTAAGGGATAGGAGAAAAAAAACAGGCATGGCTGGCTAAGGAATTCTGGGAGTTGAAGTCCACCAGTCTTAAATTGGCCAAGGATGAGACCCCTGGAATAGTGAGCATATTCATTGTGGCCCTGCTTGCTCTCTTATAATCCTTTCCTCTCCAATCTCTCCACTTTTAAGGGATAGGAGAAAAACAACAACAGGCATGGCTGGCTGAGGAATTCTGGGAGTTGAAGTCCACCAGTCTTAAAGTGGCCAAGGATGGAGACCGCTGGAATAGGGAACCCACAGTGAGACGGGGAGCACTGCCACCCACCCTCAGCCAGGGGTTTTCAGCACAATATGCCGAAGATGGCAGTATTATGATAAACTGTTTTTTATCTGAAATTTTTCAACTATCAAAAGCAGGCAAGTTACACACAGGCAGTCCTTGATTTTGCAACCCTTTGTTCAGTGACCGTTTTTAAGTTACAACGTCACTGAAAAGTGACTTATGACTGTTTGTCACCATTAACAACTGTGGCAGCATCCCTGCGGTCACGTGATCAAAATTCGGATGCTTGGCCACGGACTCATCTTCGTGACGCTCGCGGGGTCCCTTTTGTGACCTTCCGACGAGCGAAGTCAAGGGGGAAGCCAGGCTCACTTAATAGCCGTGTGACAAGCTTAACGACTTCAGTGATTCACTTAGCAACGGCGGTCATCAAATGGGGCAAAATTCACTTCACCGCTGTCTCGCTTAGCCACAGAAATGTTGGTGCTCCGTCGTGGCCGTACGTGAGGCCGTACTTCACTGAGGTTCCGGTCCAACGTGGGGCTGCCCCCCAACACTCACCTCCTTGGCCCCCTTCCGGCCCTTGACAGAGCAGATGGACACGCAAAGGCGAGCAGCCCGTGGCAGGTCGGTCAGGTAGATGTCGTACGAAAGCCACTCGTTCCACCTGGGACCAAAACGGCGGCACTGGAATCAGCCGAGCAGCCAGACGTCCCCCCCTGCTTGGGTTCCCGGTTGTTTTCCGTCCCCTCCTGAGGAAGACCCCACCTCCGCCCCCTGCCTCCCAGGCTGGCTGTGCCAAGGAGCTTCCTGTCCTTGCCGGGGCCTCGGGCACAACGGCCTTCTCTCTCTTCTCCCACCCTTACCGAGGGTTCGAGCACGGCACGCGCTGCGTGTTGACGTTATCACAAAGCGGTTCGCCACCGTGGAAAATTCCCGTCCGGACATAGATCTAGGACAAAGGGAGAGCGGAATGAAAGGCTTTGCCTGCTTGAAATCTACTCCAGGGAGTCCTCGACTTACAACCGTTCATTTAGTGACTGTCTGAAGTTACGACAGCCCTGAAAAAAGCAACTCCAGACCCTTTTTCACTTTTACGGCTGTTGCAGCCTCCCTGGGGTCATGCAATCCAAATTCAGACACTTGATTCCTATTTACGATGGTTGCAAAGTCCTGGGTGATCAGCTTTTGTGGCCTGCTGACGGGTAAAGTCCATGGGAAAGCCGGATTCACTTAACAACCACGTTACTTGCTTAACAACCGCAACAATCCCCTTAATGACTGTGGCAAGAAAGGTTGTCAAACGGGGCAAAACCCGCTTAACAAAACCTCTTGCTTAGCAAAAGACATTTTGGGGCTCAGTGGTGGTCATAAGTTGAGGACTCCCTGTAGTTACTTCCTCTCCCAGTGGTTGAGGATTATGGGCGGTGACGCCTAGCATTGGTAGCAAACAATGGAAGACTGAGGAGGGTATGCAAGCCGGCACATCCTTCTGTCCTTGTGAGCAGCTGATGGCTACGAGAGGGAGCTTCGCTCTGCTCCGGTGGGTCCCCCATTCCGGCATTCCCAATGCCTCCATCTCTTTCCCCGGAGTTTTTCAGGGACCCACATCTAATTGACTGGGATCATGTGGGGTGCAATGCAGAGGCGGTCACTTCAGCCAATAAGAAGCTGCTGCTGTCGGGTCAACACAATCGACCTTATATGAAAAGATGGAAACTGACCGGGCTGCTGAGCCAGATCAAGGAAAACCCCCCCCCAATAATTTCAGGAGGCAGCGTGGACATAAACCCGCCCACCTTATCTATGTCCCTGATGTTCACGTTCACGTAGGTGGCGCACAGGATCTTGATGCGCAGGAGGCTGTTGATGGACCAGAGGGACTTGGTGGGCACGTCTCCGTTCACGTGCGAGGAGGTGGCTGACCTGCGCGCGTACGAGGGCAGCACGAAGACGTTGGCCGGCAGTTGGCTGTAGAGGCTCTCCTTGCTCATCAGCATCAGGTGGGGCAGGCGTCCGATGGCGATGCAGTTCCTCATGTACTGCAGGAAGAAGGGAACACCGGAGGTCAGGAGGAGGAGAGACCAGGCAGCGTCAAGACCGCAGAACAGCTTCAGCAGAGATTCGGGCCCGATTCATTTATCTGTTCTTCTGGCTACTTCTGACCAAGTCAAAACCCCAAATTCTAATCTCAGAAGGGCCTCTTCCTGGCCACTTCTGCTCTGCACGTCGGAAGAGAGCCACACCGAAGAGGACAAGGAAGAAGAGACAGCTCTTCAGCTGTCCTCATCCCGTTGTCTTCTGCAGCCAAACCCACCCCACAGAAGGTGGTGCAACTCTTGAGGGGGACAATCACAGAGTCTTTTTACCCCGGCTGTGGATTCTGCAGCACCCAAAGCTTCCGGGTCCTTCTGAAAGGGAGCCCTGCATGTCTGGGGCCTCTGGATTCAAAGGACGGGCCTTTGATGGGAGCAAGGGGGTCCACCAGGCCGGCAAGGCAAGGGTCCCGTTGACTAGGAATCATCGTCTGGTAGGACCGTGAAAAAGGGCCTTTTTGGTGACAGCCCCTTCTCTATGGAACATGACAGCATGGTAGGCCTCCACCCTGCTTTTTTTCCAAAGGCCCTCTAAAAATTTTGTTTGGTCAATGGGACTGAAGTTGCCTATATGTGAGTTGGGTGGCCCTATAAATTTCATAGGCAGGCAGGCAGCCAGAGATAGAGATAGAGATAGAGATAGAGATAGAGATAGAGATAGAGAGAGGGAGGGAGGGAGGGAGGGAGGGAGAGAGAGAGAGAGAGAGAGAGAGAGAGAGAGAGAGAGAGAGAGAGAGAGATAAGATTTTTTTGCTCTGAGTTGGAGAATGGCCTACAGGCTTCCCTTCTATCTTCTATCTAGGAGGCTGGCCCTCCTCTTCCTCCTCCTCCTCCTATTCTCTTCTTCTTTCTTCTCTTCTTCCTCTTTCTCTTCCTCCTCCTCCTCCCCCTCCAATGCATATCAGAATTACTACTTAGAGCAGGACTCTCCAAACACTTTAAAACTCCCCTGGGACTAGTGCCCTCTTTTTGATAGGTATACCTTTAATTTTACTGTTTACTGTTTACTCTCTTGTGATCCCTTCCTCTGCACTCTCTGTTCTGCTCCAGGAAATAGGAGGGAAAAAAATGGCTGGCTGAGGAATTCTGGGAGTTGAAGTCCACAAGCCTTAAAGTGGCCAGGTTTGGAGACCCCTGATTTCAAGGCTTAGAAAAAATATATGTATAAAAAAGGCACACTCCCTCGACACAACCACAGGGACCCCACCAACACTCTTGCCCCTAGCTTGGGAAAAAAAAATACAGCAAAGTTTTCAAAGTCCTCCAGACCAGGGGTCCCCAACCCCGCAATCTGTGGACCGGTACCAGGCTGTGGCATGTCAGCAACTGCTCTGCACAAAAAAAACACGCATTTTCCAGTCCGTTGGAAAACCTCTCTCCACGGAACTGGTGATCCCTGGTGCCCAAAAGGTTGGTGACCTCTGCTCCAGACCACCAGCAGAATGGGAGCCGAAGGACTTCAGGGGTGTGTTTGTGTGTGTGTGTTTTTGTGCTATTCCAGAGCGAGAAGACTCGCTTCCTGGATCCCGAGAGATGGTTCCTGTTGGATCGACTGGACCCCGACATCAACAGGAGCCCCCCCAAGTGCTGAGAAAGGCTGTCTGCAGCATCAGAAGGGGGGGAGCTCACCTTGTACTGGCTGAGGGGGTACTTCTCCAGCAAATACTCATCGCAGCCGCAGACCTTGAGCAAGTACTTGCCCTGGTACTCCTGCACGCAAAGGCGCAGCTGTTCGGGCGAGAGATGCATGCTGCGCGTCTTCTTCCGGATGGCCTCGGCGATCACCTGCTCGGGCAGCGCGTCGTGGGGCGTCTTGAGGGTGTATTTCTGTTTGTCGTTGTTTGGGGACACAATAACCCAAATGGTCACTATGATCCGACCTTCAGGGAGGGGGGGGAAAAGCAGGACAAGCAACGGTCACTTGGGTGCGTCCGTGGGAGGCCAAGCATGGGAGAAAATAAAATCAAGGGGAGGGGAACTGGGACCCATATGCGGTTGTGCAGCCGCCACAGCTCCGGGATTGTTGACATTGTAAGCTGCGCCAGAGTTATCCCGTAGTAAGATGGGCAGCCAATAAATTTTTACAAATTGATTAATTAACTAATAAACCTGGGAAGATCACAACTGACATGAGTTTTCTCTTTTTGCAGGAATCGTCCTATTCTCAGAAGCATTTGAGGAGAAAATGGGAAAATCTTCTTAGACCTGATTTAATTTTGTTTTATTTCTTGACTTACAAACACTTTTATGCGCCTGCGATCTAGTCTGCTCTTAAGCCCTGATCAGTCAGCACAACAGATCAGGGGTCTCCAAACTTGGCCCCCTTTAAGACTTGTGGACTTTGACTCCCAGAATTCCTCAACCAGCCATGGCTGGTTTTTTTTCTCTCCTACTTCCTAGAGCGGAGAGATTGTAGAGTAAGGGATTACAAGAGAATAAGCAGGCCACAATGGGTATACCTGTCAAAAAGAATGCATTAGTCCCAGGGAATTCTGGGAGTTGAAGTCCACAAGTCTTAAACCGGACAATTCTGGAGACCCTTGCAATAAATCACAATTCTAATTCTGACTCCCCCCCCCAATAAATACAAAGCAGCTTCAGCCCACAAGGCAGCATTTGTGGAGAGTTATCTTATTCAGACAGCCAAATCACTCCATCTACGGGTATTCCCCGAGTTATGACCGCAATGGAGCTGGCCCATCGTGGTCAAAATTCGTGACAGACATCAAACAGGCCTGTCACATGACCAGCTGGACTTTTTCGAGCTTTTTAACTACACACCTCAAGCAAGTCTACAGTTGTCAAGTGAACGGCATGGATCTTAAGTGAGCCCACGGCAAAACCGTCGTAAAACACAGGTATGTGACTGTGGGACGCTGCAAACAACCAACTGGGGTCCAGTTGTGACTCTCCCAAATGTGGTCACGTGACTGCAGGAAGGCAAGCATCAGAAGTTTGAGTCCACGTTGTAAATACAGACTTGGCTAAATCTGCCGGGACTTTGAAGATTTGCTAAGCAATCGGCCTCACGTTGACCTGGGGTTGCAAAGCTTTGGAGTCATCTTTATACAGGGAGTCCTCTACTTACGACCCCAAAATTTCTGTCGCTAAGTAAGACATTTGTTCAGTGGGTTTTGCCCCGTTTGTTGCCACAGTTGTGAAGTGAACCCCTGCAGGACTTCAGTGACTAACTGAAGCGAAGCTGGCTTCCCCCGTCGACGTTGCTTGTGAGACGGTCGCAAACGGGGATCGCATGATCCCTGGACGCTGCAACCGTCATAAATATGAGTCAAGCGTCTGAATTTGGATCACGTGACTCTGGGGGAATGCCGCAACGGTCACAAGTGTGAAACATGATCCAGGTCACTTTTTTTCAATGCCGCTGTAAATTCAAACGGTCACTAAAGGAACAGTCGTAAGTTGAGGACTGCCTGTAGATCTTTGCAAGCTTTGAGAAGCCGAGGACCACTTTGGGGCACTCCTCCCGTTAGATGTCCGAGGACCATCTGCAGGTGATTTACACCTGGGAGAGGCAGCACTGAGCATGCCCAGAACCACATGCAGGTTATCGGGAATAAACGGTGCCTTGGAAACAAACTGGAAACTGAGGCAGCTTTGCTTCTCCCCAGCCTGCCGCCTCCCCCGCCACAGCTCACCTTTGTCCAACTTGCTGTACAGGTGTTTGGGTAGATCAGGGCTGGATTCCACATTGGGGGGGTAGACGTACAAGGCCTGGCTTTGGGGTCCCGTTGACCCTCTCGTCTCCACCGCTTCACGGCAGACGGAGAGGATGTTGCGCCGAAATTCCTGCACCTCGGGGTCTTTCACCAGCTCAAATTCGCAGATGGGCATCCCGATGGCAAACCCTTCGGAGCGAAGATTTTTGATTAATTTGTTTATCACAAGTATATATCCGTTCTCGTTGTTTCTTTTTTAACGCTGTTCAGGAGATTGCAATACCAAACGCAAAAGAGAAAAAAAAATGAAACGCAGACAAAAGAAAACCGGACAAGGATATTAAAAAAATAAATGAATGTGCATTAAAAATGTGAAATCCCTTTTTTTAAATATTCTAGTTTTGTTTTCCCTGTTTAATGTTTTTTTTTCTTTTGTATTTTAATATTTTGAATGAAATAAGAAAAAAATGGAGGGACAAAAAATATATTTATTGGATGCCTGCCTCACCTCAAAGTAACTCTGGGCAGCCTACAATATTAAAAGGATAAAACTGTACAAAACCTATACAGATAGATATGAATAAAATAGTGTAAAAATATAAATGCTTAACCTTAATGTTCTCTGGATTCTAACGGAATTGTTTTTAGAATAGAATAGAATAGAAAATAGAATAGAATAGAATGATAAGAACAGAATAGAATGGGATGAAATCAAGTCAGAAGCGCAAACGAACAATATGCGATAGACTAGAAACAGTAGATAGACCATATATAAGAGAAACACCAATCCAACAAAATGTATTCGGATTATACTTGAAGATGCAAGGGAGGAGGGTAGAACGTTTACTAAAACAGATGTTTACAAAGATTAATACCTAATGTTGTATGCTATGTTCTAGGAGGGTTGTTTAGCAATAAGATCTTATGTTTAATGTTGACCACATTAATTTTGAAACAGATAAGAGAAACGCCAATCAAATAAAATGTAACAGGAGTATAGTTGAGACTAGACGCGAGGGGTGGGGGGGGGAAAAGGCTTACCAATTCAGACGTTTTCAAAGACTAATAATTAGTATTGTATACCAGGTATCATGTTGATTGCTGCATAATATGTTTTTATGTCCAATGCTGATTGTTTTAATAAAAGAATTTAAAAAAAAAAAAAAAGAACAGAATAGAATAGAAAATAGAATAGAATAGAATGATAAGAATAGAATAGAATAGAAAATAGAATAGAATAGAAAATAGCACAGCATAGCATAGCATAGCATAGAATAGCATAGAACAGAACAGAACAGAATAGAGTGATAAGAATAGAATAGAAAATAGAATAGAATAGAATGATAAGAATAGAATAGAATAGAATAGAACCTAGAGGGGACCTTGGAGGTCTTCTAGTCCAGCCCCCTGCTCAAGCAGGAGAACCTACACCATCTCAGACAGGTGACTGTCCAGTCTCTTCTTTAAAACCTCCAGTGATGGAGCGCCCACAATTTCTGGTGGCAAGTTGTTCCACTGGTTAATTGTCAGGAAGTTTCTCCTTAATTCAGGGTTGCTTCTCTCTTTGGCCAGTTTCCAACCATTGTTTCTCGTCCTTCCCTCTGGTGCTTTGGAGAATAACGTGACCCCCTCCTCCTGGTGGCATCCCCCCCCAAATACTGGGTTGATCTGGGCCCCTATTCATCAGAGACCGGGATCAATGGGGAATGCCGGGCCACGAATCACGTGACGCAGGCGACCTTCCTTCTCCCCCACCCCCCCGGGACTCCCCCCGCCCAGGTGTGGCGGGCCTGGCCTGGACTGACCGATCTCCCGGTTGAGGATCTTCTCCTCCCGGTTTCCCATGGGCTCCACCACCTTCAGGATCGGCTGGAAGAGGCGCAGGTCACAGAGACGACGAGACTCGTCGAAAAATTCCTCCCGTTCGGCTTCTTGGGTGACCCCCACAAAGATGTAGGACGATTCCTCCTGGTGGGGGGAGACAAAACCAAGGGGACAAGGAATTGGGGAGGGGTAAAGGAGCCCAAAGAAACGGACCCCCCCTCTTTTCATCCAAGTGCTTGACTTACGACAGTTTGCAAAGTTACAACGGGACGAAAAAAAAGAGAATTATGGCCGTTTTTCACACTTACGACCGTTGCATGTGAACAAAACGCATATGTTTGGCAACCGACTCACATTTATGACGGCCGCAGTGTCCCGGGGCCACACAATCCCCTTTCGCGACCTTATGACAAGCGAATTGGAGGGCGGGGGGAACCCGGATTCGCTTAACGACCGAGTGACTCGCTTAACAGCCGCAGCGATTCACTGAACGGCTGTGGCGAGAAAGGTCGTAAAATGAGGCAAACCCCCCTTAACGGCCGTCTCCCACACGGCCACTGAAATCTGGGTCTTCAATGTGAGCCCGTTGCCAATTGTCTGAATTTGGACCACAGGGATGGCTGCGACGGTCGTTAAGTGTGAAAAAATAGCCCTAGGTCACATTTTTCAGTGCCGTCGTAACTCTGAATTAATTGTTGTAAAGGTTGTAAAGGTGTTACCTGTACACATTTGGAAGCCGGCGCGTTCTTCCCCAAACGGGGGGGGGTTCCGATTCTCGGGCACTTCTCTTTAGCGCCTCAACTACCCTCCAATAAATTGGTGCCCCCCTTCGGTTTATATAATAATAATAATAATAATAATAATAATAATAATAATAATAATAATAATAATAATAAAGTTGGAAGGGACCTTGGAGGTCATCTAGTCCAACCCCCTGCTCAGTCAGGAAACCCTACACCATTTCAGACAAATGGCCTTCCAGTCTCTTCTTAAAGACTTCCAGTGTTGGAGCATTCACCGCTTCTGGAGGCAGGTGGTTCCACTGGTTCATTGTTCTCACTGGCCAGGTGTGCCCCCTGCCCTCGGCTCACCTGCAGCAGGTGGAAAAGCGGATACTTCCTGGCCTCCTTGAAGAGGTCCTGCTTGATGCCCCGGAGCGTGGCCTCCCGCAGGCATTCCAGGGTGACCATCATCCCGTTGGGCAGGCAGCAGTCCACCATGATCCGTGGGGGCATGAGGTGGAGCCCCCATAGCTCCCCGGAGGAGGGCCGGGGTGGCATGGCCACGAGCGGCAGGGAGGGCCTCGACACGTTGACGGAGTTGCGGCGGGTGGGGGGTCAAAGCATCCCGGCTCACCTGGGGGGAAGGAGGAGGGAGAGGAGGGTCTGGTTTGGGGAGCTGCGCTAAACCGTGGCTTATCTCCATCCTTGGTTGAGTAAATGAATTGGTTGGCGCGGTGGCCTAAACGGCCGAGCCCAGATCTCACCCGCCCCGTTGTGACTTTCAGAGGGGGTGAAGATCAAAAACCTGAGTTTTGTATCTCCCTTAACACCCAAAGTGGAGGGTGGTGGTGGTGGTGGTGGAGGAGGAGGAAGAGGAGGAGGAGGAGGAGGAAGGCTATCTGGTCCTTGGTGCTGTCTAAGCTGGGTTGTTCTCTTGCAGATGTTTCATGACCCAATTAGGTAATATCCTCAATTCGGGGGTCTTCCAGGAGGAGAAAGGGGAGGAGGAGGAGGGGGGGAAGGGTGAACCCCACAGCATGCCCAGGGCCCATCCAGCCGCAGCCCCCCTGCTCCAGTTACCTACCCCGGAGGAGGGCAGGAGAGGACGATGGGCCGTGCGGATGCGCCAGAGAGCAGCCCTTCTCCGAAGGGGCCAGCCAGACCCCCCTTGCCGGCCAGCCCGGTCTCAGGAGCCCACAACAGTTGTCATCTTGGTGACTGCACTCCTACAAAGCCAGCATCAGTTGCTAGGGAGACACAGAAGAGGCAAAGATTAAAGGAAATAAATGCACACAAATTTAAAAATCAAGATAAAAAGAACTTAGAACTAGGTGGCTCTTGTTACGCCAGACAACCCATAAGCTCCTGGCTGATCGTTTCAGAGATTGCAAGCCGTCCTCCACTTACGACGACAACTGAGCCCAAACAGTTGTTAAGTGAGCTTTGTCCCATTTTACCACTTTCCTTGCCACCGTTGTAAAGTGAATCACCCGCAGTTGTTAAATTAGTGACACGGTCGTTAAGTGGATCCGGCTTCCCCCATTGACTTTGCTGCAAAAGGGGATCACATAGGCCCCCCCCAGGATGCTGTGACCATCGTAAATACGAGTCAGTTGCCCAGCTAATGAATTTTGATCAGGTGACCCTGGGGAAGCTACGGTCCTAAGTGACTTTTTTCAGTGCCTTTTTAGCTTCGGTCCCTAAATGAACGGTCGTTAAGTGGAAGACCGCCTGCCTTGCCTTACCGGATCCTTCCAACGTTCTTAAAAATCCAGGGGGACGTTGGCAGATGCTTGGCTGCCTCCAAAGGCCAGCCCAGGGAAGCCCCAGGAAGTGGCCACCGCCAGCCCTTGAGTGACCCTTGGTTAGGATGTCATAAAATGCTCTAAGGTCATTTCCACGTCACCAAGGGATTCCCCCCCCCAAAAAAAATCTGCCCCATTTCGGTTCCATGGGAGTCCCGGATTCAGGAGGCAGGTATCCCCTTTCGGCTGAGAAAGTGATCCGACTGGCTGAAGGGTGCCGAAGGTTTCTGTCCCACTGGGCCGCAGGGGGTTGGACTAGATGACCTACAAGGTCCCTTCCAACTCTTCTTACTCCCTTAGGGGTGCTCTAACCCCTGGAAGTTTTCAAGAAGAGCCTGGACAGTCATTTGTCCGGAATGGTCACTGGGGCTCTCCTGCTTGAGCCGGGGGCTGGACTTGAGGACCTCCGAGGTCCCTTCCGCCTGTGAAAAGGTTGACTCGCTTTTAGGCTGGAACGTTCTAGTTTTTCTTCAGGATCTTTTGAATCCAAGGGGACGAAGGATTGTTCCTGTTACCTTCTTCCTGCCACAGACACTCACACTCACACAAACACACACACACACACACACATAGCCCGGGAGGTGAGCCTGACCAAGAGGGATGCTCAGACGTTCAGCCATGGGGGTCAGGGAGGGGGAGGGGGCTTTCCTGGGCTTCTGGGGGGCAACCGGCAGGAAACGGGAGGGGGCTTCAGGGAAGAAGGGCCGAAAGAGGCGTTGGGGCGGAAGGTGGGCGGGGGGCTTCGGCCCTGCCATCCAGCGGGGGGGGGCCATCTTGACTTTTTTGACCCCGCGGGACCCGGGGCTCGAGGCCGACCCGGACCCAGGCCAGGCCAGGCCAGGGGCCGGCAGAGCTCAGCAGCCACCGCCTCTCCCGAGCGGCCCCGCCGAGCAAATCTCCGCCGTTCATACGCGGAGCCGGATTCCACTTGGGGGGGGCGGGGGGGCGGCCGAGATCCGGGCCTGGCCGAGCCGGAAGGCTTCGCCCGGCCGGTTCCCGCGGTGGGCGGTGGGGGGGGAGCTGCCCCCAAGCGGAGAGGGGCAGCCGGGAGGGTCCGGCAGGCAGGCAGGCGGGCGCGTCTCCCCCGCGAGTCCCGGCCAGGCGCCGCCGCTGCTTCCCGCGACGGACCCTCCGTGGGAAAGCGCAGACACGCGAGGGGGGAGATGCCCGGGAAGCCTCCGGCGCGGGACACGGGCGGGGGGGCGTCCTCGGCTGACCCCCCCCGCAGCCCCCCTCCCGGCGAGCGGCTGGCAGCCCCGCTACTTACTCCGGGGAGGAGGGGGCGGCGGCGGCGGCGGCTGCGTCACAGAGCTGGGCTCCCCCGCCGGACCCCGCGCCCGCCGCCCGGCATCGCTGCTCGCCGGCCCGGGGAGGGGAGCGCGGCCAGGCCGCGGGGCCGGAGCGGCGGGGGACGGCCGGGGGTCCGGCGCGCCCAGGGGGGCCGGTGCGGGAGGGGGCGATGCCCGCTGACAGCCCGAACCCTCCGCTCGGCTCCCGGCGGCTGCGGCTGCGGCGGCTGCTGCGGACAAAGACGGCGGCGGCGGCGGCGCTCCGAGGCTCCCGGCTCCCCTCTCCTCCGCCTCGGCCGGGTCGCCTCCTCCCGCCGGGGCGGCGCTGCTGCGGCACCGGGTCCCCCCCGCCCCTTTCCCGGCAGAGCCGCTTCTGCAGGCGCCCGAGCCGGCTCCGGGGGCGCCGCTCGCACGGCTGGCAGGGAGGGAGGGAGGGCAGCCCCGCCCGGGAAGGGGGGTCTCCCGGCAGGGAAGGGCCCCCTCCCTCCCCGCCCCCGCCGAGGGCAGCCGGGCGGGGGTCCCGCTTGGAGGGGCTGTTGGAGAGCTCCGCCTCCCCCCAGCTCAGGCCCCGGGGCGGTGGGCTTCCAGCCTGGAGCCCCCTCGGACCCTCTTCAGCTGGTGGGTTCCCCCTTGAGGGAGCCCAGGTCCCGGTGCTGCGATGGGGCTGGGGGCTCCTTGGGGAGGCAGGAGCAGCGGGGCTGGCCCCACGGGGGGAGCCCGGCTGGCTTGAGGGGTGCAGTGGGGGGCTTGTTGGGGGTGCAGAGGTGGTCTTGGGGAGGGGGCAAGTTGATCAAGCACCGCCTGGGGAGTAAGATGGCTGCCCTCATGTGTGTCCCCCCCTGGGACCCCCTTGGGGGGCGGTTTGGGGCACGGGAGGGAGGGGCCCGGCCGAAGCTTCTCCTGCCCCCTCAGGCTGGAGATTAAGAACCGGACGGTTCTTCCAACAGACCAGGGAAGAACCAGGGTTTGTGCCCCCCCCCCAGGCAACGTATAGGGATCCCTGCCTCTGGGGCCGGGTCCTGGGGGGGTGGGCGGCCTTCTGCAGCCGGGAAGGGCCCAAGGGGAGGAGGGACAAGACCCTTCCCCACTGCCGAGAGTTTAGGAGGCAGCTGCTGCCCAGTGGCCAGAGGGGGTCAGTTCTCCCCCACACATCCCACAATTTAATTTCACTTTCGCTTTTCAGGCCAATGTCTCCTTTATCTGCTCCTGGAGTTTTTCCCTCGCAGGGACCGCTGTGGCCCACGACAGAGGCTTTTTAAAATCTTCTCTAGTTCTGCAGGCAGCATGAAGGACTACAGGTCCCATCATTCCTATCCAGGACAGGCAAGACCGCCAGCATCTGGCGTTGCCTCCTACTTCAGCCCTTTTGCGCTTTCAACACGCTGCTGCTGCTGCTGCTGATGTCGTCCTGAATAATTCGATCTGGCTTTGATCGATGGAAGTGCGTTACAAAAAGTTACGTTCTGGCACTGCCTTTGCTCCCCTTCTCTCAGGGACCCCCCCAAAAGCTCCCAGGGACCCCCCAAAAAGAAATTTCTCATCCCTGTAATTCTGCTTTAAAACCATGGAAGTCACTGGTCATCGCCACCCTTTAATAATAATAAAAAGGGTTTATTTTGAGCTTTTCGGTGCTTTCCATTCAAAATGTTGCTTTATTTCTATTTTATTAGCTGCTACCAAGGTTTTGTTCTCGGGGTCTAAAGCAGGGCTGTCCAAGCTTGGCTAATTTTTAAGACTCGTGGACTTCAACTCCCAGAATTCCTCAGCCTGTTTTTTTTTTCCTCCTCCCTCCTAGAGGGGAGAGATTGCAGAGGAAGGGATTACAAGAGAGTAAACAGGCCCCAATGGGTGTACATATCAAAAGGAATGCTTTAGTCCCAGGGAACTCTGGGAGTTGAAGTCCACAAGTCTTCAAGTGGCCACAAATGGTCTAGTGGTGAGGAAATCACATGTTTGCCTGGATATTTTAAGGCATTTATATATATATATATATATTTTTTAAAAAAAATCCTTTCCCAAGCTCGTTGCCATGTGAAAAGAAAGATGGATTGACCCCGTTTGAGCCAGCTGGCCACAAAAATGAGCATTTCCCAACCTCGAGACTAAGACGTCTCTTTGGAATTTGCAGGCCGTTGAAAGCAAAGCAAACGCTGAGTCAGCCCTCAAAAATGCGACAGGAACCTCAGTGCAATCTGAGTGAACAGTGGAGTTTTCAAGAAATGGCTGGACATTTGAGACCACTTTTAAAGACTGGTGGACTTTCAACTCCCAGAATTTCCCAGCCGGGCACAGCTGGGACAGCCCGGCTTTAGACCACAAACAAAACTCTGGCAGCAGCTAGCAAACAGAATTAAAACAATATTTGGAATGGAAAGCACCAGGAAAAAAAACCAGGCACACTGAAAAAAAAATGTACACTGGAATTAAAAAAAAAAAAAGTGGAAAAAAAAGCACAGCCGGCTAGGGAATTCTGGGAGTTTGAAGTCCACAAGTCTTCAAAGTTGGGGAAGTTGGACAGCCCTGGTGCTCCTGCCTTGGAAAAGGGGATCAGGCTAAAAAAGACTTCCATCCCTTTTATTCTGTTTTTCTCTTTGCTGCCATGAATGGGGGGTCTGGGGGAGGCCCAACTGAGAAAAGACTGCACCCCCCCCAATATTCTGACCAGCCTTGTAGGCAGAAATGCCTGGGGGGGGGGCCAGGAGACCCGTGGGGACCTGGGAGTCAGGAAATGGATTTGGCCACTCCGTCCTTTGCAACCTTGAGCAAAACACGAAAACACGGCTTCCTCCCTCCGAAGCTGTGCAGTTGCGTCCCTCCTCCCCTACTACACACACACACACACCCGGAGGCAGCAGAAACAAAAGAGGCTGACATTCCGGTCAGACCCTGAATCCAAGTCCAGGCGGGGCCTGGAGGAAGCTGCCTCAGCGGATATGATGGTGGTGGTGGTGGTGGTGGTGGTGAGGTGCTTATCCCAGTAAGAGAGAGAGGGAGGGAGGGAGGGAGGGAGGGAGGGAGCGCCTCGTTTGGAACTGGCTGCCCCGGTTTTTGGGGGGGAGGGATACCCTGAAGAGGCAAAGTTGGTAAAGGGTCTAATAAAAAATATTTACACGTGTTCTCTCTGGGGTTGCAACCGGCTTTAAAACGTTTAGTCCCAACCCATGGGCCCCAAAATCCCGTCCGTTGGAATAAATTACGCAAACCTGAATAAATTTGCATCCTGATGATTTTTAACATGCTTGCAAGGCAGGTGTGGAGAAGAAAGCGCCGGGAGAAGCGGATTGGTTGGGCCTTTTAAAACAGAGCGAAATTCAGACGCTTTAGCGCAGGGCTGGGCAACCTTGGCTCTTTTATGACTCGTGGACTTCAACTCCCAGAATTCCCCCAGCCAGCCTACTCCTTGTGGCCCTGCTTACTCTCTTGGAATCCCTTCCTCTCCAATCTCTCTGCTTTAAGGGATAGGTGGGAAAAAACAGGCATGGCTGGCTCAGGAATTCTGGGAGTTGAAGTCCACGAGTCATAAAAGACCCAAGGTTCCCCACCCCTGCTTTAGTGACTCCTGTTTATGAGGGTCACAGGGTCCCCGGGGGGACGCCTGCTCCCCTTTTGCAACATTCTGACAAGCAGAGTCAAGGGGGGAAGCCGGATTCACTTAACAACCGTGTTAATCCCTCGGCAACTTGTAGGGACTCCCTTAACAGCTGTGGCAAGACAGGTCGTAAAATGGGGGCCAAACTCACTTAACAACGGAAATTTGGGGCTGACTTGTGACTGGGAGCTGAGGGCTCCCTGGACTAGCCTTTTCACGTGCCGACCTCCGTGTTCCTGGCCTCTTCCTGCTCTGCCCTGAAGCCTTCTACGATCCTGGAGATACAAATACGCGGGCGCAGCTTTTGTCGACTCTGCAGTCGGAACACCGAGGAGGGCACTCAATTGAAAAGTAGCTTTTAATGGAGCTCGGACTGGGAGGAAGCGACGGGCGGGAGGAGCAGAGCCTCCCTGGGGCAGCGCAAGATCCTGGCCAAGGAGGAGGGGCAAGTTGAGCCCCCTCAGACGGGGGGGGCGGTGGGGGACATTGGAGAGTCGTTTCCCCCCCCCCCCGTTTTTCTCTCTCCAGGTTCAAAGTTCTGCCTGCTTTGTGGCTCGGCTTCCAGTTGTCGGTGTCGCAATCGGCAGCTCCTCTGTTGAAATGTCAGCCATCCTCAGCTTCCCAAGCCAAAACGCCAAGCGCAGACGGCCTCCTTTGCCAGGCTCCCCCGATGGCGGTCTTGGGAGGGCCTCTCCGAGCGAGGCCAAAGAGGAATCCTTGGGAGAATGGCCCTCCTCCTCCTCCTTCCCCAGGGCCTCCTCCGGTTCCCCAGCTGCGCCTTTCCCTCTCCTGGCGCTTCTTGGGGCCCCCGGGGAGCCCCCAGACCTGTTTGGCCCGTCTTTCTGGCTGGGCTAGCGAAAGGCGGCCATGTCGGCCAGGCGGCGGCTGCTGCTGCTGCTGTCTGGGCAGGAATGGGGGTGCCCGGCCGGAGGCGTCTCACAAGGCGGCGGGGAGAAGGACGGCTTCCAACCTGGGCAGGAGGAGCCCGGAGGCCAGTGAGAGAGTCTGCTGGAACGGAGAGGGCGAGGCCGGTCCCCCCCCCCAACGCCGGGCTGACCCCCACAGCCCTCCAGGCCCTGCTTCTGAATTGGAATACGCCTCCGAGCACCGCCTGCTAAAACACCTGCCAGCAAAGCACCCTTCGTACCAGGGCAGACAGTAAATGCTGTACATTTTCCTTCGTTCCTTCGTTCGTTCCTTCATTCATTCAGCCATTAATTCATCCATCTATTCATTCATCCTCTCTCTCTCTCTCTCTCTCTCTCTCTCTCTCTCTCTCTCTCTCTCTCTCTCTCACCTTTCTGACTCCACTTCTGTTTTCCTGTCGCTTGATCAGGTCCTCGGAGTGTAGCTGCCGCGTTGGGGGCACTTCTCTGTGGCCGGCTCTTCTTCAACACAGGAGAAGCACTCTCAGGTCCCAACTTGGGTTTTTGGCCCCCTGTATGAAATACAAATACACACACACACACACACACACACACACACTATCATTAGGACGGGGGTGTCTGAAGACAATCGTTTTCTCCTGAGAATGAAATGAAATGAAAAACCAAGTCTGAGATGATTCAGGGCAGTGGTGGTGACCCTATGGCCCGCCTGGCAGAGGCGGCACTCGGAGCCCTCTCCGTGGGCACACGCGCCCTGGCCACAGCCCCCTCCTCACCAGCAGCCCTCCGGAGGAGAGTCGCCCCCGGGCGCGGTCCAGAAGGAGCAGCACAGCCAAGGACATGGCAGCCGGGCAGCAGGGACACGACTCCCCCCCCTTGCACCCCATTGCGCACAGATGCTGCTGCAGGGGACGGGCGGAGGGCATGCCCCCCATGGTGCTGCTGGGCTGCCTGGGTGATCTGTGGCGGGCCGTGGAGGTGGTGGGTGGTCCAGCAGGCACGGCGGAGCGGGGACGGGTGGGGGGTGGTGGTTTTGGGGCACTCGCTCTCTAAAAGGTTCGCCATTGTTGGTATATGGGGTCTCCTGCTGGAGTGAGGGGGTTGTTCTGGAGGACCTCTGGGGTCCCTCTGTTATTCTGTTCGTGCGTATTATCCGTCCCATCAAGCCCAAAGAGAATCTGGACTGCTCTGGGATCTCCTGCCACGGGCAGGGGGTTGGACTAGCAGACCTCCAAGGTCCCTTCCAACTCTACAATGTGAGGCTCTGTGTCCCTTCTACATCTGAATCTCCTCTGTGCTCTGGACCAAGTTTCCGCCCAGGGCCAGGGGGCTCCCAGCCAGCCGGGAGGCCGAAGGGAAGAGCCTCCCAGGGGCCAGTCACTGGGTCAGGCAGAGCTTTGACCCCGTCCTTTGGGGAAGGGCTGGCCATGCTGCAACAGGGCGGATGGAGGGCTAGGGAGGGGCAGGGGTGGCCCATCCCCCCCCTCGCCCGGGGTCAAGGGAAGGGGGGCTTGGTTCAACTGGCGACAACGGGAACCTCCGGAAGGATGAACCCTACGACCTTCTTGCCAGCAGAGGCGAGAAATATGGAAAAACGTAGTGGGAACGTTTCTACGGGTGTTCCTGGCTGCCCTTTTTATTTTATTTATTTATATTTTGCCTTTCTAGACTGCCCATCTCCCTCAAGGCTTGGAGGCTTTTTACAGTGTTTTTAGTTTGGGCTGTGTTGTTTTTACTTTGTTAGCGAAAGCCAGGGATGCGAGCTGAGCGGCCGTATAAATGCATTAAATAAATAAAACGCCGAATGACATCAGGAGGTAGGCGCAGGCTAAGACCTGCTGCCCCCAAAGTCTCCCCAATCAAGCTCCCCGCCCTTCTCCTCAATATTATTATACTTCTGCTTCTAGCAAGATTCTCTTCTTTCTGGCACGCGGCCTATACTAGGCCAGCCCAACTAATCCAGTGTAGGAAGAACGCTGGCAGGATTTGGGAATGGCCAGTCTAGAGAAAAGAAGGATGGGGGGGGGACATGATAGCAGGATTCCGGTATCGGAGGGGCTGCCACAAAGAAGAGGGGGGGAAACCTATTTTCCAAAAGAACAGAAGACAAGGAGCAACGGATGGAAACCAATCAAGGAGAGAAGCAACCTGGAACTAAGGAGAAACTTCCTGACAGTCAGAACATAAGAACATAAGAACGTAAGAAGAGCCCTGCTGAATCAGGCCAAAGCCCATCGAGTCCAGCATTCTGTGTCACCCAGTGGCCCCCCAATTGTACATGGGGATCTTGAGCAGAAAGAGAAGGCAAAACCCTCCCTTTCCCTTGACCCCCAACAAATGGTACTCAAGGGAATCCTGCCTGCCTCAACCAACATAGAGGCGGCACATGGACATCCGTTTTAATAGCCCCCGATACACTTGGCCTCCATGAATCTGTCTAGCCCTGCCTTGAAGCTGTCAAGGCTGACAGCTGTCACGACCCCTTCAGGAAGTGAATTCCATAAATCAACGACCCTCTGGGTGAAGAAATATTTCCCTTTATTTGTCCTCACTTTCTTAGCTATGAGCTTTAGGGAGTGCCCCCTTGTCCTGGTATGGTGTGATAGAGAGAAGAATTTTTCTCTATCCACCTTTTCTATCCCCTGCATGATTTTATACACTTCGATCAAGTCACCCCTTAAACGCCGTCTTTCAAGGCTGAAGAGACCAAGGCGTTGCAATCGGGTTTCATAAGGGAGGCGCTCCATTTCCTTGATCATTCTTGTTGCCCTTTTTTGCACCTTTTCCAGTTCCATTATATCCTCCTTGAGGTGCGGTGACCAGAACTGTACACAGTACTCCAAGTGTGGTCTCACCATCGATTTGTACAGAGGCAATACAACACTTGCTGACTTATTTTCGATTCCCTTCCTAATCATGCCAAGCATGGAATCTGCTTTTTTTTACTGCTGCTGCGCATTGGGTTGACATCTTCATCGAGCTGTCCACCAAAACCCCAAGATCCCTTTCTTGGGTTGTCTCAGAAAGTTTGGTCCCCATCAGTTGGTAAGTATAATTGGGGTTCTTTGCCCCGATGTGCATAACTTTGCACTTGTTTAGGTTAAAATGCATTTGCCACTTTGTTGCCCACTCACACAATTTCGAGAGATCCTTCTGGAGCTCCCGACAATCAGTTTCACTTTTCACAACCCGGAACAATTTAGTGTCATCAGCAAACTTGGCTACCAGTGGATTTATCAATTAACCAGTGGATTTACCAATTAACCAGTGGAACCACCTGCCTCCAGAAGCGGTGAATGCTCCAACACTGGAAGTTTTTAAGAAGAGACTGGACAGCCCTTTGTCTGAAATGGTGTAGGGTGTCCTGCCTGAGCAGGGGGTTGGACTAGATGATCTGCAGGGTCCCTTCCATCTCTTACTGTTATTCTTTTTTCCTTCCTTCCTTCCTTCCTTCCTTCCTTCCTTCCTTCCTTCCTTCCTTCCTTCCTTCCTTCCTCCCTCCCTCCCTCCCTCCCTCCCTCCCTTCTCCATCACTGGAAGTTTTTAAGAAGAGACTGGACGGCCCTTTGTCTCAAATGGTATAGGATTTCCTGCCTGAGCAGGAGGTTGGACTAGAAGATCTCCAAGGTCCCTTCCAACTTATTATTAGTACTGTTACTGTTATTATTTTCACAGATACCTTTCATGTTGATGGTCGTCTTGACCTTTGCATTGGGTTCCACTGCTGACAGTTTGCGAAGAAGCTGGAAAAGAAAGATTGTTTGCTCACTGAAGAGCAGAGAGCAGTCTGGCCTCCCAAAGACAGCCAGTGAAACACAAATGGAAGGATTCTAAAAGTTTTCTCCTGGTGCAAAAAAGAACCCAGTGGGCAGCCAGCCAGAGAGGGCCAACGGGCGCCACACCAGGAGCCTTTGCGCCCTTCGCCTCCCCGCACAGTGAGGGTCCAGCTGCCATCCCAGCGTCCCCGTTAAACCTGCCTTTCCCTCGGCTCACCTTTTCTGCCGCGTTCTTATTCCCACCCTTCCTTTCCGGGGGCCCTTTGACCGGAGGAGGCCTGGAGGCCGAGTTATTCTGCTCTAGGATACAAGAAGGAACCAAGGACGTGCCACTTCCCTCCAGGGAGGGAGAGAAGCTGCTTCTCCTACTTCCGGGACCTGACCCCGGGTGGCCCTCCACGCTACCTTTCAGGATTTTGCCGTCTCTGGGAGAGGCCTTGTCTCTGAATCGGCCGTGGAAGCCGAATCTCCTTATTCTCTCCTAGAGGGAAAGAGCAAAGGGACCCCTATTGATAAGCTGGTAGACTGAAAGCACACTGCCCCCCCTCCCGCTACGTTGAGCTGGGTGGGGGCATCGCCTGCCGGTTTCGGTTGGTTAATAATAATAATAATAATAATAATAATAATAATAATAATAATTATTATTATTATTATTATTATTATTATTATTATTATTCAGCCTGGAGTCTAAAGACGCAGCATGGCCTTCTCCAATTGGAAGAGAGACTTGTGCGGCAGGCTGAGGCAGAGGCAGTCCCGGGACCAGCGAAATCTGGAGGCTGGACAGGGGACAGATTGTGTCTGCCCTCAGTGTGGAAGGGACTGCCACTCACGAATTGGCCTTTTTAGCCACACCAGATGCTGCCTTAGGTCCTCTTTCCAGAGCACGAGACTGAAGGATGCCAATGAATGAATAATACTAATAATAATAGGAGCTGCTTCCATCCTGCGACGAGATCTGTAATACCATCAAACATCCACATCTGCCTATCCCAGGTCCTTGGGGAGGACTCGATAGGTAGACAAAAATGCCAGATCCAGTCTGAACATCTGGCTGACTGTGCGATAATCAATAATAATAATAATAATAATAATAATAATAATAATAATAATAACAGTAATAATAATAGTAATAATAATAGTAATAAAGTTGGAAGGGACCTTGGAGGTCCTCTAGTCCAACCCCCTGCTCAGGCAGGAAACCCTATACCGTTTCAGACAAAGTGCCTTGACTGAAGGGTCTCTGCGCTGTCCCGGATCCAGCCACATGCGCGGTGTGACCCCGACCTGCACCGCGCATGTGTGGCGTGACGGCCCGCATCGCGCATGCACAGCGCAACGGCCCGCATCGCACATGCATGGCTCAATGGCCCGCATCGTGCATGCATGGCGCAACAGTCCGCATCGCGCATGCGCGGTGCTACCCGCGCATGCGCGGTGCTGCCCCCTGCGCCAGCCAAGGGGAAAAGGGGAAAAAAATGGCAGACTGCGTTGTTTGGCGACCCCCGTGAAATGGTCGTTCGACCCCAAATGGGGTCGCGACCCACAGGTTGAGAACCGCTGAGCTAGCTGAAGCAGGACCCCTCCCCTCAAGACCCCTTATCTGATTTTGAATCCACCCATCATTCCCCCATTGGCTGAACCCGCCTGAGCTGAAGTAAGAGGAACAAACAAGTTTTATTTTAAAATATTAAACATTCACATTCTTTTCTTGTGGCAGAAACGCCTATTAGCGATGTTTGCCACCCGGAGTTACTTAATAAAGTTGGGATATAAAATTTGTGGGAGAGAAAGCCGGGTCAGACGGCATATAAATTTAATATATCATTTTGACCGAGTTGGCATTTTTGCCCGTCCAGCGAGCCCTTCCCAAGGACCTGAGACAGGCAGATGCCATGGTTTGATGGTGTCCAAGGTATCCTTGCAGGGTGTAACTGTTCCAAGTAAAGCTGCCTTTTGCATCATCATCATCATCATGCAAACCCTGAGGAAAATGACAGCCCTTGCCCCTCCTCCCCGTGTCAGGTGACTGAGAAGTGTGAATCACTTTCCTAATTAAAATATCAGCAGCTTGCCTTGCAAGGCTGCCTGCCTTATACTGACCCAGAGATTTCTGATAAGAAAAGGAAAAAATAGGTCTGCGTTTGTTTGAGACGAGGCAGTTTCCACAGCAGCACTTTTGACTGCTGCACCTTCTCAATTCAATGCAGAGTTTAGAAATAGGAAATATAAATACATGAATAAAACTTTGCAAAGGGAGCTTGGGCCTACACTCCAGCAGTACAGCCACCAAGGCAATAATGAACGAAGCAGAAATGGACTGTTTTAACAAACGGCACCGAAGAGGAAGCCCAAATGAGCAGAAGTTAGGCCAGGGGTGGGCAACCTTGGCTCTTTTCTGACTCGTGGAGTGGAAGCCAAGGTTGCCTACCCCTGGGTTAGGAGATGTTTTAATCAAGGGGGCCTTTTCTCAGTGTTGCCTTAAAAAAACCCCTCCATCTCTCTTTAAAGCAGTGTTTCTCAACCTTGACAATTCTAAGGCATGTGCTGGCTGTGGAATTCTGGGAGTTGAAGTCCACATGCCTTAAAAGTGTCAAGGTTGAGAATCACTGCTTTAAATGAACAGAAATGGAGACTGGCGTGAAATTTTCTCCCCCCACCCCCGCCACCCACAATCGCTCTGCGGCATCTATTGTGCCTGTTTTGACTCCCTGTGGATGCTGCTCTTCGGATGAGGTACACACTGCATAGCATAGGTAAGATAGACAAATCAGCTGGTGGGGTTTTTCCCCCAGCTTTGATACCCTCCCTGCCTTGCCTGTCACCAGGAAAAAACCTCTGCCAATCACAGGGCTGCAGCACAGGGGGGGGGATCAGGTGGGTCACAGGGGGCTGAGGCTGCCTCCTCCTTGTCCTAATGCTCCTATTCTGTCATAAACCCAGTTTTACTCTCCCCTCCCTGAAAAGGTGACAAAGAGGTCACCCAACTTCAGGGGTCCCTTGGACAAATGTTGGAAAAGGGGAGGGGGGGGAAAAGATGTGATGAAGACAATGACAGGAAAAAAAAAAAGAGTGGACCTGTTTTGATGCCAGGGAAGCCAGCTCTAACATTCTGGGTCCCTAAAAACCAAACCGCCCCAAATCAGGCCTGAAAGGAAAAAAAAAAAAAAGAGAGAGAGAGAGAGAGAGAGAAGGGAGCACTAGAATAAGGTGGGTGGAAATGGTGTGGCAGTTCAGTGTCTAGATCAGTGATGGCGAATCTTTTAGAGACCAGGTGCCCAAACCACAACCCAAAACCCACTTATTTATCGCAAAGGGCCAGGGCCGCATCAGCATTGTGGTGCCCTCATGGGGGTGGGGGTGGCCCACTTGGGTGGGCATGGCTGCGGTGGTCATGGCAGACTGAGTGGGCGTGGTCACCTTGACGTTGCTCGTGGGGGGGACTCCTGTGGGGGCTGGGCAGGATTGGGGGAGATCCAGGGGGTCCCTGGTGGGGCAGTGGGTGGGGCAGTGGTCAGGAGGCTCGTTCTGCCGAGTGAGGCAGGGGTGCCACTGCCGCGGGGCAAGGTGCTGCCTGATACCCTCAGCCCCCACACGCAGAGGCCAGCGAGCACAGGGGGGCGCGCTCTACCACCTCTAATCGAGTTTGCTAGCCAGCTGCTTCGCCTCCTTTGTGCCGGGTGGGGCCGCCCCTCCGGGCACCAGCGGTGGCCTAATGGACCTGCGTGAGCTGGCGGTGGTGGCAGGTGTGCCCACAGAGAGGGCTCGGAGAGCCGCCTCTGGCACGCGTGCCCTAGGTTCGCCATCACTGGTCTAGATCGCCACTTTAAGGCTTGTGGGCTTCAACTCCTAGAATCCCCCCAATTAAAGGGAATTGAAGGCCACAAAGTGGCCAGATTTGCAGACTCCTGGTCGAGATGCTGAACAAAAGTGTGAGAGTATATGATGATGGTTATTCCAGGGGGGGAAAACGGCTACGGCGACCCGCAACCTTTGTAACCAGAATCCAGGGCCCACCTGAATGCTTATTCGTTCCGCTTCTTTCGCCATTTCCAGAGCCTCTCTGAGGTCCTTCTTCTCACTTTTATTCCTGATCTTGGCCTGGGTGGAAGGAACAGAGGCTTAAAATCAGAGCTCCTTCCAGGAGAAGGCTGCACCGTCCAATCCAAAGAACAGCTCTGTCTTGTCGTGAAAGGGTTACTACGGGAGGATGCTAAACCTTCATCCTTCCTTAAGTTTTCCCTTCCGCCCCTTGTTGTTTCTCAGCCCTGGAAATGAGGCTGTCTGGAAGGAAAGAGCTTGGAGTGGAGAGAGAGAGAGAGAGAGAGAGAGAGAGAAGAATGGGAACAGAAGCCGCCTTGGGCTTCCTCTTTGCCGGCCCCTTTTTTCACACAGCTGGGGAAAACTTGACTCTGCCTTAGGGGTGGGCAGGTTTCCCCCCCCCCTAGGGAGAAAGCGGGGAATTCTGTGGCCCTTGTGAAAAAAGGGCAGTCTGGAGAGAAGAATGGGTGGGTGGAGGAGTGGATGCCCATTCACACAGACAGCCCTTAATTTATAACCCTTTGAAGTCACAAAATGACCTGTCGTAAGTCGAGGACCCCCTGTACCTTCATCAAAACAATTTGCTTAGAGCAGGGGTCTCCAAAGTCAGCAACTCTGAGGCCTGTGGGCTCCGACTCGCAGAATTGCTCAGCCAGCCATGCAGTCCACAAGTTTTAAAGTTGCTAAGTTTGGAGACACACACACACACACACACACACACAATGTCACACACACACACACACACACCGGAGGCTCATTGAGGGACACACAAGGAAAGCAGAGAAAAAACTCTGTTGCTTCGGCACGTGGGTGGTGATGTCTCTCTCTCTCTTTCACACACACACACACACACACACACACACACAAACACACACACACACACACAAAACAAAAGCTTTTGATTTTGTGGCCCACTTCGCGAAGAAACCCTCAAGCAAAGGCCCTCCTCCTCCTCCTACCAAGGCGCTTCCTTCCCCGGCTGCTTCACCGTAGTTCTTCAGCTGGGAGGCAGAGATCCAAGCGCGGGTCACGGAGTGGCCGAAGAAGGTCACGTGGTACTTGGACTAAGCAAGAAGGAGAGAAGGTCAGTGGCCAGTTTGGGGAGAAGCCGCCTGGAGCAGAAGCGAAGCACGAGAAGATTCCTCGACTGGAGCAAAGATACGATGACCTTTGCGAGGAAAACCATAGGAGAAGCCCTGGAAAGGCCCATCTTAGCTAGCAAGCCTCATTCCCCAGATCAGGGTAAGCAACCTTGGCTCTTTTATGACTCATGGACTTCAAGTCCCAGAATTCCTGAGCCAGCGTGGGGGAACTATGGCCCCCTCATGACTCGTGGACTTCAAGTCCCAGAATTCCTGAGCCAGCCTGTCTCAGCTTGGAAGCCTCTCCCTTTCCCCTCAGCATGGCTGGCTGGGGAATTCTGGGAGTTGAAGTCCACCAGTCATAAAAGAGCCAAGGTGGCCTAGCCCTGCCCCAGATAACCTGCCCAGACACTGCTTGCCTGCCCCAATTGGGGGGGGGGTGTTCTTTGCAACCCCACCTTTTGGAGAAGAGGGGCAGTTGTCTGGCACCCCCTCCTCCGTTTGCTTTTGGGGCAATTTTACTGGCCTCTGGCTGTCTTCCATTTTTTTCATTCATCCTGACTGTTTGCAGCTGGGCTTCCGGCATCCCCTTTTTCGAGGAGTTCCCACTATCCTGAACGCCTCTCCTGCGAGGTCTGATTATCATGGGTGGGGTACATAGGTACACAAAAACATGGGAAATAGACACCATACTTAACAGGAAGTGAGTCCGCCTGGGAAGAAAACAGGAAGTACTCTTCAATGTCAGGGTCAGCTTCTATGATCCCCGGCCACCTAAAAACAGAGGCAGGAAGAAGAGCGGAGAACAGTGAGCTACGAAGATCCCTGGTCAAGTTTTAATTAATTAATTAAATTCATTCTTCTAATGAAGAAAGGTGGTTCTTCCCTTATTCTCTTCTCTATCTGAGAAATCTTGAAAGCCCGGGGTGTGTGTGTGTGTGTGTGTGTGTGTGTGTGTGTGTGTGTGTGTGAGAGAGAGAGAGAGAGAGAGAGAGAGAGAGAGAGAGAGAGAGAGAGAGAGAGAGAGATATGCAGGCTGTGTTTATACAAAAGACTTGAGTGGGTCCGATCAAACAGCCGGCAGACGCATCTCTCCGACGCACAGCTTAGTGTTCCCCTTGGTTACGTTTGTTTCTGTTGTGGCTGCCCCGTCTGTTGTGCAAATCCAGCCTGTTTGTTAAGTTTGATCTAGCACACAAAGCCAGAAAAACGAATTAAATCCAGCGAGCCGGTCAAGTGTGTTGCACAAGGGCTGCCGTAGAGTCACAAAAGACTCTGGAAAAACATTTCTGCAAACCGCAGTTTTGTCCCTCGGTCGCTTTTTGTGGTGCACCCCAAGCACAGCTTTGTTGAGGCATAACACACACACACACACACACACACACACACACACACACACACACACACGCGGGCCATCCAAATGTGAGAGAAAAAAAAGAGGGATGAAAAAAGCCAAGTGTGGCAGGTTCCAGTTGCTGCTGATTTCAAAAGGGCAAAAATTCCTCCGATTAGGGCCATAACTTCTCCATGCCTGTGGATTTGATACGGTCTTTTAAAATATATATATATATCCAAGGGGCGTTTTCCCATCCTGCCCTGACAGTGCCTTGGTGCTTTGCCTATTCCCTAGGGGTCAATTCCACAACCCCGTTTTGTCAAGAGAGCCTGGTCAATTTCACAACCCCCAGTCAATTGGACCACGCCAAAATAAATCTCCGTCACTCATTCACGTAAGGCTTTTCCCGGGCGGGATCCCCATCTGTAGAACGGACACTGTGAGAGGCTGCATTCAGCACGGCCACAATTCCCTTGAAATGTTTGTCACAGAGACACCCACGCACCAAAATGTTTGAACAAGAGCATTAAGAGGGTGGCTTGGAGCATGAATAGTGAGTTGTGTGACTGAGGCAGCCGTGGCACAATTAAAGTAGAATGCCTTGAAGAAACCCAGCCCGGATGTGCCCTGGGACAAGCCACAGCAGCTCCTTCTGTGCTCTGTCTACCCGGGTCCCCCTCTAATATGGAAACAGGGGAGCCCTTCTGAATGCAGAATTCGTCCCTTCACATGACCAAGAGGTACAAATGACACTTCTGTTGCCTTCATTTATAAAAGCCCACCTTGCTGTATACATCCTTTCTTTCTGGATTTGGCCTTTGGAATTACCGTACTTCTCCTGCATTTAGGAATTGGGTGTGTCTAGTTTAACAAAAGAAGGACGAGGGGTGACATGATAGTAGTGTTCCAATATTTGAGGGGCTGCCACAAAGAAGAGGGGGTCAGGCTACTCCCCAAAGGACCCAAAGGCAGGATAAGAAGCAACGGATGGAAACTGATCAAGGAGAGAAGCAACCTGGAACTAAGGAGAAATTTCCTGACGGGACGGTGAGGACAATTAACCAGTGGAACTCCTTGCCTCCAGAAGCTGCGAATGCTCCAACACTGGAGGTTTTTAAGATGAGACTGGACAGCCATTTGTCTGAAGTGGAATAGGGTTTCCTGCCTGAGCAGGGGGTTGGGCTAGATAGATGACCTCCAAGGTCCCTTCAACTCTGTTATCCTGTTAAATAAATCTAAATAATGGTGTTCAGCATGCCAAACTAAGTTGGGGTCGTTTCAACCTGGTTCTTTTTGCCTACCAGGGGTATCCGTATTGCTTGGCCCACACGATGGACCCTGGGAAATAAATGGCATAGACCACTTCGTCTTCGGAGCCCGACCAGTCCTCCTCGGGAACACTGCAGCTGTTGTACTGAAGATCTGCGAAGAGAAAACAAATGCGCCCCTGAAATGAAGCCTGGCCAAAGGACTCCCTTACGCTGAGCTCGGCTCCTAGGAAGGATTCCAGGGACACATCGGTGCACTTTTACTGGCGGCAATACAGGAAGGAAGGATGTATGCAGCAAGGTGGACCTCTTCCTCTCCTGTTTTTCTTCCCGATTTCCTAGTCGGGACCTTTAGCCCTGGGATTTCCTTGTGGTCTCCCACCCCAGTTCTAATCAAGTCCAGCCATGATTAGCTTTAAAAGGTCAGCTGACTGTTGCCACCAAAAGGAAGCCCAATTTGTGCAAATGTACGGACTTTCCCCTTTCACTCTGGAGTTTACAGAGCAACAGAGTTGGGAAGGGATCTTGGAGGTCTTCTAGTCCAGCCCCCCTGCTCAGGCAGGAGACCCTATAGCTGTGGTGGTGAACCTACGGCACGGCTGCCAGAGGCGGCATTCAGAGCCCTGTCTGTGGGCACGCACGCCATCGCCCCAGTCCTAGGCCCTCAGCTGGGTTTTATAAAGCCTTTTCGCTTTAGGCCTCCACCGCCGTGTGCAAAAAAAAAAAAAAAAAGGTTCAATCAATCAATCAATTTCAACTTCTTGCGGGGGGGAAAAAAAAAGATTTTTCAAAGTTGAATTGATTGACTGAACTTGTTAGTCCCACCCAGTCTGCCCTTAGCACTGCAGCCACGCCCACCCAATGGGCCACACCCACCCGGCACCCGACCATGCATAGGTGAGTTTTGGGTTGCGGTTTGGGCCCTCGGTCTCTAAAAGGTTCGCCCTCACTGCCCTATAGTGCCACCCCAGACAAAGGGCTGTCCGGTCTCTCCTTAAAAACCTCCAGTGTTGGGGCACCCACAACTTCTGGTGGCGAGTCGTTCCACTGATTCCTGCTTGCCCAGGATGGGAGACACTCGGCAGAAAACGCTTTCAGTTCATCGAAGGAAAGGAAGCCCCCTCCCCCCCAGCCCCACTCAGAGGCTTTTCCTCTACCTGGATTCTGGCTACAGGACCAGTCCTCCGGCAGGGCTGAGGGGTCCACGTGGCTGCTGAGTCGCCGCCACTTCTCGCAGCTGGGGTAAGAGCACTGGACCCACGCGGTACAGCAGCCTAGGAGCAGGAAAGCAGCAGGAAACGGGCCGTCAGGAAAGGAATGGAAGGGCCAGAGAAGCTCTTCCACGCAGGAGGAAAGCTTCCCTTGGCTGGAACGGGGGCTGGAGGGCCCCAGTCAGGGGCTGTTGCTCTAATAAGGTTCCTGCACTGGGCAGGAGGTTACACCAGACCGGGGTAGGCCACCTTGGCTCTTTTAGGACGGGTGGACTTCAACTCCCAGAATTCCTGAGCCAGCTGTGCTGGCTCAGGAATTCTGGGAGTTGAAGTCCACCCGTCCTAAAAGAGCCAAGGTGGCCTACCCCTGGACTAGACGATCCCTCCGTTTCTCTTCTGATCCTGACCTTCTCTGATATATCAGGGGGAAAAAGGCCCCAGCAAACCTCAGCTTTGTAAAGCTGCCCAAATGCAGGAAGTCCTCGACTTACAAGTGATCATTCGAAGTTACGACAGCATTGAAAAAAACGTGGCTTGCGGGCGTTTTTCACCCTTGCGACCGTTGCAGTGGTCAAAACTCATCATGCTTAGCCACTGGCATGCACTTGCGACAGCTGCAGCGTCCCATGTTTTGCAACCCCGTGGCCAAAATTCGGACCCTTGGCCACTGACTCGTCTTTAGGACGGTCCCGGCGATCCCCTTTGGCGACCTCGTGACAAGCAAACTCAGTGGGGGGAGGGGGGGAAGCGGGTTCACTGAGCAATCTTCTTACTCCCTTAACAACCGCAGCGATCCACTGAAGAGCCGTGGCAAGGAAGGTCGTAAACTGGGGCAAAACTCACTTAACGACGGTCTTGGTTAGCAACAGAAATGTTGGGTGGTCGTAAGTTGAGGACTACCTCTATCCCGATTTTAATGTATTTTTCTCCCTGTGGTTTTGGGATTCTTTTCTACGGACCGTGTAGCTTGTCCTCAAAGAGACAGCAGCCTGGGCCACACTGCGTTAAGGGCCCTTCCTCACAACCAGACACACACACACACATCCCTCCTGTCTTTCAATCAGCGGACGACACCAAGAACGCACCACCTTCGTGGCCGGGCTTTTCTGCCTCAGAGGAGCCATGGGTGGGTCTCCTGGCTTCCTCTGAGCGGGTCAAGAAAAGAGAGAAAAAAGGATCCCAGCTGACAGGATGGCCGGTCGGAAGGACGAGGCAGGGAGGGAGGGAGGGAGGGAGCCGGCAACCACACTGAGGAAGCACACAACTTTCTTGGCCTTCCCTTCCCCGTCGGTTGGGCCAGTCAGTCAAAATACAGGTAGTCCTCAAAACTTACGACCACCACTGAGGCCAACATTTCCGTTGTTAACTGAGACATTTGTTAAGTCAGTTTTGCCCTGTTTTACGACCTTTGTTGTTCCCCTCCAACTTTTTAAAAGATTCCATCAAAATTGCCCCGCCCTTTTTCTTCTTAACCCCTTCATGGCTCCCTTTCACTCCATTTTCTGCAAGCATTTTTTTTTCTTCCTCCCTGTGAGCGCTGGGCGCCCCCCCCTCCTCCTCCTCCTCTTCCTCACTTCTGCAGGGGGCTTCATTTACATGGCCCCGGTTGTTTGTTTGTTTTTCCTCAGCCAGAGGTTCCCTTCTAGGAAGGCTCCTTTTTATGCTCCCTACTGCAGCCGACTCCCCTCCCTCCCCTGACAAGACAAGTAATTCCTCCCTCTTCCCAGGCAGCTTTCCTCTTCTTCCCACTCTCATCCCGTTAATTACTGTAATTGTCTCCCCTCTTTTCAAAGAGAAGCTGCACTTTCTCTTCTCGGGCTTGTTCTTCTTTCACTCGAGCTCAGTGTTTCTCCACCGTGACCATTTTAAGGCATGTGGACTTCAACTCCCAGAATTCCACAGCCAGCAATAGCTCCTTCCACTTCATCATTCATGTCTTCCTTCTTTCTTTCCTTTGCCCTTCCTTCCTCTCCTTTCCTTCCCTTCCCCTCTTCCTCTTTCCTCTCTTTCTCTCCCTTCCTCTTCCTCTCTTCTCCTCCCTCCTTTTCCTCTCTCCATCCCTCCCTTCCTCTTTCTCTCCTTTCTTTCCTCTTCTCCTCCCTCCTTTTCCTCTTTCCTTCCTCCCTCCTTCCTCCCTCCTTCCCTTCCGCTTTCTCTCCTTTCCTTCCTCTCCTCTTCTCCTCCCTCCCTCCCTCCCTCCCTCCCTTTTTCTTCCTCTTTCCTCTCTCTCTCCCTCCCTTCCTCTATTTTCTCCTTTCCTTCCTCCTTCTTCCTCTTTCCTCTTTCTCTCCCTTCCTCTTTCTATCTTTTCCTTCCTCTCTTCTCTTCCCTCCTTTTCCTCTTTCCTCCCTCCCTCCCTCCCTTCCTCTTTCTATCTTTTCCTTCCTCTTTTCCTCTTTCCTTCCTCTCCTTCCTCCCTCCCTTCCTCTTTCTCTCCTTTCCTTCCTCTCCTCTTCTCCTCCCTCCCTCCCTTTTTCTTCCTCTTTCCTCTCTCTCTCTCCCTCCCTTCCTCTTTCTATTTTCTCCTCCCTCCTTTTCCTCTTTCCATCCCTCCCTTTCTCTCTCTCCTTCCTCTCTTCTCCTCTCTCCCTCTTCTTCTTTCCTTTTTCCCTCCCTCCCTCCCTTCCTCTTTCTCTCCTTTCTTTCCTCTCTTCTCCTCCCTCCCTTTCCTCTTTCCATCCCTCCCTTTCTCTTTCTCTCCTTCCTCTCTTCTCCTCTCTCCCTCTTCTTCTTTCCTCTTTCTCCCTCCCTCCCTCCCTTCCTCTTTCTCTCCTTTCTTTCCTCTCTTCTCCTCCCTCCCTCCTTCTTCCTCTTTCCTCTCTCTCTCTCTTTCTCTCCATCCCTTCCTCCCTTTCTATCTTTTCCTTCCTCTCCTCCCTCCCTCCTCCCTTCATTCCCTCCTGGCATGGCATTAGTTTCTTTAAACCTGCGGTGGTCATGCCAGGGTCCCTTCTACACTGCCCCTGTTCTTATTCCCCAGACCCTCCAAACCAGCTTCAAGCCAGCCTGCGGTCAGTACTGGCAACCTTAAACGCAGAGGACGCCTTCGGGGGCGGTGGGTCCATCCTCCAACTCACTGACAGAGGGTGCAGGAATCCCACCAGTGTATCCCACTGCTCCACCCACGGGAGACTGGTCCTTTTCGAAACATACCAGTCTTGGCAACGGAGGGTAGGAAGGCTACTCAACCACCCAGGCACCCGCCTTCTGCCCAGCAGAAAGCAGCAGAGGAATGCCAAGGAAGGGGAAGGGCCTCAGCGGTCAGGTGAAGCAAGAAGGTCTGTTAGTGAGCGGTTTGAACCCAGGCCCTCCTGGAAACCGTGGTTCGGTCAGCTGGTTTACGGGAACGCCCGTGAGTGGATCTGCCCCAGCAGCAGGC
This sequence comes from Bothrops alternatus, assembly GCA_034064705.1. Taxonomy (NCBI): domain Eukaryota; kingdom Metazoa; phylum Chordata; class Lepidosauria; order Squamata; family Viperidae; genus Bothrops; species Bothrops alternatus. The sequence goes on from JARGCV010000325.1 coordinate 755,297, forward strand.
ACCCCCGGGGCCCTTCCCATCCTCATGGGACTTTTGCAGAAGTACGGAACCGCAGAGCAGAAACCCATCCTGGCTGCCAGACGTTGCTGGCGGCATCTGCTCGGCACCCCTCTGTCCATCCTCCCCGCCCGAAGCCCTCCTGGAAGAGAGGCAGAGTTCAGCTCACGGCCGCTGCCACTTCCTCCGGCCACCTCCTCCTCCTCCTCCGGCGCTTCCTCTGGGTCAATGACGTCTTGGGCGTCGCCGCCTTGCACGGCTTTCTTGGGCTCTCTTTTCCGGTTTGCCTTACACCCTACATTGTTTGCTGCCGCTTTCTCATCTGCCAGGAGACAAAGAAAAATAAGTATTTTGCCCATGATGTGTGTGTGTGTGTGTGTGTGTGTGTGTGGTTGTTTTCGGTATAAAAACACCAGAGGAGTGTTGTGGGAGCAACAACAGCACCACTGCACTGGAAGAGGAAACGGCCTGAGCCTCAGCAGCTTGTTTTGAAACCCTGGAAATAACGTCGATATGAATTTGGCCCCGGCCACTCTGCCTTGCTTTCCCTGGCCAGACTTCCATCCACACCACCAAAGTCTGGGCCAACAAAGCCACACTCCCGCAGAGCCCTTTTCCTGCCGGCAGAAGTTTGCAACACGGTGCGCTTCGCTTTTGTGTTTTCATGAAAAAGAAAACGTACTTAGCTTGTTTTCACCTTTGTCGGCACCAAATTTGCTTTGCTTCTTCATTTTGATTTGGTTTCCTTTCCGTCCCACTTCTGTTTTCTTCTGCGAGCCGTTCCTCTCTGCAGGCAGAAATGCCTCCGATGGCTCCCTGTGAAAAACCACACAAGCACATGCTGGACTCCCTCTCAGTTAAGGTGGGTGAAAAATACATCTTCTTGCAAAAACCAAAACAAGCCACACCTGGATGTTACTGGCTGCTGTGGGGATAGAAAGCAAGCATATTTTTTATTAGGTATAATGCCAGAAAAGATTAGCAAGCAAAGCTTATATACATATAAGGAACAGTTGCTGGAATTGGGGATGTCCAATTTAACGAAGAGAAGGATGAGGGGGGACAGGATAGCAGCCTTCCAGTATCTCAGGGGCTGCCCCAAAGAGGAGGGAGTCAAACTATTCTCCAAAGAAACCTGAAGGCAGGAGAAGAAGCAACAGGTGGAAACTCATCAAGGAGAGAAGCAACCTGGAATTAAGGAGAAACTTCCTGACAGTTAGAACAATTAACCAGTGGAACAACCTGCCTCCAGAAGCGGTGAATGCTCCAACACTGGAAGTTTTTAAGAGGAGACTGGACAGCCATTTGTCTGAAATGGTATAGGGTTTCCTGCCTGAGCAGGGGGTTGGACTAGATGACCTCCAAGGTACCATCCAACTTTATTATTATTATATTTGATTTTGCACGTCACAACAGTGGCAAGAATTATATTTGTGCAATACTGGAAAAAGGAAGGAATACCATCAGATGAAGAACTAATTAAAAAAAATACTAGAATGCGCACAGATGGATAGACTGACTATGAGACTGAAAGAAAAGAAGAAGAAACGGAATATTATCAAACTTGGGACTTATTTTATCGATGGCTAGAGGAAAGAATAAAGGATTAGGAATTAAATATATATTAGCGAATGTAAACTCAGACAGCACCTTTGTTGAAAAATTATTACTGAATGTATGGGGGGGGGAAACCAATAAAAACTCTTACAAAAAAAAAGAGAAAGTGCGCATCTTGGAATCTATGGCACTTACAAGTGCCATAACGAAGAAAGGTGGTTCTTCCCTTATTCTCTTCTCTATCTGAGAAATCTTGAGTGATGGCCGGACGCCCTCAAAGCTGACATCAGCCAGAGTGTAAAAAAACTCAAAGAAGCAGCGCAGGATCGGAAAATGTGGAAAGGCCTCACCCTGAGAATCGCCAGGACTCGGACACGTCATTAGGAGAGGCATAGACTTTTTTTTTTTTAAGAAATAAACCTGGCTCCAGAAACATGCATTTCCCTTTTTTCCTCAAGTGGGTAGCCGTTCTTTGGACATGACAGAGCCAAGAGCTCACCCCAACGGTGCATTACGATTTCACCCACCCGATGGAGACTCCCTGGATGACTTTTGTCAATCCCTATCCCTTAGCCTGCCTTGTGGCATTATTACTGAGAGTGACTGGAGAAAAGAGGGCTGTGCAGGTCAACCTCGGCATCCGGAAGGGGAAAAAAAATTGGATATAATAACTAAGCAAACACACAAAGAGGCCAGTCCTCAATTTTTCCTGTGAAAGAGCAGCCAATCCATTTCTCAATAAAAGCTACTCTGAACATACGGTACGGGTTTCCCTTAAATTCCCCTCATTTGGAGCGAAGGGGTGAGCTCTTGGTTCTGTCGTGTCCAAAGAACGGCTACCCACTTGAGGGGAAAAAAAAGGGAAATGCATGTTTCTGGAGCCAGGTTTATTTCTTAAGAAAAAAAAAGTCTATGGAAGGCGGAAGGAGTCACTGAATGTGCCATATGAAATACTGTAAATAATTATATGGTGGTTTAATTGGATGGCCTGGTTCACACAATAAGCTAGGACAATAGCTGAGTTCCTGCATGCTAAACCATAATGTGATACATTCTTTATTATTCTTTTAATCTGGAAGTTTTAATGATACCTGCTGTGGATGTTTGACCAGCACAACACTTCCCTGGATCTCTGTGTGAAATACATCATCTCGAGGTCACAGCTGCCCAATGACTAAACTGTCTAGATATCCGGTCCTAGGTTTAGCCACCCCAGTAACTGCTGGCACATAATTTAATCTTATTCATAATTTTATTCATCACACGTGCCGGGTGCTTTTAAAATGGTTCATTGCTTTAATGTTTTATATTTTGGTACACATTTTATATGCTCTTTTTGTGAGTTTTTGTGCATTCATGCTGTGTTCTATTACATCACACAAAATAAATAAACCAGCACAACAGTATTAACCATTGGAGGAGAGGGGAATTCAGCAAATACTAGTTTTAAAAAAATATTTTAAATTATCCAGCCCCATCTTAGCTTAGTCCAACATGTTGTGGGATCCCAGGCCATTTGTATGCCTTTGTGGCCTAGGCTCCCCCAAAGAAGAGGTCAACTTATTTTCCAAAGCACCAGAGGGCATGACAAGAAACAACGGATGGAAACTAATCAAGGAGAGAAGTAATCTGGAACCAGGGAAAAAATTCCTGACAGTGAGGACAATTAACCAGTGGAACCACCTGCCTCCAGAAGTGGTGAATGCTCCAACTCTGGAAGTTTTTAAGAAGAGACTGGACAGCCATTTGTCTGAAATGTTATAGGGTCCCCTGCCTGAGCAGGGGGTTGGACTAGATGACCTCCAAGGCCCTTCCAGTTCTATTCTGAATTGAACTGAAATATTCCCCAGTCTTGGCTACCAGCATTTTGAATCTTTGTTTGTTTTATGAAAGGAAAGTTACCTAAGATTAATTATATGTGGAGCAAAAGTTAAGAACACCCTTCTGGCTATCATTTTTCCAGTGTTTTTGTAAAAAAAAAAAAAAAAAGGTGCTGGAACTCACACATGTCATACAACCTGCCCTTGCCTTACCCTACAAGGCTCCATCCCAAAAAGGTGCCGGAACTCCGTTCTGGGCATTCGATGAGAAAAAAAGCCCTGCATTTTTCCATTCAAAATGAAGAAACAGCAGTTGCCCCCTATCGGGCTTTCTTTCCCATTGTGTTGTCCAGGATGGGCTGGCTGTGAGGCTGCACACAAACCCACAGTGGCTCAAGCCCTCCATCTGTGTTCTGTGTACGTGGGCGCCATCCGGAGGCCACAAGGTGAAGTGCTCACATCTGCAACCACTGCGTTGCAAGTTGCTTTCCTGTTACCGTACTAGTGGTGGGCTAGCCCAGGGGTCTGCAACCTGGACAACTTGAAGACTCCCAGAATTCTGGGGGCTGAAGTCCACAAGTCTTAAAGTTGTCCAGGTTGCAGACCCCTGGGCTAGAGATCAGGGGGGCTGTTGGTGCTTCCTCAGAGCTGAAGCTTCTCCTCATCTGTAAGCATGAGTGAGGGAAAAAAATCTGCTAAGATCTTCCTTCTAAATTTTGCCCTTTTCCGAACGGCGTTCGCAAACGGCTCAAACGGGGTGGGGAAGCTAAGGTGACCAACCGTCCTGCTTTAGGGAGGACAGTCCTCCTTTTCTGAGTTCGGTCCTCCCTCGAAAAGCGTCCTCCTACATGTTCTCCTTTTCGATATTTGAAGACTAATCTGCAGGGCTGTTTTTTTTTCTCATAGAGCGCTCAGAACGGCGTTCCGGCACCTTTTTTTGATGGGTTTTTTTTCAACTTTCTGCATGAGCTGTGCTACTTGCACTATTGGCTTTCGAAAGCCAATAGGAATTGCTGCTGAGCGCACCAAAACACCCGGCCGGCAAACTTTGCACATGCAAGTTGTCTGCAGCGAAGGCGAATTGGCAGGAACTTTGCACCCCTCCCTACTACCCAACTACACCATCTCCTAGTTAGTCCCGAAGATACCTACCTGGAGGAGACTGGAGTGGCGACGCCATGGTAACTTTTTCTTGATCTTCAGCCCTGCTAGGGCAATAATGGCTGCGGGTGCAAGAGGCAGGGGCGTCGGGGCTGCTGCGGGCTGGGGTGTGAGGGGCGGCGGTGACTGGCTGCCCCCCCCCGTGCTGTGGGAGCCGCGGGGCCTGCTCTACACGGGGCTGCACAGGGAGGGCGGTGGTGCTGGTGGGGCGGCTGCAGGCGGGGTGTGTTGAGGGCGGGCTGCCCCCCGGGGCCAGAGCCAGCACAGCTGATGCTTTGGGAGCCACGGGGCCAGCTCTACACGGCAGGGCAGCAGTACTGGCGGGGCGGCTGGGGCTGGGGGTGCAGCATGTAAGCATAATTACAATATAAAATGTTATTGTTACAAATGTTTTTTATTGTCCATTTATCATATTATAGTGTATTCTGTATTATTGTTGCAATGAATAAAATGTTTCTTTTATTTACAATATTTTTTTCTTTAATTTATTTGTGTCCTCCTTTTCATTATAAAAAAGATGGTCACCTTAGGAAAACAAAAGATGTTCTTTCATTCCTCCCGTGAAAACACTTGGTGGGAAGTCCCCCTGGCTTGAGCAAGACCCGGTGGCAGGTTGAGAGAGGCGGGTGCGAGAGCGAAACGCCTGGGGAGGCCTGTGGTTTATTAAGCTGGATCGACGAACTCTTGGTGGAAGAGCGACCCGCCCTTGTTTCGTTTCTGCTTCCTTCCATTTTTTTTTTCCTCTCTCTGCCAAAGGGGATCATTGTCTGCCCCTGGTCAAATTATCAGCTTCTAGTACAGGATAACAAGAGTTGGAAGGGACCTTGGAGGCCTTCTAGTCCAACCCCCTGCCCAGGCAGGAGGCCCTACCGGTAGTAGTCCAATGACTGCCCAGTCTCTTCTTAGATCATCTGACATTCAGTACCTTTTGTATGTACTGCAGTGTGCAGCACAGAGGGCGCTGCGTTTACTATTTCCTTACTCTCGCAGCTACATTCCAGGGGCTTCCCTCTTTTTTTTAAGAAGAGACTGGACAGCCCTTTGTCTGAAATGGTGTAGGGTTTCCTCCCTGAGCAGGGGGTTGGACTAGATGACCTCCAAGGTCCCTTCCAACTTTTTTTATTAGTATTATTATTATTATTAACAAGCAATAGGACATGAAGAGCAGTTCTGCTGCTCTCCTGTGTGACGACACTATTTTAATTCTTTGCTACGGTATCATCTGCAGCAGTTAAACACAGGATTGAGGGTATCCATAGCATTACAGCATTAACCTTGTGAACTCTCAAGCTTCCCCCTTCCATTATATATTCAAGATGGACAGTATTTAATATTTATTTGTTACGTATATGTAGGGGTGTGGGTCTACACGTAGGTTGTATATAGTATGTTTTAGGTGTGTGTCATGTATGTGTTTCACTTTGAAAGCGGGCAACTAAATTTCATTTTTGATGTGTGCTGTTGTGCCCACAGTAAAAAAAATGACAATAATTATCTATCTATCTATCTATCTATCTATCTATCTATCTATCTATCTATCTATCTATCTATCTATTCATCCATGTATCCATATCTATCTATCCATCCATCCATATCTATCCACCCATACCTATCTATCTATCTATCTGTCTATCTATCTATCTTCTATCTATCTATCTATCTATCTATCTATCTATCTATCTATCTATCTATCTATCTATCTATCCATGTATCCATATCTATCCATCCATCCATATCTATCCACCCATACCTATCTATCTATCTATCTATCTATCTATCTATCTATCTATCTATCTATCTCTATCCATCCATGTATCCATATCTATCTATCTATCTATCTATCTATCTATCTATCTATCTATCCATCCATGTATCCATATCTATCTATCTATCTATCTATCTATCTATCTATCCATCCATGTATCCATATCTATCTATCTATCATCTATCTATTCATCCATGTATCCATATCTATCTATCCATCCATCCATATCTATCCACCCATACCTATCTATCTATCTATCTGTCTATCTATCTATCTTCTATCTATCTATCTATCTATCTATCTATCATCTATCTATTCATCCATGTATCCATATCTATCCATCCATCCATATCTATCCACCCATACCTATCTATCTATCTATCTATCTATCTATCTATCTATCTATCTATCTATCTATCTATCTATCTATCTATCTATCTCTATCCATCCATGTATCCATATCTATCTATCTATCTATCTATCTATCTATCTATCCATCCATGTATCCATATCTATCTATCTATCTATCTATCTATCTATCTATCTATCTATCTATCTATCTATCCATCCATGTATCCATATCTATCTATCTATCATCTATCTATTCATCCATGTATCCATATCTATCTATCCATCCATCCATATCTATCCACCCATACCTATCTATCTATCTATCTATCTATCTATCTATCCATCCATCCATCCATCCATCCATCTATCTATCTATCTATCATCTATCTATTCATCCATGTATCCATATCTATCTATCCATCCATCCATATCTATCCACCCATACCTATCTATCTATCTATCTATCTATCTATCTATCTATCTATCTATCTATCTATCTATCTATCTATCTATCTATCTATCATCTATCTATCTATCTATCTATCTATCTATTATCTATCTATCTATCTATCATCTATCTATCTATCTATCATCTATCTATCTATCTATCTATCAATCTATCTATCTATCTATCTATCTATCTATCTATCTATCATCTATCTATCTATCTATCTATCTATCTATCATCTATCTATCTATCTATCTATCTATCTATCTATCTATATATTCATCCATCTATATATCTCTATCTATCTATCTATCTATCTATCTATCTATCTATCTATCTATCTATCTATCTATCTATCTATATTTATCCATCCATGTATCCATATCTATCTATCTATCTATCTATCTATCTATCTATCTATCTATCTATCTATCTATCTATCTATCTATCTATATTTATCCATCCATGTATCCATATCTATCTATCTATCTATCTATCTATCTATCTATCTATCTATCTATCTATCTATCTATCTATCTATATTTATCCATCCATGTATCCATATCTATCTATCTATCTATCTATCTATCTATCTATCTATCTATCTATCTATCTATCTATCTATCTATCTCTATCCATCCATGTATCCATATCTATCTATCTATCTATCTATCTATCTATCTATCTATCTATCTATCTATCTATCTATCTATCTATCTATCTATCCATCCATGTATCCATATCTATCTATCTATCTATCTATCTATCTATCTATCTATCCATCCATGTATCCATATCTATCTATCTATCATCTATCTATTCATCCATGTATCCATATCTATCTATCCATCCATCCATATCTATCCACCCATACCTATCTATCTATCTATCTATCTATCTATCCATCCATCCATCCATCCATCCATCCATCTATCTATCTATCTATCTATCATCTATCATCTATCTATTCATCCATGTATCCATATCTATCTATCCATCCATCCATATCTATCCACCCATACCTATCTATCTATCTATCTATCTATCTATCTATCTATCTATCTATCTATCTATCTATCAATCTATCTATCTATCTATCTATCTATCTATCTATCATCTATCTATCTATCTATCTATCTATCATCTATCTATCTATCTATCTATCTATCTATCTATCTATCTATTATCTATCTATCTATCTATCATCTATCTATCTATCTATCATCTATCTATCTATCTATCTATCTATCTATCTATCTATCAATCTATCTATCTATCTATCTATCTATCTATCTATCATCTATCTATCTATCTATCTATCTATCATCTATCTATCTATCTATCTATCTATCTATCTATCTATCTATATATTCATCCATCTATATATCTCTATCTATCTATCTATCTATCTATCTATCTATCTATCTATCTATCTATCTATCTATATTTATCCATCCATGTATCCATATCTATCTATCTATCTATCTATCTATCTATCTATCTATCTATCTATCTATCTATCTATCTATCTATCTATCTATCTATCTATATTTATCCATCCATGTATCCATATCTATCTATCTATCTATCTATCTATCTATCTATCTATCTATCTATCTATCTATCTATCTATCTATCTATCTATATTTATCCATCCATGTATCCATATCTATCTATCTATCTATCTATCTATCTATCTATCTATCTATCTATCTATCTATCTATCATCTATCTATCTATCTATCTATCTATCTATCTATCTATATATTCATCCATCTATATATCTCTATCTATCTATCTATCTATCTATCTATCTATCTATCTATCTATCTATCTATCTATCTATCTATCTATCTATATTTATCCATCCATGTATCCATATCTATCTATCTATCTATCTATCTATCTATCTATCTATCTATCTATCTATCTATCTATCTATCCATCCATGTATCCATATCTATCTATCTATCTATCTATCTATCTATCTATCTATCTATCTATCTATCTATCTATCTATCTATCTATCTATCTATCTATCTATCTATCTATCTATCGCCCAGAAGTCTCTTTCTTCCCACAGGTGGAATGCTTGAGGTGCTTCAAGAAAAAGGACCTGGATTGTTTTGTTTTGCTTGGAGTCAAAATAATGCATCCCAAAACCAGTTCTACAGCAGAGGGCAGTAAAGGAGTCGACCTTGGCTGATCTTGAAAAGCTGCGGAGAGCTCATTACTGTACTTGGATGTGAAACCACAAGGAAGCCCCGGGGCCTGTAGGATGGGCCAGTAGGGAACGTAAAATCCCAGAAGGAAGGTGGTGGAACAATTCTGGCTTTGTTGCCAAGAAAACCACATGGGCATGAAGATACAGGAAGCTGAGCTTCTGTCCAGGGTAATGGCACTTCACTTACAAAAGTTGCAGGTATTACTCACCTGCTCGAAGGCTGCCCTTCCGCAGACTCTGCTGAAACACGTCTCTTCTGAAATTTTTCTAGGAATGAAAGTGGAACAGCTTCATAAAACTCGGGTGAGCCACGTTCAAAGATTAAAAATATGTGCAGTTGAAACAGGGAGAAAGCATTAGGCTGAGTTTGTTTGATTTTTTTTAATGCTTAATATTAAAGTTTAGGGACTGGTTTGATTTAGCTGCAGTTATTGGGCACCGCAGTAGTAAAAAGCGTATCCGTACAGTACGGGTTGTCCTCCACTTACAATGGCAATTGAGCCCAAAATTTCCGTTGTTAAATGAGGTTTGCCCCATTTTATGACGTTTCCTGCCGCAGTTGTACAGTACATCACTACAGTTGTTAAGTTACAAGGTTGTTAAGTGAACCTGGCTTTCCCAGTGACTTTGCTGGTCAGAAGGCCACAGAAGAGGATTGTGTGACTCTGCAACCGTCATAAAATAGGAGGCGGGTGCCAAGTGGCCGACATGTGATCAGCTGACCGTGGGGACACTGCCACGGTCGGTCGTAATGGTGAAAAACAGTCAGAAGTGACTTTTGTCAGTGCCGCTCTAATTTCGGTCACTAAATGTACTGTTGTTAAGCCAAGGACTACCTGTACTAGGAAATAAATAGCTGTCACGTGACTGAGAGGCAGCCACCGTGATTAAAAAAAGCCCAGACAGGACTTGGCAAGCTACAGTATGCAAAATCAGCATCTTCTCGTCTTGACAAATGCCGTGGAATGTAAGAGATATTTAGTTTTCATCTTTACATTAACAGCAGTTGCTTTTTAATTCTTTTTGCACCTCTCTCTTTCTCTCTCTCTCTCTCCCTCTCCCTCCCTACCTCTCCCTCCCTCTCTCTCCTTCCTTCTCCCTCTCCCTCCCTCCCTCCCTCTTTCCCTCCCTCCTCTCCCTCCCTCTCTCTCCCTCCCTCTCCCTCTCTCTCCCTCCCTCTCCTTCCCTCTCCCTCCCTCTCCCTCTCCCTCTCTCCTTCCTTCTCCCTCCCTCCCTCCCTCCCTCCCTCTCCCTCCCTCCCTCCCTCTCTTCCCTCTCTCCATCTCTCTCTCCTTCCTTCTCCCTCTCCCTCCCTTTCTCCCTCTCCCTCCCTCCCTCTCCTTCCCTCTCTCCCTCCCTCTCTCTCTCCTTCCTTCTCCCTCTCCCTCCCTCTCCTTCCCTCTCTCCCTCCCTCTCTCTCTCCTTCCTTCTCCCTCTCTCTCCCTCCCTCTCCTTCCCTCTCTCCCTCTCTCCCTCCCTCTCTCCTTCCTTCTCCCTCCCTCCCTCCCTCTCTCTCTCCCTCTCTCCCTCTCTCTCTCCTTCCTTCTCCCTCTCCCTCCCTCTCTCCCTTCTTCCCTCTCTCTCTCTTCTCTCCTCCCAGTTTCAACATACCCATGCATTCTTGGGGAGACTTTTGAAGTACACTTTGGAAGATTTCCTCAAATTGTGCATCGGTGAGACACCCCTTTTCCTATGAAAAGATGAAAAGAGATCGGTGAAAGTAGCTGTATTTAGCGTATGATAAATATAAAAACCAGCTAGCACCGGAGTGGGGGTTATTTTTTAATTTTTAGCTCAGAATCTTCTCTGGATCTGAAACACAGCTCAGGCACTTATTTTGTGTGTTCTAATTTCTGGATTTGCCTTGAAGTTTTTCAACACAATTAGAAGTGCTAATCTTCGGCCTTGACATTTTAAACAAGCCTCCCCAACTCATGCCTTCCAGATGCCCTGGATTTCAGCTTGCACGATCCTAGACTTATATTAAATATATTTGCTAGTTCTTTAAAGTGCCACCGTAGTCTTTGGTTTTGATCTAGAAAGTATTGAATGTTTTACAGATTAATTTCCATCCCATTCCTTCCACATAAAAAAGAGAAAAAAAATCTAAATATATTGTGCAGTTTGAAGTGATTTAACTTCAGTAAAGAGAAAGTTTCTATTGATTGTACCCTCTGAAATTCCCAATGTTCATCTATAAGAAAATAAAACATCTAGGAAACGTTGGTGTGATGAAAGTAACTACGGTAATTTACAATCAAAGTACAGGTTGCCCCCAAGAAAGAGAAAATCTTTTAACAGAGGTCAGGCATTTATGTGGCGTTCTGTTCTGTGCTTTTATACATTTTGTACATATTGTTTTGTATTTGTAAATTGTCCTGTGATTTTCCAGCTAAGAACTTATATGTAAAGCAAATACAGGGAAAAAAGAAAATTGAAATATTAATTGTCCATCCTAATTTTTCAAGGAGAAGCTGGTGATATGAAACTCCAGTATTCCAATTTTTCCTGTTCTGAAACTCTGGCTTGGGAATCTCACTCAAGGAAACGAAACCCATTATCCCACCTACATTCTCAATTGTTTCCAAATTCTTCTTGCACTGAGATTTCTTTTCTACGTTAGCCGTCCTCTCTTTCTGTCTTTTACTTTGCACTGGTAATATATTTATTATGGATTTGGCTGTAACTCCATCTTCTGGCTTGCCGTGAAGCTCCAGTTCACCTTTTCCAAAGGGTGTGCTGTAGGACTTCACTACGGGAGGAGAAAAGACTCTTTTGGGCAGTTTGTTGGATTCTGGAAGGAGAGAAACCACATCTTCATTAGTAGTGTATAAATATTACAGTGCAATAAGACAAAAACAAAAAAAGCAGCAATCCTAACTTACACAGAGCACAATCCACCAGGGATTACTTTATATAAGCTAAAATATTATTATTGTTATTTTGGTCTATAATCTGACACCTTTTATTTCATTCGGAGAGCGTAGTAAGAGACAAATTCCCATTTTCAGTAGAAACTCTGGGAACGACTCTTGCTTTCTGTTTTTGAAAAAGAAGACAAATTCACGACGTTTTATTCTTTGCTCAGGGCTCTGACTTTTATCTAGAAATTGGAAAGATACCAGCTCTTTTCCCTTTCCCTAACTTCAAGAATACACACTGGGTAGGGTGAGGTAATCCCCAACTTACAACAGTTCATTTAGTGACTGTTCAAAGTCACAACAGTACTGAAAAAGGTGACTTATGACCGTTGCAGCATCCCCATGGTCACGGGATCAAAATTTGGAAACGCTTGGCAACTGACTCGTATTGACGACCGTTGCTGTGTCCCAGGGTCACGTGAACCCCTTTTGCCAGATTCACTTAACCACTGTGGCAAGAAAAGTCGTAAAACGGGGCAAAACTCAGGTAACAAATGTCTCGCTGAGCTGTGGAAATTCGGGGCTGAATTGGAATTGTAAGTTGAAGACTAGCGGTATCAGCAGGCCTCTTCGGGCTCCCTTTTTTTCTGAGAGAGTTAATTGAGGCCGGAATTGGGCTCTTGAGCTGAGCCTGTTGAAAGGTGCACCAGCATGAATTTGCTGGCCCCTATTTGGCCGCAGTAGCAGCATTCAGTGTTGAGCTTTCTTCCAGCAAGCGGAAAGCAAAGGGGGGAAGGAGCCCACCCAGGGCTCTTCCTCACCTGCTAGCTATTAGGAAGAAGATAGTGCTAGGGCTGCACCTGTGTGTAAAAACAACCCAGCCAGCTGCCAAGGGCAGGGGCTGTTGCAGAAGGCAGTAAGCAGCAATGAATAATTTCTACCCTGATTAGTTCTGCAAGGCCACGATGATACCGGGGCAGGTGACCAAGAAGTCCAGTTTTGACCTCACAGAAAGAGCACTTGGAAGAAGCCGTTGACCAGTCTTAGAGAACAAGGGCAGAACAAATTTGCACTGTGGTGACTGACCTGGGCGTAATGAAAACAAGCATCACCATGGCAGCTAATGCTGCCAAAGCAGGAATGGAATAAGCAAAACCCTCCAGACTTGAATCGACTTACAGCCACAGTGGAGCCCAAAATTTCGCTTTCCTAAGCGAGACAGTTGCTAAGTGAGTTTTGCCCCATTTTACAACCTTCCTTGTCATAGTTGTAAAGTGAATCGCCTCAGCTGTAGCACAGTTGTTAAGTGAATCTGGCTTCCCCATTTGACTTGGCTTGTCGCCGAAGGGGATCATCTGACCCCAGGACACTGCAGCCATCATAATACGAGTCAGTTGCCAAACGTCTGAATTTTGATCACTTGACCACCAAGGGTTGTAAGTGTGGAAAACAGTCACAAGTCACTTTTTCCAGTGCTATGGTAACCAAATGAACAATTGTAAGTCAAGGACAACCTGTAGTAGCACTACTATGCAGGGGAAAGCTGCACAAGGCTTGTCCTAGGAGCATCCAAGCAACAAGTATAATGCATGAGCACCAGTCCCTAAAACTAATAAAAGTGGTAAAAATAGTAAAAAAAAAATTGCAAACACGCAAAAACCTGTGTTGGAAGAAGTAATGCAAAACACTGCAGCGCCCCTGGAGATGTAGCTACCGTACTTTAATACATAAAGAACGGAGTACAGACTGGTCGTCACTTACCATTCTTCTTGCTCTGGCTTGTCATTGTTCATCAACCTGTCCGAATGGTTTTGCTTTACGTCTGTTTTATGAAAAACAAGAGGAGGAACAGGGAGAAAAGGCAAAGAGCATGTTATTTAGGCCACCGTTCAAAGAGGAACCTGCTATCCCACTAGTATAAATTCCCCAAGACTCCCCCCTTTCTTTCACTCTATTAATACTACACTACTGTATATATCTAAATCTAATTATGTAATAAGACCACAGTAAAATCTGTTAATAAACCGTCTCTTCACCACACAGTGGTACATCTCCAAGTGTGTTGCACCTGCGTAGACAGAGAACTGGGACAGACTGACAAACGTATTGGAAAAATAAAGAGAACGTTGTTCTAGGAACTGAATCCAGCCATTCCTATCGGCCTATTTCCCGTCACTGCCCTCCCAACTTCCCTTGGAGATAAGGGGCCATAAATCCTAACAGATAAAAAAATGTAAATGTAAAAAAATGACAATAAAGGTTATCTTATCTTATCTTATCTTATCTTATCTTATCTTATCTTATCTTATCTTATCTTATCTTATCTTATCTTATCTTATCTTATCTTATCTTATACGCTTAGGCTGCCCTTCTGCGATGTCAGAATAAGGGAAAAGTAATACTTTAACACCAGTACAGCTAAGGTCAGCTTAAGCCTGTCTCACTCACAAACTACACAAGAGAGGAAGGGGATAGCAGCATCAAAAAGATATTGCAAACTCTATCGATTGGTGCCCCAGTTTGGTGCTCCACAAGGCATTCAGATCATCCAGTCAGAAAACAGCAGCAACCAAGCAAAAGCCATCAGACAGTGAAAAGTATGAAAAGTACAATTTTCTATGCTGCTCTTTTGAAGGACGATTTTTAGAACATTTCCCCTGAAAGAAAATGCCCCCATAGGTTAGGATTTGTTATACAGTCAGATTGGCCTAGTTAGCTATCCTAGTTCCTTGGAGTTAAGAGCCCAGAAGGACCCCCAGATTGCAGATCGGCTCTTCCTGGGGAACAGAGCCCCATCTAAAGTGGGCATAATCCTAGACTGGATAGCAACTGCTCCTCTTGTTAGGTTTAAGTTTCAACTTTCTTTCCCCTTCCTTAACTCACGTAGGGAGCCAGGAAGAGAGCCTTCTCTGCCGTTGCCCACGGAACAGCCCCAAAGGTGAGACGCCCCCTCCCCTCCTTTGGCCTTCTAGAGACCTGGCTCTGCCAATTGGCATGGGGGTCTAAGGGGGGGGGATTGACGGCACTTTCTCCACCTCTTTTAACATCTTCATTTTAATCTTGTTCTTCGTTCTGTTTTTACCTTTGCTCTTCTAACTAAGGTTTTTATAGTACTATATTATTTTTACAAATAGTCCTCAACCTTTTATTGTTAAGCGAGACATTTGTTAAGTGAGTTTTGCGACCTTTCTTGCCTCTGTTTTTGCCTCAATCGCTGCAGTTGGTAAATTAGTAACCCGGTTGTTAAGTCAATCTGGCTTCCCCATTGACTGGTCAGATGCCAAGCATCTGAATTTGGATCACAGGAACGCTGCAAAGGTCGTTAACTGTGAAAAACGGTCATAAGTCACTTTTTTCAGTGCCGTTGTAACTCTGAATGGTCACTAAATGAACTGTTGTAAGTCGAGGACTACCTGCATTGTAAACTGCCCAGAGTCACTTAGGTGAGACGGGCAGTGTATAAATCTGATAAATAAATAAAAATCTGCATACTGATGACTCCTTCTCTGAAATCATAGCATGATCTCGCTCGATGGCTTCATGCAGATTTTAAATGAAACAGGGCGGGAGGATTGAGACTCACAGTGCATCACAGTGACCTAGTGGTGCCCCCAAATCCCAGCCCTTGTGGGGGGGGGGGGTCTACAAAAATGCCACAGCTGATGTTCCTGAAGGTCTCAGAATAAATATTGGGACTTTTTTGCCTCTTGGATAATGATTAGAATAGATCCTTTGCAGAAATCTAGGGATAGGAGACTATGATGGTACTTTCTGAGCTATGTGTGAAAAATGGGCACACATCTAAGTTTACATCCGAACCTGCACAATCTCTCCTAGCGACTGTTAATTTGTCTACAATTCTTTGGGCTCCAAGTAACAACATCCTGGTTTCCTTACTGCAATATGTTGTTGCATGTTGGTTTATGAGCAACAGTTCTTGACTAGCTTCCTGTTTGTTTCTGGACTCAAATTAAAGAACAGAAACCTTTTTTTTTTTTAAATTAAAGTCATGACAGACTTAAGCTTCTATATCCAAGGCTTGCAAATGGACCTGCCTTGCAGCTAAGACCCATTCTGGACTGCCTTTTCCAGCTGCTCCTTGAAAGTCAAGAGGACAGCTGTCAAAGATGGCACCCTTGTGCTGGGTACCCCCTCTAGAGCACCAAACCACTCTTCCCAGATTAGGCCAAGGCCTAATGAAGCCCACCAGATGCTTCCAGAATGCTCACAAAAGGGTTCTCCTGCAAGTGGGGTTTGCTCCCAACCTGGAAGTAGTATTTAGGACTGATAGGGTGGATCTGTCCTCTAAGGGTCCCTCTTTAAAACCATTCCATAGTGGTTCTCTTGAGGGCATGAGTCCCATAGGCTGAAGCATTAAGGCAAGTCCTGTCCCATCAGCCCAAGCCCCATCCTAGGCTAGATGCCTCCAAGTAGGGTATGGAGATGTTCTCTTTCAAGTGGAAGGCATCTGCTCTCAACCTGGAAGCAGTCTTACATTTCAAGGCTGATAGGACCATCCTCCATGAATCCCCCGGTAGCTATTCCAGATAGCGATCATCACTTCTTGTAGGAATGAGCTCCACAGACTGTGTGAAATTGAAGTCTGCTTGGGCAGATGTTGGAATAAAACAGGAGTCTTCAAACTTGGCCCTTTTAGGACTTGTGGACTTCAACTCCCAGAATTCCTCAGCCAGGCACATGTGCCTGGCTGAGGAATTCTGGGAGCTGAAGTCCCCAAGTCCTAAAAGGGCCAAGTTTGAAGACCCCTGGAATAGAAGACCCTTCCAACTCTGTTATTCTGTAAATGAGCACCTTTCCATCAAGCAGATGCTCCCAAGGAATTCCCAAACAACAAATGGAGGTATCCCCTGTAAAGTGGGACTTGAAGGCATCTGTTCCTAACATGGTGGTAGACCTGAGTCTTCAAAGATGATAAGAATAGAACTGTCCCCCATGAATGCCTCTTTAAAGCCATTCCAGATAACGGCCACCATCCTGTCTTAACAGGAATGAACTACACAAACTGTGAGAGGCTAAAATGAGCTCTTTTCCATCCACCTGAGGACCATCTTAGGCCAGATGCCTCCAAGCAGCTCCCAAGGGGGAGATGTGCTTCTACAAGTGGGGCTTGGAGGCTTCCAACCGAGACCCCAAAAGTGGGGCTGAGTCTTCAGGGATGATAGAGTAGACCTGTCCTCCATGAATCACCTTTTAAAGCCACTCCAGATAGTGGCCACCATTCTTGTGGGTAGCAAATGGTGGACTTACACAAATATAAAAGCTCTCCATGCAGGAATTTTCACCTTGGTGGCTTCCTTAGTACCTTAAGGTACCTGGTGTCCTAGGTTTAAATGAAAAATATTCCATTTGAAGGTTTTTTTTAAGGCAAACATTTTGTCCTGCTCATTCTAATCCCTACCAATAGGTTTCCCCTCATACGATCTGAGGGATCTTCTCACAAAAAAAGGGGATCGAGGGAGTTTATTTTGGGGCTACTAAAGGATCAAATGGATTTTTTGTTGGAGGATGATACCAGAAGCCATTTTCTTGGTTTGGAACAAAAGGTGGACTTCCTAATTTTCTGTTGATTCAAATTCTGACTAAATTTTGGTGAGAAGAGCTCATGTAGAAGTGAAATAAATAAAAATACAGGCAGGGAGGGACTCCTCTTAAAGCAGCCACCATGAAAAGCCACATTTGCTGCTGAACCCAAGAAATCTTGACATGGAGGCTCATTCTGAGGTAAAAAAAAAAAAAAAGTGCCTGTAGGGCCTCAGGATTCCCATCCTTTTCTCTGCTGCTTTTTACTGGCATTTTGTCGGCAAAGGAAAGACTGTGAAATTAAGAATTAAAGCGGTCTCCTGTGCGACAGAAGGAATTTTAATGTGGATTTTCAATGCTGCGGTATCCATGACAAAGCAAACCTGGCACCTCAATGCTTTTTCTCGCCTCAGCATTTTTTTCGTGAGGTAAAAAAAAAGCGCGGGGTCGACAGAAGCGGCGCTTTTGTGTCATATTTGTGCCACAACGACAAACTTCGCTCGTTTGTTTATAAAGCTCAACATTACCTCAGTTAAAAAAAAAAAAGTTAATTTTTTCCTTTGCGCCCGTAAACTGAGGTAAAACACCCCCAACGAACGAGAAGCGCGCGCACCCGCTCGCTTCTGCCCTAACGCGCAGGCGCGGCCCCTGCACGCGGCTCCGCACATCCGGGTCTCCGCTGGCCTCGAAGGGGGCGTGTCTCTCTCGCTCTCTAGCACTGAGTCATAGAACCTCCGGGACCCGCTTGTTGCACCCGGAGGCTGGCGCGCCGCGCATGCGCACAAGAGCCGGGCTGAGCGGTAGAGACGATACGGCTCTTGCAGCCTCGCGCGGCGCAATTGTGAGTTTTGCGCCGTGGCTCAAGAAAAATTCCGCCCTTTTGCAACCGCTTTCCACTACAGAAAGGCGGTTGGCTGCCTGCCGTTTGCAATCACGCACCCGCTGAGCCAGCTGCACGGCTTGGTGGCGGGCGAGAGGTTGAGCCTCTGCGCCTAAATTGGGGGTGCAAAAGATCCGAACACACAGGGCAGTTAGGAGGCGTGGGGGGCATTTAGCCAGGATTGAGACAATCCGTTGCAAGGCGTTTGCAGCCAACAAGCCAGTCAATCTCCAAATTTGGCTTGCAGGAACACTCCAGCGCCCGGAAGCGTCTTCTATTGTGGTTGCGTCTTTGGAGGCCAGCAAGAGCGTGCAAGTCACGCGAAACATACCCGGGAAGCGGCGAGAGAGCGGATGGCTGTGGGCGTTTCCGACTTAACAACTCCCCATCTTCCGGAAACCAGCCTGTGCAAAAGCGGTGGGAGCTGTGGATAATGGGGGTTGCAGTCCAATACGTTGTGCCCGGCCCTTGCAAAGAAAAGATGCCGAAAATATGAAATCTACGGGGAAGGGGGGCGGGCTTATTGCACGCACGCGCTTAAATTTGCTTTCCTAAGGCAGGAGGGCGGGCGTCGCCCTTCGCACATGTGCAGAGTGTATCCTGGACTCTCGGAAACTACAAGGACCAGGAGGCTTTGCGGCCCTCCCTTCGGCAAGAGACGCCACGTGACCCTTCACAACTGCCCATATTGGGAGCCCTTCGCTGCTGTTGTTTGTTTACATGCAAGGCGGAATTTACTCCTGTTTACTCGGTTTACGATCCAAACACCCGTCCCTGTGGCAACAAGCAAGTTTCTCTTTAGGAGACGTGGAGAATCCGCTGGGGAGACTTAAATTAACGCCTGCAATGAGGACTAGAAACCTGAAGAGACTCAGGTGGTCCTGCTCCCACCTTTATACGCTACGCTGAGAATTATTCTTTAATTATTTCCATCGTTAATAAAAATAGTACACGTTTTCTTATGAGGAATGTAAGCTTTGGACCGAAGTAACACTGTCACGGGCACGTGATAAGCCCCGCCCTCAACAAACAAGGACCCTCGCCCACACTTTCGAGAAAATTATCTCAGAACGTTGATTGGTTAAGGACACGGTATACCACTCCTCCTATTGGCCGAAATGGGACAAAGGAGGCGGGAGTAAGGGGGGAGTTGGCTCCTGGAACGGCGGCTAGAGAAGATTCCAATTGGCTGCCAATCCACGCGTGTGGCGACAGCCGCGACCCCCGATTGGCCGACGCTCCGAGAAGGGGGCGCGCCTCCCCTCGGCCCCACCCCTCGCATATATAAATCACCGTCGCTGGGGGAGCGTGCCATCGCGGGAAAGCGGTAGGCGCGAAGCGTTCTTTCTCGGGCGGGCGAGGGCCTGGGCGCGCATGCGTCGCCAGTGACGGGCGGGAGGGACGCCTCGGCGCGTGCGCTCCGGGATCTGAGGCGCGCGGGCAGGAACACCGCGGCTGCGCCGCGCGGGGGCCGCCGGGGCGGCGCTCGAGCGCGCGTCCGTACGGCGCACGCGTAGGAGGAGCCCGCGAGGGGCGGAGCGGAACGGAACAGAACGCTGACTGAGGCGGCCGCCGCCGCCGCCAGGAACCGAACTCAGCGCCGCCGCGGCGGCTGCTGGGCCCGCACCCCGCTCGCCCGGCCAGGCATGATCGAGATGGCCACCGACAAGGAGACGTTCCTCGTCCCGGCGCCGCCTCCGCCGCTGCTCAAGGCCCGGAGCGAGGACGGGGCGCCTCAGGAGCCACCGCCGCCGTCCGAAGACCCCCAGCGCCGGGAGGAGCCGGCCTCGGAGCAGCTCCAGCGGCCCCGCAACGGCTTCCAGGCGCCCCCGCGGGCCCCGGGCTGCGGCAAGCGGCGCAACAGCTGCCACGTCGGGGGCGCGGGCGGCGGCGGGGGCTTCAAGCCGCCGGCCTTCAAGCGGCGGCGCCGGGTGAACTCGGAGTGCGACCCGGTGCTGCCCTCGGAGTTCCTGATGGGCGGCAACATCTTCGACCCGCTGAACCTCAACAGCCTCCTGGACGACGAGGTGAACCAGGCGCTGAACGCCGAGACGCCCAAGTCGTCGCCGCTGCCGGCCAAGGGCCGCGACCCGGTGGAGATCCTCATCCCCAAGGACATCACCGACCCGCTCAGCCTCAACAACGCCCAGGAGGACCCGCCCGTGCTGGCCTCGCCGCTCAAGGCCGGGCGCAAGCGGCACCGCCACCGGGGGAACCAGCGGGCCGTGGCGGGCTCGGAGGGAGCCGGCAAGCCCCCCGCCGCCGCCGCCGCCCCTGCCTGCAAGTCGTGCCAGAAGGCCTGCAACGGGGCCACCCCGCAGCCCTACGAACTCAACACGGCCATCAACTGCAGGGACGAGGTGGTCTCTCCGCTGCTGCCGGAGGGCGGGGAGCAGCTGCCCCCCGCCCAGCAGGCCTCCAGGAGCATCGCCCCCTCTGGCCCTCCCGCCGCCTCTTCAGCAAGTGCCGGGAGTCGCCACCATCACCACCACCACCACCACCACCACCACCACCGCAAAAGGCGCAGGACTTGTAGCAAATCCGAAGGGTCCGGGGGCGGCCGGCCACAGAGCGAGCAGCCCAGCCGAGACAGCCCCCGCGGCTGCCACCCCCAGGCTTCGTCCATGCAGCCTCGGCGGGCCGAGCGCAACAAGTTCCAGTACGGCAACTACTGCAAGTACTACGGCTACCGCAACCCCGACTGCGAGGACGTTCGGCTGCGGGCCATGAAGCCGGAGTGGTTCCGAGGCCGAGAGGTGCTGGACATCGGATGCAACGTGGGCCACCTGACCTTGAGCGTGGCCAAGAAGTGGGCACCGGCCCGAATGGTGGGGCTGGACATCGACGGGGCCCTGATCCATTCGGCTCGCCAGAATATCCGCCACTACCTTTCCGAGGAGATGCAGGGAGAGCAGCAGCAGCAGCGGCGGCGGCCCCAGGACAGCGAGGGGGAGGGGGGCACCCCAGCCAAGAAAAGCTTCCCTGCCTCTCTCATGGCCAGCCGGGGTCCGATTGCTGCGCCCAGGGTGCCCCAGGACGGGGTCGACGCAGCGGTCTTCCCTAACAATGTGGTCTTTGTTAAGGTGAGTGAGAGGGGCCAGGCGCCCCCCCCACTGAAACCCCTTCAGCTTCCCCGTGTGGGGAGGGGGGTCCTCAGCCACTCTACAGCCTGTGAAGTGCTGAGGACGGGCACTTGAGAGGCGAAGCTGGTTGAGGGTGGTCTGGGTGGGGGCCAAATGAGGTCCTGGGTCATCTCTGATTAGGTTCTCCCTGGGCCAGGAAAAGGGGCTTTTGGAGGTGGGGGCTTGGGAGTTCTGGGCTGGGAGGGAGACACACACACACACACACAGAGAGAGAGACTAGAAAGAGCTTGAGACGAGGGGACTTTGCGAAAACCCCATAACCAGCAGGGGGTCAGCTGGCCTTTCTGATGCCCAGAGGGAAGAAGAAAAATCCTGCCTCGAGGGAAGGGTGATGAGGCTGCTGTCAAGAACCCCCCCCCAAGCATCTCCAGGCCTGGGGGAGATGCTGAGCAACTGGGGAAGGGGCCTTGTGAGGGTGGGGGATGAAGTGGAGGGGGGGTCTGCTTTTCCAGTTCAGAGGTGTGCATTGTATTCTGCTTCCTCTTGGGGGTGTCCTTATTGGCCAAGGGCTTGGGGACATTGGAAGAGGGGCCTCCCCCATAATCAGACGCCCCGGAGGCATGAATTGGGGGGAGGAACCCCTTTGCTCTGGGCGAGAGGCAGACTCTGCTGGGAAGGGAGAGCTTGCCATACGTTCAGTTCAACCTGAAGCCCCATTGGGGTGGCCTTTCAAGAGGGGGTCCCCTGCCAGTTCAGGGAAATCGGAGGCGTTTTGCGGCACCCACCCCTTCCCACACAGGCAGAGGTCAGCTCTGCTCTGTTCCCCACCCACCCTCGCTTTCCTTTGGTTCCAGGGGCTGTGAGCAGGTGGTCTGACCTAAAGGGGGAAGTAAGTGGGAGGCAGAAGGAGAACTGAAATTCAATTGAAGCTACCCCCCTCTTTCCCCCCCCCAGCTGGCTCAGCCTTCCAGCGGCCCTGAGCCCAGAAGAGGCTGGAGCAGCCCCCCTTTCGGACCCACCAGCCGCCAGCTTTCCTTGTCTTTGGCCTTGATCAGAACCTAAAGATGAGCCACAGGAGCTGCTGGGGGGGGGGAGAGAGAGAGCAAGGGTGGTGGAGATGACCTTGGCCAAGATAGGCAGGAACCGTTTACTCCTGCAAAAGGGGGGGGCGGCTGAAATGTTCTAACATCCAGATAATGGGGTGGGCACCCCCCCCAATTCACTGAAGAGGGGGGGAGGAGCAGAGTCCAATCAGATTTCCAAGGTTCCGTTACAGGCAATTCTTAAGTTACGGTCACAATTCAGCCCAACATTTACATTGCTGAGCGAAAGGTTGGTTGAATCTTGCCCCGTTTTGTGACTTTCCTCTCTGGCCAAAATCGTTAAGTGAATCGCTGCACTGAAGTTAGTAACCCGGGTCGTTAAGTGAGTCTGGCTTCCCCATTGACTTTGTTTGTCAAAAGGGGGGAATCACGTGATCCTGGGGATGCTACAACGCTCTTAAGTGTGAAAAAACAGTCGTAAGTCACTTTTTTTCCCCAGTCTCGAGGACTGCCTGCATGGTAAGCCTTCTCCATCAAAGCCTAGCCTGCGTACAGGGGCTGAGCCCTCCTCCCCGCCTGCCCAGTGAGCGTAAAGGCAGAGGAGGGCAGAGCAGCCCTGGGGGGTGGTCCTGGGGGACCGTCCAGCCTCATAAGGAGCCGTGGATCGCCCCTTGGATGCTGGCCTGGCCTTGCCAAACCTGAGGCCCAAGCGTGGCACAATCCCGCTTGGCTCCTTCCCCTGGGAAGGCTTCCACCAAGTCTTTTGAGTTTGGTTAAAAAAAAAGAAAAAAAAAAGTTAGGTGCAGCTAATCCCTCCCCCACTCCCACCCACCCTGGGCTTCCTGGCTCTCCCACCCAAGGCTCAGGGTTGCTGGTGGGGGGAGTCTGAGCACAGCTGGAGCCCTTGCAGCTGTGCCCGTCTCAAGGTTGCGGAGCGGGAGCCGTCAGGCGCCTCCAGCAGGACCTTGAGGTGCCGTCCCCCAAATCAGTCCCAAGGCCTTGCAGTCAGTCACTCCCCACGGCCTCTTCCCCATCTTCCTCCGTGGCCTCCATAGGTCCACAGGTGGGAGAAACAGGGTGGCAGCCGTTTCCTCGCTGGGTGGGTGGACGGTCCCGAGATCTCCCCTCCAGGGAGGACACATTTGTAGGGGTGGCTTTTGGCAGGGGCTGGTTCTCTGAGCTTGCCTTTTTGCTCCCGGACGTTTGGTACGGCTCCAGCAGGACTTTTGGGGGGGGGACTGTTGCTGCAGCATCCCCCTAGTCATGTGGTTTACATTTGGACGCTTGGCACTTGACTCAACGTTTGTGACCGTTGCAGTGTCCCAGGGTCACGCCGTTCCCCTTTTGCGACCTTCCGACAAGCAAAGTCAATGGAGGAGGCAGCTTCACTTAACAGCCAGGTTACTAGCTTAACGACTGCAGCGGTTCACCTAAGCCACGTGGCCAGGAAAGTTGTAGAATGGGGCACAGCTCACTTAACAACCGTCTTGCTTAGCAACGTCAGTTTTGGGCTGAATTGTGGTCGTAAGTTGAGGACCACTTGTAACCGGGGGCCCAAGGCACGCTGGCCCTGTCAGGCCTTGCAGGGTGGGGAGAACCCACTAGATGGGTGGATGGATGGATGGATGGAGAGATAGATAGGAGAGATAGATGGATAGATGAATGGAGAAAGATAGGTAGATAGATAGATACCGGTAGATAAGTATGGATGGTTGGATGGATAGATAGATAGATAGATAGATGGATGATAGATGGATGATAGATGGACAGACGGACAGTTGGATAGATGAATGGAGAAAGGGATGGATACAGATGGAGAGATGAATGGAGAAAGAAAGATAGATGGATAGATGGATGATAGATGGACGGACGGACAGATGGAGAGATGGAGAAAGGGATGATGGATGGATGGAGAGATGGAGAGATACAGATGGAGAGATGAATGAAGAGATAGACAGACAGACAGATACAGAGAGAGAGAGAGAAGACTTTGAACATCAAGGTCCGCTCCCAAAAAGTCCCCACAGATAATAACCAGCCCTTCAGTTGGACCCCAAAACCTCCGGATAGCCAGTGCAGCTAACAAAGCAGAACTGTTCGGTGGGCGCATGCAGGATGCCCGTTACTGGCCCGGCTGTAGCTCCTGAGCAGTCTTCAAGGGCAGCCCCACAGAGAACGCTTTGCGGCCAGCAGTGGCCGAAGGTGCCCAATCCAGGGCGGAGGGCAGTTGGCGCACAAGACGCCTTGGCGGCCACAGCTGCCTCTTCCCCGTCCAGCAGGCCCCGTGGGCCGCCGCACAGCAGTTCCTCCTAGAGCAGGGCTCTCCCAACTCGGCAGCTTTTAAGACTTGTGGACTTCAACTCCCAGAATCCCTTAGCTAGCAAGGCTTTTCCCAGAAGCCACCACGGGTAGGACAAGAACACATGTGGCTAGACTACACTTAACGATGCTTTTTTTTTTTTTTTGATTAGGTGGCTTTCTTAATAGACGGTGGGAATGCAATAAAGTATGTCTTGACTTCAGCAAAGTGGGGGGAAAAAAGAGCTGGCTGGGGAATTCTGGGAGTTGAAGTCCACAAGTCATAAAAAGAGACAGAGCCCCGCTCAGAATTAAGGCTGGAAAACCCACAGACGGGGCACTGGAGGGGGGGGGAGACTTTGGTAGCCCCACCTGGCGAGCAGCATCCCCTCAGCACGCTGGTGGCGCCTGTCTCTGGGTTGGCAGCTTTTCCCTGCCTCGCCCAGAACCACTGAAGTGTTGGGGGGGTGAAGTGTATAGCCCATGGGGCACAGCCTCTCCCCCCCCAGGGGCCAACAGAAACCGAGCCCCCCTCCCCCCCTTGAGCCCATCTGGCTTCCTTGGCAGGGCAACTACGTCCTGGACCAGGATGAGCTGCTGGAAGCTCAGAAGCCGGAGTACGACGTGATCCTCTGCCTGAGCGTCACTAAGTGGGTGCAGCTCAATTGGGGCGACGAGGGGCTGAAGCGCCTCTTCAAGCGCATCTACCGCCACCTTCGGCCCGGCGGGGTCTTGGTCCTGGAGCCCCAGGCCTGGTCCTCCTACAAGAAGAGAAAGAACCTGACGGTGAGCAAGCGAGGGGCCTGGGTCGGGGGGCCCCGGGGGGGGAGGAGGGTCTTCCTGCTGCCAGGGAGCAGTGACCCCCTCACCGCAGGTGGCAGGGCTCAGCAATGGTGGCCTGGGTGGGGCAAGCATCTGCAGAGGTGGGCAGGGGGCCCCCTCCTCGCTGGTGCAAATCCTCCCCCCTCCCTGTCTCCCCCCCCAGGAAACGATATCCAGCCACTACCACCGGATCAAGCTGAAGCCTGACCAGTTCCCCTCCTACCTGACCTCCTCCGAAGTGGGCTTCTCCAGCTACGAACTGGTGGGCATGCCCAGGAACACGTCAAAAGGTGACTACTGACTGGGCCCAGGCGGGCAGGGGGCGGCCAAGGCAGCCCCAAGCAAAGCAGCTGGGCCGGGCGGGCGCTTGGTGGGTGGGTGGGTGTCCTCCCGCAAACGCCAGAGTCCTTCATGGGCTGGGCAGGACCCTCCGGGATTGGTAGCCAGGGGCTCCCAAAGGCCCAGCCACCGTGCCCTGCCTGGGGGGGGGGCAGAGCCTTCCCTGGATCGGCCAGAGCCAGCAGCATCGGGGGGGGGGGGGCAGGGAGCCGAGGCTGCGCCCCGTTGTGGAAGCTCACAAGCATTTGGAGCCAGGGTCAGGTTCCCTGCCTGAGCAGGGGGTTGGACTAGGTGACCTCCAAGGTCCCTTCCAACTTTTATTATTATTATTATTATTACCTATCTTGGCCCAACTACCTCAGGGCAGTTGCAAGAGAGGGAGGGGGGACCAATATGGCTGGGGAGGCTGTTCCTTCCCCCCCCCCAGGCCAGTGAGCTCTTGCTAATCTCAGCGGCCCAGCCAGGGAGCCTCAAAAGCACCCCCTGGATTTCAAGGAGACCCCCCCAGGCTCTCATGGGCGCCAGTGCCGTACTTGGGAGGGGCTTCTGGGGGACCCTCTCTTTTCCCCCTCCCCCAGAATCTTTCATACAAGCAAAGCTGGAGGCCCCCCTCGACCCCCCCGTTTTAGGAGCTGACCCCCCCTTGAATCTCAAAGCTGCCAATGGCAATCGTGGGGAAGGGGCAAGTTCTCTGGGCTGGCTGCGCCCTGAAATTTTTCAAATGCATCCTGCCCCCCCCCCAGACACGGGTTTCTGTGGGGAAGCTCCAGCATTGGGGGGGGCGGCTGACATCTTCCTCCATCTGCCTGCTGGAGATTGACCAGGATGCACACGTGGGGGGGGCTGCCCCGCCTGCCAGCCCCCCCCAAATAGCCCTCTTTTTGCTGTCTCCCCTCCTCCCCTGCAGGATTCCAGCGCCCCATCTATCTCTTCCACAAGGGCCACTCCGGAGCCCACTGAGAAGCCGGACCGGGAGGGAGGCCCCGGCCGCCCCCCTCCTCTTCAGGTGCCAGGACTGCTTCTGGGGGGGGTGGCGGCTGGACTAGGCCCCCCCCCGCTGAATGTTGGCGTCTTCGCAAGGTAGAGGGCCAGCGAGGTACAAACCGGGCGATGGATTTTGGAGCTGCTGCCTGGTCTGGCCAAAAAGAGTCCGGGGGGGGGGGCAAGAGCAGCTCTTTGGGGACCCTCCGGCAGCGCAGCCTGATGTGGGGGGGCTGCAGGAACCGTGGAGAAACGGGGGGGGGTTGAGGCACCAGCAAAGCAGCCCTGCTCAGGAGGGGGGGGCTTGGCTGCAAGCAAGATCTTTCCCCCCCCCCCAGAGAAAAAAGGATCTACCGAGGCTGGTCATACCCCTCTCCTGCCCCCCCCAAATGGGGGGGGCAACAGCTCATTCTGCTCCATCAAAGCCTGGGAGGGCCAAAGGGTGCCCTCCCTCCCCCCACGGGAGAATGACAACATGGCAGCTGCCGCCCTAACTCGGCTGTACGACCATCTTCTCTCCTCTGGAAGGGGGGGTGCTTCATTGGTCCTGGGGCACTGGGGGGGGGGCAAGAGGCCTCCCCTCTAGAGAACGAGGCTGTCTCCAGGGGGCTCAGCTGATCTCTGTGAGGTCCCACCAGGTCCTCTGCCCAGAGCAACCCTCCTTTTTTCCTTTTGTTTTTTTTTTTTTTGCAATGGGGAGTAAGGGCGTAACATCCACCAGGCCAGCTGCAACCCCCCCCCAATGAAAATGCCCCCCCTGAGCTGCCTGCCATGTTCGGAGGGCCAAAAAGAGCCCCCCCCAAATAACCCTGTAGAAGTAAAGTGATCTTGTTTGAACGGAGTTTTATCTTTTAAAAAAAGTTGATTATATATATAAATAAAACCTACAGATTATTACCCGCTGCTGTGCCAGTCTCTGAAGGGGGGAGGGAGGGAGGGGGGGACCAGACACGGGCGCCAAAGCAAAGCTCTGCCAGTAAAACCTGTCCTCTGCGTGCAGGCAGTCCTCAACTTACAACGGCTTAGCGACCGTTAACCGCTGGAAAAAGTGACCGGAGGCTGTTTTTTGCACGGCTGTTACAGTGCCCCCCCCCTGCAATCAGGCGATCAAAATGCTCAAGTGACTGACTTGTATTTATGACGGGGAGAAAGTCAATGGAGAAGCCAAGATCCATTTAACAATCGTGGCAGGGAAGGTCGTAAAACGGGACAAAAACTCACTTGTTCAGTGGTGGGAATTGTGGGTCACCGGTACTTGGCGGCAAAGCGAAAAACCACACCATCCACTGGCAGTTACAGTTTATGTATAAAACGTCAACGGATTGGTGTGTCTCTTGGGTGTGAGTGTGAGAATGAGGGATGCTTGTGCGTGAACAGCCAGCCGGCGGAGGAGGAGGAGGAGGCCGAAGTCCATCGCTGGACCGGGCGCCAGTCTCCGGCCTTCCTCAACTCGCCCACTGCTGCAGCTTCCGGTACATCAGGAAGGTGGTGGCCGGGTGGCGCCTCCGGGTCTGCAGCTTCAGGGGGGGCAGCCCCCCCACCTCCAGGAAGGGGGTCTCCGTGAACAGCTCCTCTGCCCTGTAAAAGGCCATCAAGTCGGGCCCTTCGCCGGCCGCTTCCTGTAACACAGGCAAGGAATTTTGCCGGTCAAATTTGCCACCATCCGAGCCCACCTTCGCCTGGGGGATGGCGGGCAAAGCCCCTCCCCAGAGACACCCGCTGCCCCCACCCACCGCCGGCACGAGCACCCCCCACAAGGTGCTGCCAGGAGGGCACCCTCTGCCCCAGGAGCCCTGAGGCCCATCACCCACCTTTCTGTCCCCGGGGTGGTGCTGGACAACGGCGAGTCTCTCCTGCCCAGCCGAGCTGAGCAGTTCGTCGGCCGGCACCTGCAGGCTGATGAGGCCCCGGTAGAGCTGCTGGTCCCGGGGAATGTTCAGCCCTGGAAGAGCGGGCAGCGTGGGTGGGGGGGGTGCCAGGCAGTGGAGGGCCACTTTTTTGCAAAAGGGCAAGCTGTAATGGGCCAATTTACATGGCTAGGCCACCTTGGCTCTTTTATGACTTGTGGACTTCAACTCCCAGAATTCCTCAGCCAGCCATGCTAAGGGGAAAGGGAGAGGTTTCCAAGCTGGCTCAGGAATTCTGGGAGTTGAAGTCCACGAGTCCTAAACTGGGCCATAGTTCCCCCCTGCTGGCTCAGGAATTCTGGGAGTTGAAGTCCAGGAGTCCTAAAGGGGGCCATAGTTCCCCCTGCTGGCTCAGGAATTCTGGGAGTTGAAGTCCACGAGTCGTAAAAGCCAAGGTTGCCCACCCCTGGCCTATTACAAGCCCTGGAGTGGGGGGGGGGCTGAAGTGCCCCAACGAATGCGATGGACCGTCCTCCCCTAATACAGGCAGTCCTCAACTAACAAGTTTGTTTAAAGTTAAAACAGCAGAGAGAAAAAATGACTTGTGACCATTTTTCACCCTTGCGACTGTCAAAGCATCCCCACGCGGGGTCAGGGGATCAAAATTCGGAGAATTGGCAACCGACTCACATTTAGGACTGTTGCAGCGCCCGGGGATTAAGAGAGTCCCCCTTTTGCGACCTGACAGTGGGGAAGCCGGATTCACTTAGTAACCAGGTTGCTCAACCATTGCCGTGATTCACTTGACGACCGAGGCAAGGAAGGTCGTGAAACGGGGCAAAATCCACTTAAGTCTCCCTTTGGGCTCAGCTCTGGCCGTAACTCAAGGACTGCAAAGCTGGCTGAGGAATTCTGGGAGTTGAAGTCCACAAGTCTTAAAGTGGCCAAGGTTGAGAACCCCTGCTTTAATCCAACCCTTATGGCTGCTGCCTACTCAGCCTGTGCGCCTGGACTGCAACTCCCGGGGCGCCTGGTGGCCGGGCACTCTGGGAATGCCATCACAGCCCAGCTGAGCTCCCCCCCACAAAGATTTCACTCTCCCCCCCTCCCGCTTACTCACCCTCGCCCACGTGAGCTTCCGCGGCGCCCCGAGCCACGAAGGAGCGCTGCACCAGCCGCTCCGCCGCCTGCCGGGCATCGAAGGCCCGCTCGCGCGTGGCCCGCACCTCGGCGCCCAGGGCCAGGCTGCTGTGGGGCAGCGGGGCGGCCAGCGGGCGGAGGGCGAGCGGCCCCCGGGGCTCCCTCCTCGACGGCCCGGAGGATCCCTGGGGGTCCGCGGGGCTCCGGCCGCCTTGCAGCTGCTCCTCTCTCGGCTCTGCCATCCGAAAGCGGACCTGCCAGGGGGAAAAAGACCCACGGGAAGCTTGCGCCTGGGAAGGGGCCCTGAAGGCCATCCAGTCGAGCCCGTGCGTGGGGCAGGCGTTCCCAGCAAGCCAAGAGGAGCGAGCGGAGGCTCCGTTAAGGGGAGGGGGGATCCCACCGTGCCCCCCACACTCCCTTACGTGTCTGAGGCCCGTCTTCTCCTGGTGCTCCCGC
Source organism: Bothrops alternatus (assembly GCA_034064705.1). NCBI lineage: Eukaryota > Metazoa > Chordata > Lepidosauria > Squamata > Viperidae > Bothrops > Bothrops alternatus. The sequence goes on from JARGCV010000325.1 coordinate 785,911, forward strand.
CGCAGGATGCCGCCTCCCGCCCGGGCCGGCCCGCTCCGCTCCGGGGTGAGCGCCACGGCGGGGTCCGGGCTACGGCAGGGCGAGGGCGGCGGGCGCGGGGTGGGCGCCGCGCAAGGCAGGCTCTCTCGGGGCGCCGCGGGAAGCGCGCCGGCCATGGCGGGAGGCAGGCGGGCCGCGAGCTCAGGGGGGCCAGGTGCCCTCAGCAGCAGGGATCCCGGCTCTGGCCGCGGATTAGGGGAGCTGCAGTCCCGCAAACAGCCTGCAAACCGGCTGCAGCGTCGTTTTCCCCGGGAGGGCGGTTTCCAGGCTCCCCCTTCGCCTGTGCTGCTGCTGCCGCCGCCGCCGCCGGTTTCCAGGCTCCCCCTTCGCTTGGCTTTTTCCAGGCCCGAGAGCGCTTCTCAACTGTCTTTCCCGGGTCGCGGCTCCGGGACACGCCGACCCCCCTTTTCCGATCCTCCGCCACGCTCCGCTTCTCTTTGCCGCCGCCGCTCCGAAGCGAGAGGGCGTCGCTCCGCTTCTCGTTGCCGCCTCCGAAGTCTCCTTTCCCATCCAAGATGGCGCCCGAATCTGAAAGTGCCCTATTCAAAAGCCGGGCGGGCTATAGAGGAGGCGCAGCCCAGAAGGGTTCTTTCCGCGCAGGAGGAAGGTACAGAGCGCGCCTCCGCCACGGAGAGGCCGAATCCTAGAGCGGCATCGAGGGAAGGGACGGCTTTTATGGCCGCCACGCCGAAGGCCGTAAATAAGGACGTCACGACAGAGGTGGGCCGAAGGGCGGGGCCAGCGGGAGTTTTTTCCGGATACGTCACGGCGTCCTGGGGAACAGAGCTGCATTTGCGCACTAGCGCCGCAAAAGGGGCGGGGCGGCTTTTGGCTCCGCTTGGGGACTTTTTAAGGCCCGCGGACTTCAATTCCTGGGGAATTCTGGGAATTGAAGTCCGCAGGCCTTCAAACTCGCCAAGCTTGAGCAACGTTGTTTATAAAGCCAATGGCAGTGTTTCTGCACCTTGACCATTTTAAGGCCTGTGGACTTCAACTCCCAGAATTCCACAGCCAGCAATGCTGGCTGTGGAATTCTGGGAGTTGAAGTCCACATGCCTTAAAATGGTCAAGGTGGAGAAACACTGGCCTATGGAGATTCTCAGCCGTCGTTTTAAAAGGCTGGGTTAAAGAGGAAGCCATGCAAATGCAGCTATACCGCCCCCCTCGCCCCCCCCAGGAATCCCTGGCGCTTTCTATTCACTCCGGGGAGGGGGGGATTCCCCACCGTGCTGGTTGTGGAGCATGGGACCCGAGGTTGGGCAAGGCTGGGCTCTGTGCCCCGGGGAGGACGAAGGCGCTCTGGAAAGAGCTCATGGAGGAATCCCTACGCAGACAACCCCCCCCTCTGCAAATCCCATCTTCCCCAGCCGGGATGCCGAAGGCGAGGAAGCCCCCGGGGGCTCGCATTCCAGCTGCGCCCTACCTTTAAACCAGGAGCCCCCCTTTGCACAGGGCGCCCTTGGCACGCGGGACGGGTGGGGTGGAGCAGGGGGCAGAGGGAGCCCCCGCATCCCCCCCCGACTGCCAGGAAAAGGCTTATTTCGGGGCTGCTGGATGGGGTCTCCCCCCCTTCCCCTCCCCGGGGGAGGAAATGCCTCCGCCGCTGCCAGGCATCCTTCTGCGCGCTTATTGTTCCTCACCAACTGCAGCGGAAAGCGGGATGAAAGGGGAGCGGCGGGGAGGGGGGCGCTTGGGTGGGACTCGGGGGTCCTCTGCCGGGAGGAGGGGGGGCGGGACCGATCCCGCGGCTCAAGCTTTGCCCCTCCATTTTGCAAAGAAACCCCCCCCCACGCGCCAGACCAGAAAGCACCAGACCTACTGGGGGGGGTGGGGGTGGGAGGAGGGAATCTCCTTTCCAAAATGGGGAGGGGGGCGCAATTCTACGCATCTGCGAGGTGGGGCAGAGGGGCTTAACCCCTCCCTCCCTCCCTCCCTCCCCAGGCTTAATGCAGGCTTTGCTGGCAGGGGGATTCTGGGAATTGAAGTCCACCCTTCTCAAAGCCAAGCAAAGGTGGCCAGATGGAACCGGGATCCTGAATGACGTCAGGCTGACGGGCTTCCCTAGCCCCCCCCCACATCCGCTCACCCCCCCCCGCCTGGCCGCTCATCCCCCCCCCCGCAGAGGCGAGCCGGGGCGCTTTCAGCGCCTGCCAAAGCAAACACGGGAGGCTGCTGGCGCGCAACGACTGTCCGGATGGGCGCAAGTCAGCGCTTCCCCCGACGGTGCCCTGCGCGGGGCGGGGGGGGGGCGGGAAGGGGCGGCTCTTCTGCACCCGCTGGGGGGGTCTGGGGAAGCGGCTGGGCGGGCGGGATTTCCCGGGTCGAGAAACCCACCTACCCCCTCCCCCCGCCCTGGAAAGCGGGGAACAAAAGATTCCCCAAGTTTGGAGAAAGACCCGCGGGCCTTGGGAGCAGGGGATAATGGGACTTGTAGTACAACGCACCTGGACACGGGGGGGAGGGAGAGATAGAAGGAGGAAGGGAAGTCCGGAGGAGGAGGAGGAGGGGGCGCCTCTGTGAAGGGGGGGCGCGATCTGCGTTTCATCCCATTGTCTAGCCCCCCCTTCCTTCCCCCCCCACCCGAAAGGGAGCTGGCGGGGGTCCTCGTTGGCGCCTTCACAGCCACAGCAGGCCCCCTCCCTCCCTCTTTCCCCAAACCCATTTGCCAACTCTTGCTGGAGGGGGGGTCTCTAAGTATCGCTGCGGAGAAAAGATAAATGGAGATATTCCAAACACGCAGAGATGGCAGACAGATGAGGAACATCTGGGCAGACGGGTCGGGGAGCTTCCCCCCCCATCCAGTGCCTCCCCTCAGTGCCCCCCCTTTTCTGTATCTCATCCCATCTCCGGCTGCGGGCAAAACATTTATTGGGGTGTTGGGAGGGGAGGGCTCCGCCTAATTCAAACCAGGTTGGCTTATACAGAGCCCGCCAGTTAGCCAGCCCGGGACCCCCATTTCTCTCTCGCCCCCCCCCAACACTCTCCGTCTGGAATCAATTTGGAGGCAGCTGCAGCATCTCTCGGGCGGCTCCTCCGGTGCAGAGGCCAAGCGGAGAGTCCAGGCCCGCCAGGCGCCCGCTGGGTGCTGCTGTCCGTGGGGCAGGTCCCTCCTGGTGGGGGGGGGAGAGGGGGGGCTGCAACCTGCAGCAAAATGGAAACTTTCCCAGAGGGCTGAGAAAAGGAGCGGGCGGGAGGGCGAAGCACCTTGTATAAGGGAGTCCTCGGCTTATGACCACAGTCGACGCCCCAAATTTATGGCGCTAAACGAGACATTTCTGAAGAGTTTGGCCCCATTTGACGACTTTTCCCCCTCGTGTTCGCACACGGAATCGCTGCGCTTGTTGAGCCGGTTCACACGGTCGTTAAGTGAATCCGGCTCCTCCCCGTACGACTTTGCTTGTCGGAAAGTCGCAAAAGGGGATCACGTGACACCCCCCCCCGCGCGCAACCGTCATAAAGAGGAGTCAGCTGCCAAGTGTCCGAATTTTGAGGGCAGGGACGCTGCAACGGTCTGAAAATGAAGTCCGAAAATCAGTCGCTTTTTTCACTGCCGTTGTCATTTCCAACGGTCACTAAATGACCGTCGCAAGTCGAGGACTACCCGGGTGCAACCCAGGCCACCATTTTCGTTGCTGAGCAAGGTGTTCAGGGAGCCGTGCCCAATTTTTACGTCCTCTTTTTTTTCCCCGGTCTTTCGGGGAACGGCTGCCGTTGTTAAATGAATCACACGGTCGTTAAGCGAATTCCCCCCTCGACTTTGCTTGTTGGAAGCGGGCTGGGAAGGTCTCAAATAGTGACCACCTGACCCCGGGATGCTGCAACCATCATAAGTGCGAGGCACGGTTGTAAACCATTTTTTTTCCCATGCTGTTATGTGGAACGGTTCCTAAATAAATGGTCATAAACTGAGGACTGCTACATAGTTCGGACCCTTGCAGTGTCTCTTGGGTCAGAAGGCCAAAACGGGGGTGGACAACCAGATCACATGACCTTCTTGGTGTTTAACTGGGGGGACCCCCTCCTCCTCCTTTCGCAGGACTGGCAGATGTCCTGAGACCCCTTGCCGGCTTTGAAATCCTCCCGGTCTTCTTTGGATGCTGTTGCAGGTGGGGACATTCTGAACATGCTCAGAGACACTCTTTGTTAACTTCGTTTACTTTGAAAAACTGGCTTCAGTGGGTGGGGTGTGTGTGTCTGTCCTTGACCACTTTAAGACCTGTGGACTTCAACTCCCAGAATTCCCCAGCCAGCTGCGTGGACTTCAACTCCCAGAATTCCCCAGCCAGCCGCGTGGACTTCAACTCCCAGAATTCCCCAGCCATCTGGGAATTCTGGGAGTTGAAGTCCACGCTGGCTGGGGAATTCTGGGAGTTGAAGTTCACAGATCTTAAAGGGGCTAAGCTTGGGTCTCCTTGCTCTAATCTAGATAAGACCCCCACCCCCCAAGTCTCTTCACCATGATTCAACAGCAAAGCACCCCCCCCTCTACAATGACGCCATGGGTCACCTGCTGGAAGGAATCCCAGCCTACTTGGGGGGCTCCCACCAACCCCACAGCGTGTGATGGAGGCTTCCAGTCCGAGCCCGTCCCTTCTGTTTCCTGCCCCGAGCCTGACCTCCAAGGAGGCGGGGAGGCCGGTGTCTGCAGCTGGCCAGAGAGATAACCCCGATCCGGCTATGGGGCACACAAGTTCCCGGCCTGCCTTCCATCATGTTTGTATCCGGATATATTATTCCAGGGGGTGGATTCTGGGAGAGGTGGAAGCAAATATGCCATAACCGTGAATTAATTGAGAAAGGAAGAGCGCAAGAGGCTGTAGGCAGAATGGAGTGTTTCTGAGCTGGTACAGAGTTCAGTCGGTACAGAAAGAGGATGTATTTCCAGATTTTGTTTATTCATTTAACAGCTGGGTGACTTTAAGACCTGTGGACTTCAACTCCCAGAATTCCCCAGTTAGCACAGCCGGCTGGGGAATTCTGGGAGTTGAAGTCCACAAGTCTTTCAAGGGGCCAAATTTGGAGATCCCTGCCCTAGAGGTCCCCCCCCCTGCTCTCTTGGTTTTCCCAAAGGCCCTACAGGTGTGGCTTTGTCAGTGGGCCTGGGGATCCGGAATGGAGACGGGAGCCGATCCAGGGGCTGATTTGATTGTGTTACTCGTGCCAAGGGGCATGCGTTTGTGTGTGAAGTGTTTCTATATTGTGGGATTTAATGTTGTGAACTGCCTGGTGCCACCTAATGCAAACTGGGTGACCACATACATTTGCTTGATAAATAAATATAAATATGTGTGTGTGTGTTTGTGTGTATGTATTATGTACATGTATGTATAAAATATATGGACAATAAAATATACTATTATATATATATATATATATATATATATATATATATATATATATATATATATATATATATATATATATATATATATATATATATATATATATATATATATATATATATATATATATATATATATATATAAACATTTGTAAAGTTCTGTTTTTACTTTGTCATATGGTCCTGAGTGTAGATTAACGACAAAAAAATGAATTTCAACAACTGTAGAATCAAGCTGGAGCATAACAAAATTGACAAAAGGGGGTCTGAATATTTTCTGAATGCACTGAATGTGTGTGTGTGTGTGTGGCTGTGTGTGGAGAGAGAGAGGATCAATATGGGTGTATATATTATGTGTATATATATATATGTGTGTGTGTGTGTGTTTATGTGTGTGTATATATGTGTTTGTGTGCATGTGCGTATGTGTGTTTATATATATGTGTGTGTGTGTGTGTATGTGTGTATATATACCGGTATATGTATATGTACGTATGTGTGTATATATATATGTGCGTGTGTGTATGTATGTATATCTTTATATATCTATCTATATATGTGCTGATGCGCTACTTAAACATATTTCTGTTTGTATGTTTAATATGTTTTACTACTGTTGCATATCAGTGATCTCCATAGACAATATCAGCTAAATAAATAAAAATAAATAAATAAATAATTCGATTTTAAACGGCCTGATTCATTTATTTTTATTTTATCGACTGGGCCCATCAGGGACTCAGCCTCTGCTGCTGGGTCCAGGGCCTGGACGGGCCTGCCTGCCGCGGAGTCATCCTCCTTCCCTGTTGGCGGAAGTGAAGAGCGGCTGTGCTCCGAGGGGGCCATGTTGCTTCTGATCAGCCCCCTCCCAACCCAACCATTTCCCACCTCTCTAATCTTGCACAGTTGAGTGACGCAGGCCGAAATTCAGCAGGTGAAGTCTTCCCCCTTTCCATCTGCCAGGTGTGAACTTTGGATTTCTGGGCTGACCGGCACCTGCTTGGGAGGGTCCACCGCACAGGGCCACAGGCAGACACATTGGAAGGGCGCTTTCTCAAAATGGTACCCCTGCAAGGCTGCTGAGATGGGCAGAAGGCAAACTGGGCTGAGATTGAATGTGAGACCCATGAGGAAAGGGCTAGGATGGGCCAGGGACCGGCAGCCACACTGATTCTCACAGGAACGACTGGTTGGCCTCAGGATGCCCCCCTGCCAGCGTTTGGGCTCTCTAAAGCTGCAGACGGAGCTTTGGCCATGCTCCCACCCCACCTCCAGTGGCAGGAAGTTCCGCGGGTCTCCTGTCCTCTCACTCTACCGCGGAGCCCGGCTTCTGCCAGCGGAGACAGCGCCGGCCTCCTCCCTGCCCGGGCGGCTTTCCGGCCCCCTCTCCTCTCGCGGAAAGGGCCGGGCGGCTTCATCAGGACAGCCGGAGCCAGGCAGGAAGCCGCGGGAGCTCAGCCTCGCCCAGGTCACCGCTGCCCAGCCCCCCCTGCCCCTGATGCCGCATTCTCACGGCCATCCGCCCCCACCACAACCCAGGGCCAACTTGCTCCGCCCCTCGGGTGGACTGGAGCCTAAAACCCCCGCCGGAGGCACTCAGGACACGCGCACGCTTTCTTAGTCCGGCTCACGGGTTTAGCGTGTCGTGGGAACGCAGCCGCTGCAGCGCTCAAAACCCCTCAATGCTGAGAGCGGTCGCGTTTCTCCTCTTGTTTGATTTTTTTTCGCAGGCTCCCCACGGTCTCCTGTCCCCCCCCCCACAAGTCCCCAGCCATGGGTCCAGCACCATGGGTCCATGATGGTCAGCTGGCTTGGCAGCCCCTCCCCAGGTTCCGTCCCGGCAGTAGGGCCTCCTCCGCGGCAGCCCCGCCCTGGCGCCCGGGAGGCTAGTTGCGGGTCCTTAGACCCCGGTCGTCAGAAAGAAATAAACCATGGTTCCCTTCCCCTCGCCCCCCAGAGAGCCGGGCAGTGGAGTTCACTTCTTGACGTTGGTTTGACCCGCTTTCACCACCAGGGTGCACTTTCCTGGCCTTCCCGACTGACGTTCAAAATGCCCGTGAACCTAGTTCAGGTCCCGGGAACGTCGGAGTGCGGCAAAGGCTGGGAGAACCGCCCTTTCATCTCTCGATGCCTGGAACCTGCCTCCAGACGCTAAATAAATCTCTTGGGCCCTCAGCCTTCGTGGCTGGAACTGGAGGCCTGCGGCGCGTTCACACGTTCCTTCAGAACTGTTCCTCGCGTGTCTCGACGGGACCCCGCGCTCCTGCCCCACGTCCTTGGGGCACGTGGGGAGCAGCTGAGCCCTTCGGCCAGCCGCCAGGGGCTACCCTTGGTGCTTTGGGGGGGAGGGAGGGGGTTTGAGCCCCCCTTCCGGGGGCTTCTTAGGTACTGGCGGGTGAAACCCCCTCCCCCGAGTTTGTGGGCCACAATCAAGACCCCCCTTTGGGGCTTGCAAACTTTGGGGAGGGGGCGTGCCTTTGCGGGGGGGGAGAGCCCCCTCGCTTGCACGGCTAAGAAAAAGGGGGGGCACTTTGCGGAGGGCTGCTTGCAGGCGGAAGCCCCCCCGGTGCTTTGGAGTGGAAAGCTGAGATTGTTCCCGGTCCCGCAACTTCTCTTTGGGATGGGGGGGGAGTTCTAGGCTTGAAAAACCGCCCCCTCCCCACTTCTGGCCGGGAGAAAGCGCGCGGGGGTGGGCAGGGTTGGGGGTCGCCCCTCCCTCTCCGGGCTGGGAGGGAGGGAGGAGGAGGAGGAGGAGGGTCTGCCCGCTCGGTGGGGCTGGAGGTGGGGCGCCGCTTTCCCCTCCCCTCCCCTCCCCCCTCTTTTTCCAGGGGAGGGGAAAGTTTCGGGGAGACCAGGCCGAGCCGGGGCGGGCGAGCTGGGGGGCTCCTGGGCGCCCTGAAACCCTCACTCGGAGCCACTTTTTCGGGGGGGCCCCCACTTCTTCCATCTCCCCCACACACACAAGCCCCGGGGGGGCGGCGGCTGGCGCTGGCCCAACCCCGCCAGACTCCGCCGCCGCCGCCGCCGCCTTTGTCCGACGCCGCTCGCTCCTTCCCAGCGCTGCCATTCCGGACTTTCAGGTTTGCAGAAGCGGCCTCGGCCCGGATCGCAGACACGGGACTCTTTGTCTCGGCCCGGGACGGCCCTCGTCACCCCCGCCCGCCCCGCAGAAGCCCCCCGCCCGCGCCGGGAAACTTAAGCGGGACGGGGGTCCCCGCCGCTCCTTCTCCTGCTGCTGGGGGGGGGATAGACCCTCCCTCCCCTCCGTGGGGCCTGGGGGAGAGACCGCGGACCCCCGGGTAGAGCGGGGGGGGTCGCCCCAGAGCCCCCTCCCCCGCCGGGGCAGCGGAGGCGCCTCTGAGCCGCGGGGCGGGGGTCTCCGTTCCACCTGAGAGCCTCCGCCGGGGCCGGGGGGGGTCTCCGCATCCTCCCCCCCCCACCCCAGCTCCTCTCCTCCTCCTCTTACCCAGGGAGATCCCGGACGGATTTTTTTCTCCCTCTTTGTGGATTACCGGATGGTTTTTATTTTTGTGTGGGTTGTTTTTTTTTTTTGTCCGCCAAGACTTGGATTATCCGGGATTGTTTGTTTGTTTGGGGCCTCCGCCGGTCCTGGTTTGTTTTCCCCCCCTCCCCCCTGCATGAAGGTTCGGGGCCGCCGGGGCGATGAAGCGCTGGTGGCCCCTCTGGGTCCGGATTTGCCTGGTGCTGGCGGTGGAAGGTAAGTGTTTGGCCGAGCGGGGCGGGGGGGGGTCCGCGATCGCGCGGCGGGGCCGGCGGATTCCTTGGCAGAAAGTTTGGGGCAAACTTTTTGCACGCACGCACGCACGCACGCACACACACACACACACACACACACACAAACACGCAGAGAGAGAGAGAGAGAGAGACAGATGCGCGCGCGTGGAATGTGGGGGCGACTGATGAATTGGGGGGGCCATAAGAGTTATAATTCCCAGCCCTCCCCAGGAGGGAAATCTCCAGGACCTCTCTCCCCCAGAAAGGGTGGGAGGGGGGGCTCTGGAATTTGGCAGACCCCAGCCCTGCAGAGGACACCTTGCTTTCTTCTCTTCCCCCCCCCATCTTTGCTCTCCCCCCCCCGTTCTATTTTTAAAGCGGCTGTTCAAAGTGTTTATAGACTCTTGCATTGATTGGCCTAATGAAGCAGGATCGATCTCCTTTTCCTGGTGTCAAGCGGGATCAGTTGCTGCCCCCCCCCAGGAAAAGGGCAACGATTTGCAATGGGGCTTTCATCTCTCGATCCCTCTCTGTCAGGGTCCCACCCTCCTTCCCCAATAGCTCTCTGTTCTTTTCCTAACACTAACACACACACACACACACACACACACACACACACACAAACTATCACACCCCTGAATATATGTATATTTTTTCCACTGGGCGGCTTCCTTGCTTTAAAAGTGAAATTGCTTCTGGACTTCTCTGCAAGGGACCAGGCCAAGTCCTGCTGGTCTCCAGCACTGTTTTAGGATGCCCTAGGTTGGGGATGATGGGCCCCGGGGCATGGAGGGCTGGGCCTCTTGTGGGGTCCAGAAGTTGAGGAGAGCTGGGGGGGCAGAAGCCCACTCCTTAACCCAAGGAGTGCCAAGGTGTTTTGGAGGCTGGGGTCTGTTGGAAACAGCTGGTGGGCTAGGGTGTGTGTGTGTGTGTGTATGAGGGAGGGAGGGGGAAAAGAGTAAGGAGGGAGAGAGGAAGAGAAGGAGAGAGAGAGAGAGAAAGAAAGAAAGAAAGAAAGAGAGAAAGAGAGGAAGGAAGGAAGGAAGGAAGGAAAGAAGGAAAGAAGGAAAGAAGGAAAGAAGGAAGGAAGGAAGGAAAGAGGTGAGGACCCCATCCTGCCAGGGGATCTGCTGGGCCCTTTATCAAGCTGTGTTTGGCCAGCGCTGGAAAAGGATCTCTGGATGCAGCCCTCATTGAAACTACCGTAGCAGCTGCCAGATCAACCCACAACAATGGCCATCATTCCCCAATAATACACACACACACACACACACACACACATACACAAACACACAAAAACACAGAAAGGACTGGGGCCTTGGGGAAGCCTATTATGTTTGGACTTTATGTTTGCAATTCCCAACTGCTTTGATGGGAGGGGTCCTCTGCATTCTCCCCTTTTTCACCAGGCACCGCATTTTTTTCCTTCCTCCCTCCCTCCCTCCCTCCCTCCCTCCCTCCCTCCCTCCCTCCTTCCCTCCCTTTTCTATATCTTCCTTCCTTCCTTCCTCATTCCCTCCCTCCCTCCCTTTTCTATATCTTCCTTCCCTCCCTCCTGAAATTTTCTATATCTTCCTTCGTTTCTTCCTTCCTTCCTTCCTTCGTTCCTCCCTCGCTCCCTCCCTTTTCTATATCTTCCTTCCTTCCTTCCTTCCTTCCTCCTCCCTCCCTCCCCCCTCCCCCCACAGGTCCCAGGGGGCGTCTGCAGGAGAATCTCATTGAAAAGGGATTAAGAGCAGACTTGAGAGAAAAAAAACGCCCCCCCTTTTCTTTTCTTCTCCAGCCCCAGACAGAAACCGGAGGAAAAGGGAGAAAGACCCTTTGCCCCCCCCAGCCCCCCAGCTGGACTAGAGGCCCCTCTTTAGGCAAGTGGGGCCCTCACTTGCCAATTGTAAACTTCCCTCCCTCCCCCCCTCCATTCTACGTCCACCTGAACATCAGATCCAGCCCCAGGGGGGAGAGGGCCATTCAGAAGCCCCTTCCCCATTCCAGGGTCCAGGTTGTGGCTTGTGGGAAGTGCTGCATGGGGAGGAGAGTCCGGCTGGGGCTTTGCCCTCCCCCCCCAAGACCTGGCACTCGGGCACCCCCTCCTTGCCAAACTGCCAAGCCCCCTCCCCACCCTGCGCACACCCCTGGCTGCCAGATCCTGAAGGCCCCCTACCCATTTTTTTAAGCTGCCCTTTGCGGATTGTCGTTGAGACCGGGCCTGTGGGCTGGGGATGATGGTATCTGTGGAGGGCTGGGGTGGGGGGCATAACCCTGTGTCACCATGGGGGGAGGGGGCTCCCCTCCTTGTCTCCAGCCAGAGGACCTGCAAACCCATCGTCCTGGGCCCTCAAATGTTGGGCAGACCATCGTTCAGGATTCGCACTGGGGATTCCCCCCCCCCCCGGCCAGAGGGAGGCCTTGACAACAAACCACGATCCCCATATTGCTAGTGGAGTATCGGGGTGCGTACAGGTAGTCCTCGGCTTAACAACGGTTCCTTTAGTGACCGTTCAAAGTTACAACGCTTTTCACACTTAACGGCCGTTGCAGCACCCTTCCCCAGGGTCACGTGATTACGCTGGACATCTGATTCGTATTTATGACGGTCGCAGCGTCCTGGGTCACGTGGTCCCCTTCTGTGACCTTCTGAAAGTCTCTGGGGAAGCCGGATTCACTGAACAACCGTGTTACTCGCTTAGCGTCTGCAGTGCTTCACTTAACAAAGTGGCAAGGAAGGTCGTGTAAATGGGGCAAAATTCACTTATCAACTGTCTAGCTTAGCGACAGAAATTTTGAGCTGGGTTGTGGACGTAAGTCGAGGACCACCTTTACTTGAATGGCCTGTGGCCGCAGGGAAGGCCTCCCCAGGGTCACTGGGCCCCTTTCCTTCTGGGGCCCAGCCTCCCACCAGCGTCTCTTGACACCCCCCCCCAGTTCAGCTACCAGGATTCTCCAGCCAGCACGGCTGGCTGGGGGATTCTGGGAGTTGAAGTCCATCAGTCTTAAAGTTGCACGGCTGGCTGGGGGATTCTGGGAGTTGAAGTCCATCAGTCTTAAAGTTGCACGGCTGGCTGGGGGATTCTGGGAGTTGAAGTCCCCCAGTCTTAAAGTGGCCAAGTTTGAGGACCGCCGGCCTAGGCCGTTGCTTCCTTCTTTATTAGACTGGCCTACAGGTAGTCCTTGAGTTACAGGCATTCGCTTAACGACTGTTTAAGAACATAAGAACCTAAGAAGAGCCCTGCTGAATCAGGCCGAAGCCCATCGAGTCCAGCATTCTGTGTCACCCAGTGGCCCACCAATTGTCCATGGGGATCTTGAGAAGAAAGAGAAGGCAAAACCCTCCCTTTCCCTTGACCCCCAACAAATGGGACTCAAGGGAATCCTGCCTGCCTCAACCAACAACTGTTTGAAGTCACGGCGCTGCTAAGCGAAGTGACTCACGACCGGTCCTCGCACTTACAACAATCGCAGCATCCCTGCGTTTGTTTAACGGCCAATCAAACTCACGACGGTGCTTGGAGGAAGCGATTCACAACCGGTCCTCACAGTTATGACACTATTCTACTCTAAAATGTGATTCTCGTGGGGTTGAGGATGATGGGCAGCCGGGTTATCTCAGAGAATCCTGGCCCCAGTGAAGGCCCCGTGAGCTTCCAGGGGTCCTGAGAACGGCCAAGACCCCGAGGGGGCTTTGGAGGCAGGCTTGCAGCCGCTTCAAAAGGCAGCAGCCGTCGGCTTCCACATCTGAGCTGGCCAGTAATCCCTCTGCTCCTGAGGGGGGGGATGCGGCCATGCTCTATCAAAGGCAGAATCCCCCTCCCCACTGCAACACCCCTCCTCCTTTGCAGCTCATCGCTTTGCATGGCTTCCTTCCCGGAGAGGACGAGCTTCTTCAGTGAGCAAAATTTGTGGGGGGGGCTGCTCTGCAGCTAGGAGAAGCAAAGTGGATTGATCGTTGTAAATCGAACCCAGGACCAGCGCCGAGACCCGTTCCCAGACCCGGGAACGGGCATGAGGGGTGGGGTCTCCTGCTTGGGGGGGGGTCTTGTTTTTGACTCATCCAGAATCCGTCCTTGAGTTTGAGAGGTAGATTGTCCGATAGCTGATAATCCTCGGCTTACGACCACGATGGAGACCATTGTTGGTAAGCAAGCCGGTGGTTGTTAAGTGAATCACAGGGTCATTAAATGAATCTCGCCCCCCCCTGCTGACTTTGCCTGTCAGTAGCCGATCACGTGACTCCGGGTCGCTGCAACCCCTGTAAATTTACAGCCGATCACATAGGGATGCCGCGCCAGTCGTAAGTGTGAGGACCCGTCCTAATTCATTTTTTTTTTCAGCGCTGTTGTAACTTCACACAGTGGCTAAACGAAGCGAGGCAAGTTTGGTTATTCACTTGGTGTCAACTCGGCAACCGTGCGGGGACTTCCAACGGTGGCCACCTTGTTAAGTAAAACACACGGTCGTTAAGCGAATCTGCCCCCCCCTTGTTAACTTGGCTTGTCGGAAGCCAGCAGGGAAGGTCCGTAACTGAGTTAGATCTTCCGTTTGCGTCGTGTGTCCGAAGCAGAATAATTTCAGGCTGCTGGTCAGTGCTTCGAGGGAGAACTTTGAGCTGACCGGTCCGATGCTTTTCTTGGCCGTCCTGGGGTCCCCGGGGGTCTCAATGTCCTTCCCGCTTCTTCAAAAATCCAATCTTGGCTTCTGGAGAGGGTTGCAGGGATTTTGGAGAGACACACAACCCCCCTGTGTGACGGTTTTGTTTCGTACAGGAGCGTCCAACCTTGGCCACTTGGAAGACCTGTGGACTTCAACTCCCAGAATTCCCCAGCCAGCATGGAGTGGGGCAGAGTCAGCAGCCAGTCAGGCTCACAAGGGGGTGGGGTGTCTCTGCTACAGGGGAGCCCCCCCCCAGCCCAAAGATGAGTTCTGGGTGGGAACTCTGCAGCGAGTGCGCCAAACATCTGGATAGAACGGCCCTCTAGAGCAGAGCTGTTGCCCACTTTAAGACTTGTGGACCTCAACTCCCAGAATTCCTCAGCCAGCCATGCAACTTTAAGACTGGTGGACTTCAACTCCCAGAATCCCCCAGCCAGCCATGAAACTATAAGACTGGTGGACTTCAAGTGAGCCATCTCTGGTTGAAGGACGGACTAACTCGAAGAAAGAGGAGCGAAATGCACCGCTAAGCATTAGGCCCGGGTATTTAAAGCAGGGGTGTTCAACTTTAAGACCTATGGACTTGAACTCCCAGCATTCCCCAGCCAGCCAGGGTTTCCCAGAATGCAGCGTGGATGGGACGAGAACAAATGTTGCTAGGCTACCTTTATTGCATGCTTTGATGGGGTAACTGACTTAATAGAGGGTGGGAATGCGGTAGATGTACTATACCTTGACTTCAGCAAAGTGAAGAGAAAAAAAAGAGCTGGCTGAGGAATTCTGGGAGTTGAAGTCCACAAGTCTTCAAGTGGCCAAGGTTGAAGACCCCCCGCTCTAGAGCAAAGTCCCCCCGCCCAGCCTTTGTGAGTCACCCTATCCTTTTTCCATGTATGAACCGATCCAAGTTACATTTGCAAATCCTCCAGAGAGAACGTAAAGATTTTAAGCCAGGGTGTCCAACTTCAGTAACTTGAAGACTTGTGGACTCCATCTCCCAGAATTCCCTAGCCAGCTCTTTTTTTTTCTCACTTTGCTGAAGTCAAGTTATATTACGTCTACTGCATTCCCACCCTCTATTAAGCCAATTACCCCATCAAAATGTGCAATAAAGGTTGAGCCACCTTTGTTCTCGTCCCATCCACGCTGCATTCTGGGAAACCCTGGCTGGCTGGGGAATGCTGGGGGTTGAAGTCCATAGGTCTTAAAAGTTGAACACCCCTGGTTTAAATACCCGGGCCTAATGCTTAGCGGTGCATTTCGCTCCTCTTCCTTCGAGTTAATCCGTCCTTAAACCAGAGATGGCTTAGTCATAGTTGGCTTAAGTTAGCTTAGTCCCTGGCTGTGCACCCCACGGAGGCCCCTAAACCATGGCGTATGCCCATTGCGGCAGCACAATCTGCTTAACCCGGTATCTGAAACCACAATAGGCTGGTTTAACCGGATGGGTGAACCCAGCTCTCCAGATTGCTCTGTGTGTGTTTGTGTGTGTCTGTGTCTCTCTGTGTGTGTGTGTGTGAAAAAGCAAAAGCCCAACAGTTTCGGGAAGTGATCCCTGTCTCCGCGCTGGCTGCTCTCCAACGGCTTTCGCTGGATGACCCTGAGACCGTTGTTCTTTGAGAGACAGGAAGTCACGGGCTCTGGACACTGGTGGTGGTGACTTCATCCCCGCCCAGTGCTGACCGCTGGCTCTTGTCCTCTCGCCTGACCCAAACTTTGGGGGCACATCCCGAATTCCCACGTTGTCCGCCTTTGGCATGGGGGTGTGCATGGCAGAAATCTGCAGCTGGGGGTCTGGAAGGCTGGGAGAGGGTGGGATTCAGGGAAGGGGTCTTTGTTCCCCTTGGCAGGGCCAAGATTCCAATTTTAATCAGAATAGAGCTGGAAGGGACCCTGGAGGCCTTCTAGTCTGACCCCCTGCTGAAGCAGGAGACCCTATACCGTTTCAGAGAAGTGGCGTGTCCACTTCTTAAAAAATCCAGTCTCTTCTTAAAAACTTCCAGTGATGAAGCACCCACCACTTCTAGTGGCAAGCTGTTCCACTGGTTAATTGTCCTCACTGTTAGGAAGTTTCTCCTTAATTCCAGGTTGCTTCTCTCTTTGGTTAGTTTCCAAGCATTGTTTCTCCTCCTGCCCTCTGGTGCTTTGGAGAATAGCGTGACCCCCCTCTTCTTTGGGGCAGCCCCCCAAATACTGGAATACAGCTATCCTGTCTCCCCTATTTCTTCTTTTCTTTAGACTGGCCAAACCCAAGTCCTGCAGCCGTTCTTCGAATGTTTTAGTCTGCAGGCCTTGGATCGTCTTAGTTGCCCTTCTCCGAATTTTTTCCAAACTCTCAACATCTTTTTTGTGATAGGGTGACCAAAATTGGCTGCAGGATCCCAGGTGTGGCCTCACTAGGGCTTTATAAAGCGGTATTAATACTTCGCGTGATCTTGATTCTCTGCCTCTGTTTATACAAACCAGGATTGTGTTGGCTTTTTTGGCTGCCGCCGCACACGGCTGGCTCAGGGTCAAGCGATCGTCCACCAGGACTCCGAGGTCCCTCTCACCGTGGCTGTGTTTGAGCCAGCTCTCCCCCAATTGGTATTCGTGCCTTTGATTTTTTCCTGCCTAAATGTAAAACTTTGCTTTTCTCCCCCCTGAAACTCATTTTGTTGGACGGGGCCCCTTGTTCAAGTCTGTCCAGATCTTTTTGGACCCTGAGTTTGTCTTCTGGGGTGTTGGCGACTCCTGTCAGTTTGGTGTCACCTGCAAATTTGACGGGTTCCCCTTCAATTCCCTCGTCTGAGTCATTGGTGAAGGTGTTGAAGAGTTTACTGGGCCTAAGACGGAGCCCTGTGGTTCCCCACTGCTGACTTCCCTCCGGGCGGATGTGGAGCCCTTGAGGACGACTCCTTGAGGACGCTTTGCCAGCCAGCTCCAGATCCATCTGGGGGTGATGTTGTCTGTCCCACCCATTTGTAGTTTACCAAGCAGTAGATTGTGGTCTACTTTGTCAAATGCCTTAATGAAATCTAAGTATACTACGTCCACAGCGTTTCGTTGGTCTCTTCGTTTAGTCATTTTGTCGAAGAATGAAAGAATGAAATAAGATTGGCAGGTAGAAGGTCCTCAAGAAAACAAGTTATCTGCCCCCTTGCCAGATGAGATTCAGACTCGGATGTATTATGGAGACGCCATTATTGTACTTGTTGATGACCTGCGGTGGGCTGGGTTGCAGATGGACGTATTGTGGAGACACCACTGGCCCGCCTAGAAATTGCAGAGAAGACCCACAAGGATGATAAAGGGTCTGGAGGCTCAATCAGAGGATGAACAGTTGTGGGAACCAGGTATATCTAGCCTATATCAGAGAGGATTAGAGGGGACCTGTTAAACCAGGGGTAGGCAACTTGGGCTCTTTTGTGGACTTCAACTCCCAGAATTCCTGAGCCAGCCATGCTGAGGGGAAAGGGAGAGGTTTCCAAGCTGAGCCATGCTGGCCCAAGAATTCTGGGAGTTGAAGTCCAGGAGTCATCAAGGGAGCCATAGTTCCCCCATGCTGGCTCAGGAATTCTGGGAGTTGAAGTCCACGAGTCATAAAGGGAGCCATAGTTCCCCCATGCTGGCTCAGGAATTCTGGGAGTTGAAGTCCACGAGTCATAAAGCGGCCTAGGCCTAGGCCAGAGTGAGGCAACCTTGGCTCTTTTATGACTGGTGGACTTCAACTACCAGAATTCCTGAGCCAGCCACGCTGAGGGGAAAGGGAGAGGTTTCCAAGCTGAGCCAGGCTGGCTCAGGAATTCTGGGAGTTGAAGTCCACCAGTCATGAAGAGATCATAGTTCCCCCATGCTGGCTGAGGAATTCTGGGAGTTGAAGTCCACGTGTCCTAAAGGGAGCCATAATTCCCCCATGCTGGCTGAGGAATTCTGGGAGTTGAAGTCCACCAGTCATAGAAGAGCCAAGGTTGCCTACCCCTGGTGTTAAACTGTCTTCTGCTACTTGAGGGGCTGTCAAAGAGAAGAGGGGGGGGTCAAGCTATCCTCCAAAGTACCCCAGGGCAGGAAGGCCTTTGCAATTCTGCATCTTATTCCTCCCAGCAGCAGCCTGGGGTCCGGAGAGAAAGCCCCCCAATATCTGCCCGTCCCACCGAGAGGCCTGTTTGGGGAATTCTGGGAGTTGAAGTCCACAAGTCTTAAAGTGACCAAATTTGGAGACCCCCTGCTTTAAAGCCAGCCTTGAATTGGGCTCTACACCGCCCCGAGTCCTTCGGGAGGGGGGCGGTATAAAAATCGTAAAAAAAAAAAAAAAAAGATGGCCCTGTGTCTGGGTGCATGCGCGCGCGTGTGTGTGTGTGTGTGTGTGTGTGTGTGTGTGTGTGTGTGAATCCCTCCTGGGGCCCCTCCCTTCATTATCCAGGGTGTGTTTCCAACAGCCAGACAGAGTTGGAGGGCCTGGTAACCGGGATTGAGCAGTGCCCACCTACGTGTGCCGGAGAGGATCCAAGGGAGACGGTGCCGGAGCTGCCGGGCCAGGCAGGAATAGGGAGTAGGAGGGTGGGCAGGCTTCAACCTGCCTGGAAGGGCCCGCCTGATATGGGGGGGGGGTTTCCTGTGGCTTCTTTTCTGGGGTGGGGGCCCCCCCAAAGACGCCCGCTCGCCCGGCCCCTGGTGTAAGACGGCTCTGCTGTTGTTATTAAGTGCGAGCCGAGCATGCCAGGCATTGTGCCCAAAATATAATTAAGCGGCTGTGCCGATCCCGGGGCGCGGCTGCTTCCCTCCCTTTGCCGGCTCGGGCGGGAGCGGGGGGGGATCTTTGGGGAGGGGTCCAGGGGTTCCAGGAAAGAGGGTCTCTTGCCTTCGCCCAGCATCCGATGGAGGCCTCGTGGGGCCCCTGGACCCTCTTCCCAAGCAGCCCTCGCTGCCCGCGGCTTCTGCCCGAGCCAGATGGCTGCACATCTGGGACGGATTTGGGCGGGAATGAGCGTTGGGCGATGGGTGTGGGGAGCAGGAATGGTGGAGGACTGGGGGGGGGGTGCCGAATTGGGATGGGGGGGGGATGGAGAAAAAGCCAGGATTGAGCCTCTCAAGGCTGTCTTGCCAGCCTGGTGCCCACCCAGGCGTGGGGGAGGTCTCCATTCCCCCCCACTCTTGAAAATCCCCCCCTGCTTTTGGCTTCCTTCCTGCCTGCTTTGGCCCGGGGGGGCCCTCCCCAGATTTACATCGCCCTGGAATTACCCAGAATTCCATTGGGAACAAACACACACAGACACCTCCCCCTCAGGGTATCCCAGCATTCATTTAGGCAGTGGAGGGGCGCAGGGGTGTCTAATTTTTTGCCTGCCCAGGAGTGTGGTGGGTAGAGGAGGGGATGGTGAGGGGGGGTCTCTTTCAGGGTGGGAGGGAGACCATGTAGCCGGGAACTGATGATGGGGGGGGGAAATATTTAGGGCACAAATATTTATGGGCTGTGCAATACAACTCCCACAATTGCCCAGCCAGCAAGGGAATTGCAGCGATGTTCAATTTTGCCAACCCCTTTGGCGGCCTGGCAGTGTTTCTTCTCAACAACTGCCCCCCCCGCGAGGTAGGCCTTTCGTTTCTGAGGCTCTCGCACCCACTCCCCCAGCTTGGCAAAGGGGGGGGCTTAAGGCTCAGAGGAACCTGGCAAGGGGCCTATGCCAGGAAATGAGCCCCCCAATTAGAAAATTTAGGGGGGGCTTGCTCCCCTTTTCTGGAACCCGATTGGGTGGAGCCCCAGAAATTCCATGTGCAGGAAAAAGCGGGGGGAAGACTAGGGGAGGGGGCTGTTCCTGGTGGTCTTGGCCAAGGGGAGGTTCTCCCTCCATCCCACTGCCCCCCTGGGAGCCAAAGCAAGGCTGGGAGGGGGGGACCCCAGGCTGCATACTGCTGCGGGGGGGGGCTGGAGGGAGAGGAGTGGGGGGGCTCGGCCAGCAGGGTGGGGGCCGCTTTCCTGCCGCTGGGCGGTGGCCGCAGCTGTTTGGGGAAGTGACGCCCTCAAGCTTTTTATAAATATTCCCCCACCTTTGACCCTTGGCCAGCCGGCTGCCGTTCCTAGGATCCTGGATGGGGGGGGAGCCAAGATTGGGGGGGTCTGTGGTGGGAGGTCTCACCCATGTCAATGTGCCCAGGGTCCACCGACAGAGGGAGGTGGGGAAGGGGCTTCGTGTGCAGGGAAACAGTTTTGCTTCCTGGTCCAGGCTGCTCAGATGAATTGGGGAGGGGGGGAGACCGGGCATGCAGAACTCCCCCCCCTTTCTTTTGGACACCCCCACCCAGATGCCTCTTGTCTTCTGATTGACGGCTGGGTGGGCAGAGCTGAGCCTTGCCGCCCCCCCACCGTTCCTCGCAGGTGGCAAACGAAAGCCTCTGGAGCAGTGTTTCTCAACCTTGACAATTTTAAGGCATGTGGACTTCAACTCCCAGAATTCCACAGCCAGCAATGCTGGCTGTGGAATTCTGGGAGTTGAAGTCCACATGCCTTAAAATTGTCAAGGTTGAGAAACACTGCGAGTCTGGAGGGTTTTTGGCAAGCAAGGAGGCGAGCAGAAATCGAACCCGGTACACAGACAAAAAAAAAATCACACACTGACGCACAAATCGAACGCAGCACACCCTCGCCCACACAACACCCACACCCACACCCCCTGCCTGGATTCAAAGTCAGGCTTTTGAATGGGCTCATTTGCATCGCTTGGAACAGGGAGGCGTTTTTTAATTAGCAGAGGAAAATGCCCCACAAGCAGATTTTTTTTTCCTAGCCTTGGTGGTTTCGTTCTGCAATCACACCGGAATTCTCCTTGAGGGGGGGGGCAAGAACCCTGAAAGTGGGCCAACCCTGGGAGGGGAGGGGAAGGGAAGGGTTGTGTGAACACAGCCGCCTCCCTTGCAGGTTGACCTGGCAGCTTTCAAAATGAAGAAGTGAAAGTTACAATTTTTAAAATGTAGTTGGTTTATAGTTAAACTTGGACACACGGAGTGAAGAAGGTCAACAAATTTAAAATGATTGTATTAAGTTGAATGGCATTTAACTTGAATTTTATCTGTTTACATGGACAAATGTTTATCTAATAATAAATATTTTTAATAATAATAAAAAATAAAAAAAAATAAAAAAAATGAAGCCGAAGCTGAAGAGGATGAATTTCATAAAGTCAATTTTGGGGATCTGCCTTTATGATGTAGTCCTCCGCTGCTAAACAAGACAGTTGCTAAGTGAGTTTTGCCGCAGTTGACGGCCTTTCTTTGCTAAGCGAATTTTTGCCGTTGAGGCTTTAAGCTGACCCCGGATTCCCCTCTTGATTTTCCTGGCCACAAGGTCGCCAAAGGGGATCACGCGACCCCGTCTGGGACACTGACCAGCATAAGTGCGACTCAGTTTCTGAACGTCTCGTTTTTTATCCTGTGACCGGCTGCAACGGCCATAAGTGTGAAAAACAGTCGTAGGTCACTTTTTTCAGGGCTGTCGTAACTTTGAACTGTCACTGAATGAACTTTTGTAAGTGGAGGACTTTCTGATTAAATGAGGTGGTGCTTTTAAGAGACGTATTGCATTAGAATTAGACTTTGCTTTGCAAGGAGTTCCACCGGTTGATTGTTCTCACTGCCAGGAAACGCCACCTGGGTAGGGCAGGAAGGGTCACCCCGGTGAGGACAGTCGGGACAAGGACTCACCCTCCCCCCCCGCTTTCTCTCTCCTCCTTTCAGAAAACCTCATGAACACGAAATTTGAGACCGCCGACCTCCGATGGACCACTTACCCTGCTGACAATGGCCAGGTGAGAGGGCAAAGGGTCTTCAGCCTCCCCCTTGGGGCTGTGGGCTGGGAACAATGGGGCTTGCAGTCCACGCCACCTGGGGGGATGGTTGCGGCGTGCGGGCAAGAATCAATCGCGGAGGGAGGGTCGATTTGTGCAATAACCCAGGTGCACTGGGCAACACTCGCCTCTCCGGTTTTCATGAGATTGCATGAAAATGGCAACACCATTTTGGGAACCACATTGTCAGAAAAACATGCCGGCCATTGTGCAAGAGATTGCCACTAGATTAAATGATGCTTTTTTAATAAAAGATCACCAGGTGTGTGTGTGTGTCGAGGGCCCCCAGGCATCGTTTAAAGACACAGTGGATATTCACCACCCAGTTTTAGATTAAATGATGGGTTTTTTAATAAAAGATCACCAGGTGTGTGTGTGTGTCGAGGGCCCCCAGGCATCGTTTAAAGACACACGGCGGATATTCACCACCCAGTTTTAGGGACTTAAACAGCCGTACCCAGCATCTCCCAGCTGCCTTTATTAAGGATAAATGTCAGCTCGGATCCGGACGGCTGGTTTTGAAAGCGGAGACAAAGCCGGGGTTGATCCATCAGGAAGGAGAAAAGGCGACGGAGGAGCTGATTCTCACTCTGGCAGGGAAGGAAACCGAGCGTAGACCTAAGCCGTCCCAACTTTCCTATGCGATGAAAGACTTAGAAAGAAAGAAAGATAAAAATAAATGTATAGCTTTCATAGTTTAAAGTTCGGAGTCACCCGAACTGTGGGAGGGGTGGCAAAGAAATTGATTAACAATAAAGAAATAATTAATAAAGAGGTGCGGAAGTCACCCAAGCTTGATAAAGTAGTTTTGCAGACGTTTCATGACCTAACTAGGTAGCGTCATCAGTACTAAAAGTGCGGGGGGGGGGGGTTGCAGAGTGGAGGAGGAGGAGGAGGAGGAGGAAGAGTGGTGACTTTGCCCCTGCCTTCCCTTGGTGGACAGGGATGAAGGAAAGCCCAAGGAAAAGGTTAGCCAGTTCCTGGACCACTGAAACTATGGCGACCACATCCTGGCCACCAAGTGCTGGGGGCAGATTTCGGAAGCATCTTGGCGTGGTTGACTTTGGGGACCCCGCAAAGCTGCTCCCCCAGAATGCCCCATTGAGCTCCCCCTCCTAGTCCAGTCCTACTTGGGAGGGAAGCTTTGCCCCTTTGATCGTGCGGCTCGTTCACCCATATTACGAGAAGACGCTCCCGAACCCTGTGTGCCACCATTAACCTGCTCGGTGTTTCTCCTTTCAGTGGGAAGAGATAAGCGGGATGGACGAGGAGCAGAACAGCGTCCGGACCTTCGAGGTGTGCGGGGTCCACCAACCCAACCAGAACAACTGGCTGCGCACCACCTTCGTCCCCCGATCGGGCGCCACGTATGTCTACGCCGAGCTGCGTTTTACCGTGGTGGAGTGCTTCTCCATCCCGCGGGTCACCCGGGCGTGCAAGGAGACATTCAACGTTTTTTTCTACGAAGCCGACGCTGACCTGGCCTCGGCCACTTTCCCACCCTGGATGGAGAACCCCTACGTCAAAGTGGACACGGTGGCGGCCGAGCACCTCACCCGTAAGCGGCCGGGCATGGAGGCCTCGGGGAAGGTGAACGTGAAGACGCTGCGGGTGGGACCCCTCTCCAAGATGGGCTTCTACTTGGCGTTCCAGGACCAGGGCGCCTGCATGGCTTTGCTCTCCGTTCGGCTCTTCTACAAGAAGTGTCCGGCCATCACCGTCAACTTCACGCTGTTCCAGGAGACAGTGCCCAGAGAGCTGGTCATGCCGGTCACCGGGCAGTGTGTGCCCAATGCTGTCAAGACCAGCTCCCGCCCGCTCAGCATGTACTGCCGGGAGGACGGGCAGTGGGCTGACCAGGCCATCACGGACTGCACCTGTGCGGCTGGCTACGAGCCCTCGGAGGAGAGCACCAGGTGCCGAGGTGAGGAATCTGGTCTGGGGGCGGGGCAGAAGGGTTGGGGGGGCTTGTCTTGGTGCTGGTGCAGGAGATTGGAGGCCTCAGAGCCGTTACGGGGAGTCCCTCGCTTATGACCACAATGGAACCCCAAATTTCTATTGCTGAACGAGGCAGTGTTGCCCCATTTTACGACGTTTCTGGGCAAAGTTGTTAAGTCCATCACCGCAGATGTTAATGTTCTTAAGTGGGTCCAGACTCTCTTGACTTTGCTTGCCAGAAGTTCGCAAAAGGGGATGACTGGACCACCTGGGACACACCGTGACCGTCATGAATGCGAGTTGAGTCGGTTGCCAAACGGCTGAATTTGGATCACGTGACCGTGGGGTCGTTGCCGCGGTTCTAAGTCTGAAATACGGCCGTCAGTCGCTTTTTTTTTCAGTGCCCTGATCACTTCGGTCATTAAATGAATTTTCGTAAGTCAAGGACTGCCTGTAGTCTGGACGAGACCAGGCCTTTGTTATATTTCTTTCTGGAAGCCCAGAAGCAGGGGAACGAAGGGGAGATCCATTCTCTGCTTCTTTTTCCTTGGGCTGGAGTCGACAGGTAGACTGCCTCTGAGAGTGCAGGCTCGACAGAACTACCACGACGATGACCCAAAGAATCAGGAAGGAGAAGAAAAATAAAAACTCCTGGGGGATTCTAGGCCTCAGCCTTTGACTCTTCCCTGGCCGGTTGGCGTGGTGGGGGGGAGGGTCCTCTGGAGATATTCCTGACCCCCCCTGCTCATTTCCTTGTCCCCCCGGGCCCCTTTTTGGACCCAACCTTTCCCTTTTCTGCTCATCTGCTGTTGGCCCATGGAGGGGGGGTGGGGAGAGCATTCCTGGCCCCCCATGGGAGAAGGGAAAGTGGGCTGGGGGGCAGGGCAGGGCAGGACCCACCTGTGGACCGATTGCAGATAATCCAGGCCCTGCGGGGGCGGGGGGGGGGGTGGAGACTCTCCAGTGGGAGGGGGGCAGGTGGGGTGCAGGAGAAGAAAGCAAAAGAGAAGGGGAGGGGTGAGACCCTTCCCCAAATAACCTGCTCCCCAAGTCCCCCTTTGTAGACCACGGTGGGCTGATGGGAGCCATCTGCCCCCCACCCCACCCCCCAACTCTGCAGCTGTTCTCTGTCTCTCTCCAGCCTCCTCGCCTCTGCTGAAGGGGGGGACAGGCCGGGGGTCTTGGATTCCCACCCACAGGCAGGCGGGTGGCTGGGAGCCCCAGGAATGCCAACTATCTGGAGGTCAAGGGTAATCAGCCAAGGGGGTGGGGGGAAGAGGGGAGGAGAGCCGGAGCAGAAGCCCACGGAGCCCCCCCCCAGCCTGAGCTGCTTTGTTTGCCCTTCGGCTGCTCCCTTGAGGCTGGGGTGGGCATCCCTTCCCCCCCCCAGGCACCCCCTTCCCTGCCAGGCCTTGGAGGGGGAGGGGGAGCGCCAGTCTTAGGCCATTCATAAAGAGAGGAGGGGTCCGACTCTTAACAGGAGGTGCCACCTCTGGGCTCCTTTCAGAAAGCTTTGGGGTGGGTGGTGGGGGTCTTGATGGGCTGGCAGCCCCCGCTGGGAGGGGCTTAGCTAGAGCAGGGGGCATGTTTTGGGCAAGGTTCAAAGGGCAACCTAATAGGATGCAACCAGGAACTTGTTCAGGGTAGGGTCTTTGTTTGAGCAGGGGGCTGGACTATAAGATCTCTGAGGTCCCTTCCGAGTCTATTGTTCTGCTATTTTGTTTTCCTTCCTTCCTTCCTTCCTTCCTTCCTTCCTTCCTTCCTTCCTTCCTTCCTTCCTTCCATCCTTCCTTCCTTCCTTCCATCCTTCCTTCCCTCTCTCCCTCCCTCCTTCCTTCCTTCCTTCCTTCCCTCTCTCCCTCCTTCCTTCCTTCCTTCCTTCCTTCCTTCCTTCCTTCCTTCCTTCCCTCTCTCCTTCCTTCCTTCCTTCCTTCCTTCCTTCCTTCCTTCCTTCCTTCCTTCCTTCCTTCCCTCTCTCCTTCCTTCCTTCCCTCTCTCCCTCCTTCCTTCCTTCCTTCTTTCCTTCCTTCCTTCCCTCTCTCCTTCCTTCCTTCCTTCCTTCCTTCCTTCCCTCCCTCCCTTATTGGACAGCCACTTGTCTGAAATGGTATAGGGTCTCCTGCCTGAGCAGGGGGTTGGACTAGATGACCTCCCAAGGTCCCTTCCAAGTCTGTTATTCTGTCATGGGTGGTCCTCAACTCGCAACTGTTCTTTTAGTGACCGTTTTGAAGTTATAATGTTCGTGAAAAAAGCGACTTAGGACCCTTTGTCACACTTAACGACCGTCACAGCATCCCCCCCCCGCGGTCATGTGATCCAAATTCGGACGCTCGGCAACTGACTCGTATTTACGATGGTCGCAGCGTCCCATGGGGGGGTCACGCGATCCCCTTTTGCGACCTTTTGACAGGCAAAGTCAATGGGGGGGAGGCGGATTCAGTTAGCGACCGTGTTCCTCACAACTGTGGCGAGGTAGGTCATCAAATGGGGGCAAAATTCCCTTAACAGTTGTCTCGCTTAGCGACAGAAATATTGGGCTGGGTTTTGAGTCATAAATTCTGATATTCTGTATTGAGAGCTTTGAGACGGATGAATTCTGCAGCGGTTTTGCTCCCTTTTTAACCCTAAATTCCTGCACATAATAATAATAATAATAATAATAATAATAATAATAATAATAATAATAATAATAATAATAATAATACCGTCACAAGATGGAAGCAGTTCCTAGCAAGGCTGCCTTTTGCAACTGACTAATGGCAAATTTGTCAGTGCCGATGATGGTGTCCAAGTGGTGCTCCAGGTGTTTTGGGATTGCACCCAAGGCGCCTATTGCTATTGGTGCCACCCTTGCTTGCCTTTGCCACAGTCTTTCTATTTCTGTTTGTAGGTCTTTGTATTTTGTGATCTCCTCCAGTACTTTCTTGTCTATTCTGCCGTCTCCAGGCGCTGCCACGTCCACCATCCAGACTTTTTTTGTCTTTCTTATCGACAATTGTTCAGTCCGGGGTGTTATGTGGCAGGGGCTTGTCTGTTTGAACTCTGAAGTCCCAGAGCAGTTTAACTTTATCATTTTCTATGACTTTCTCTATTTTATGATCTCACCAGGTCTTGCTTACAGGCAAATGATATTTCTTGCAGATCTTCCCGTGCACCATTGTTGCTACTTTGTCATGCCGCTGCTTGTAGTCAGTCTGGGCGATCTCAAAATACAAAAACCTACAAATAGAAGTAGAAAGACTGTGGCAAAGGCAAGCAAGGGTGGCACCAATAGTAATAGGCTCCTTGGGTGCAATCCCAAAACAGCTGGAGCACCACTTGAACACCATCATCGGCATTGACAAATTCGCCCTTAGTCAATTGCAAAAGGCAGCCTTCCTAGGAACCGCTTCCATCCTGCGACGAGATCTGTAACACCGTCAAATATCCACATCTGCCTATCCCAGGTCCTTGGGAAGGACTCGATAGGTAGGCAAAATGCCAAATCCAGTCTGAACATCTGGCTGACTGTGCAATGATCCTCAATAATAATAATAATAATAATAATAATAATAATAATAATAATATAGGAGGAGGAGGAAGCATGACAAAGTAGCAACAATGGTGCATGGGAAGATCTGCAAGAAATATCATTTGCCTATAAGCAAGAACTGGTGGGATCATAAAATAGAGAAAGTCATAGAAAATGATAAAATTAAACTGCTCTGGGACTTCGGAATTCAAACAGACAAGCACCTGCAACATAACACCCCGGACTTAACAATTGTCGATAAGAAAGACAAAAAAGTCTGGAGAGTGGACGTGGCAGCGCCTGGAGACGGCAGAAGAGACGAGAAAGAACTGGAGAAGATCACAAAATACAAAGACCTACAAATAGAAAGAGAAAGACTGTGGCAAAGGCAAGCAAGGGTAGTACCAATAGCAATAGGCGCCTTGGGTGCAATCCCAAAACAACTGGAGCACCACTTGAACACCATAATCGACATTGACAAATTCGCCCTTAGTCCATTGCAAAAGGCGGCCTTACTAGGAACCGCTTCCATCCTGCGACGAGATCTGTAATACCATCAAACATCCACATCTGCCTATCCCAGGTCCATGGTAAGGACTCGATAGGTGGACAAAAATGCCAGATCCAGTCTGAACATCTGGCTGACTGTGCCATGATTAGTAGTAGTAGTAGTAGTAGTAGTAGTAGTAGTAGTAGTAGTAGTAGTAGTAGTAGTAGTTGGAAGGGAGCTTGGAGGTCATCTCAGAGAAAAGAACCCCCCCCAAAAAAGGACACCGACATGTTGCCCCCCATTTGTTCTGGGGCTGTGGGAAGAGCCTCGGGGTGCAGGGAGCCCCCCCCAAGAGACACAATTATAGGGGAGATAGGCGACAGGACAATTGACCGTCTCTTCCGCCCTCCTCTCTCTGCAGCCTGCCCGGCGGGGCAGTTCAAGGCCGTCCAAGGGGAGGGGGGCTGCCAGCCCTGCCCTGCCTTCAGCATGTCCCTCTCCCCGGGCTCCGGCGAGTGCTCCTGCCGCATCGGCTTCTACCGGACAACCAAGGAGCCGGTCACCAAGCAGTGCTCCAGTGAGTGGTCCAAGTGCGAGAGAGGGCCAGGGCTGGTGGGAGACAGAGGGGGTGGGGGAGTGAGAGCTGGGGAGGGGGCTTTTGGGGACCAGGAGAGTGGAGGGGAGGGTTTTGGGGGTGGGAGAGAAAGATGGAGGGTGTGGGAGAGGGCTGGGAGGAGGGTTTTTGGGGGATAGAGAACGGGGAGAGGGAGAGAGGCTGGGGTGTGTGCGAGAGGGCTGAGAGGAGGGTTTTTGGGGGATAAAGTGAAAGTGGAGAGGGAGAGAAGGCTGGGGGTGTGGGAGAGGGGGCTGGGAGGAGGGTTTTTGGGGGATAGAGTTAAAGTGGAGAGGGAGAGAAGGCTGGGGTGTGGGAGAGGGGGCTGGGAGGAGGGTTTTTGGGGGATAGGTGAGTGAAAGTAGGGGATAGGGAGAGAAGGCTGGAGGGTGTGGGAGAGAGGGCTGGGAGGAGGGTTTTTGGGGGATAGGTGATTGAAAGTGGGGGAGAGGGGGAGAAGGCTGGGGTGTGTGGGAGAGGGGGCTGAGAAGAGGGGTTTTGGGGGCTAGGAGAGAAAGTGGGGGAAGGGTTTGGGGGTGGGAGACAAGGCTGGGGTGGAGGGATTTGTGGAGAGTAGGAAAATGAGGGTGGGAGAGGGTTTCTGGGGGAGTGGTAGAAAAAGCTGGGGGAGGGTCTTTTGGGGGGTTAGGAGAGCGAGGGCTAGTGGAGGTTTTTTGGTGGGAGAACAAGGCTGGTGGGGTTCTTTTGAGGTGTGGGCTGGGATCTGGAGGGTTGGGTGGAGGAGTTATTTGGGGGGCAAGAGACTGAGGCCTGCTGGAAGGGCTTTTTGGGGTTTGTCTGTGTGAGGCAAGGCTGTCCCAGGCTTGACCCTGCTGTCTCCCCCCTCTCAGCCACGCCATCTGCCCCACGCAGCATCGTGGCCAAAATCAACGGCTCAGTGGCCGTGCTGGAGTGGAGCGAACCCCTGGAAAACGGAGGCCGGGACGATGTCTTCTACCACCTCAGCTGCCACGAGTGCCCCGAACGGCAGAGCTGTCGGGAGTGTGCCCGCCTGGCCTACGCCCCCCGATCTCGGGGGCTGGTGGACCGCACCGTCACCGTGGAGGGTCTGCAGCCCTACATCACCTACTCCTTCCAGATCCAAGCAGTCAACGGCGTCTCCGATCTCAGCCAGAACCCGCCCCAGTCGGAGTCCATCAATATCACCACCAACAAGGACGGTAGGTCGGCTCCTGGAACGCCATCGCTTGGACCGGGTTGCCCGAGCAGGGCCTGAGCAGAGGTGGCCCCAGCCCTCTCCATGCCTCCCCCCAGGATCCCCTAGCTCAGAAGTGTGGCTCCTGACACAACTGACATAAAAGTACCATCTGCTAAAGAATGATAATTGTCAGGCAGGAAAGACCGGGTCTACATGTGGCTGCAGATCCTGGGGACAACAGCAGAGGGCAGCCAAGAGTCAGGATGTTTCTGCCTCTCTTCTCTACCTCCATCTAGTGGTCGCGTTGGTCTTTGCAGCCCAGATAAGGCTGTCTAAGCCAGGGGTTCTCAACGTTGGCAACTTTAAGACTTGTGGACTTCAACTCCCAGAATTCCTCAGCCAGCTTTGCTGGCTGAGGAATTCTGGGAGTTGAAGTCCACAAGTCTTAAAGTTGCCAACGTTGAGAACCCCTGGTCTAAGCTCTCCCTCCCTACTCCTTTTTTCTCTGGCCAGTCCCCCAGCCGGTGTCCGACATCCAGCAAACCTCGGTCAGCCCCAGCGGGGTCACCTTGGCCTGGCCACTCGTCCAGCCACCAACGGGCAACATCTTGGATTACGAGGTCAAGTATTACGAGAAGGTAAGTGTGGTTTTTTTTTTCCTTGCAAACTTTTATTAATTTTTCCCCCCAGGCTTAAAATACAAAAGAAAGAAAGAAAAAAGGAGAGACAAAATGAACGAGGACCAGACGCTAATAATAAAAGCAAAAAAAAAAAAAACCCAAACCAACGGGTGTACAAAATGAAAAACAAATTGAGAATCTGTCATTCAGAGGGACATTAAACATAAAAAGCCCACCCTGGTTGAATGCTGAAATATGTATCAAAAATATGAGAAGTTAAATGTTGACTTCCCTTTTTTGACCGCACTTGGAATATGGCATCCAGTTTTAGAATAGAATAGAGCTGGGAGGTACCTTGGGGGTCTTCTAGTCCAGCCCCTACACCATCTCAGACAGGTGATTTTCTAATCTCTTCTTTAAAGCCTCCGGTGATGGAGCACCCACAATTTCTGGTGGGAAGCTGTTCCACTGGTTGATTGTCCTCAGTGTCAGGAAGTTTCTCCTTAATTCCAGGTTGCTTTTCTCTTTGATCAGTTTCCAGCCATTGTTTCTCGTCCTTCCCTCTGGTGCTTCAGTGAGGACAAATAAAGGGAAATATTTCTTCACCCAGAGGGTCGTTGATTTATGGAATTCACTTCCAGAAGGGGTCGTGACAGCTGTCAGCCTGGACAGCTTCAAGGCAGGGCTAGATAGATTCATGGAGGCCAAGTGTATCGGTGGCTATTAAAACGGATGTCCATGTGCCGCCTCTATGTTGGTTGAGGCAGGCAGGATTCCCTTGAGTACCATTTGTTGGGGGTCAAGGGAAAGGGAGGGTTTTGCCTTCTCTTTCTGCTCAAGATCCCCATGTACAATTGGTGGGCCACTGGGTGACACAGAATGCTGGACTCGATGGGCTTCGGCCTGATTCAGCAGGGCTCTTCTGATGTTCTTATTTTCTTATTAACCTGGCCCCCTCTGCCTTGTGGCGGCCCCTCAGATACTGCAGTACTGCTTTTGATCACCACAATATAAAAAAAAGATGTTGAGATTCTGGAAGAAGTGCAGAGAAGAGCAACAAAGATGACTGGGGGAACCGAAGGCTGAAACACATGAAGAACAGTTGCAGGAATTGGGTGGGTCTAGTTTAAGGAAAAGAAGGACACGATAGGGGTGACGTGATAGCAGCGTTCCAATATCTCAGGGGCTGCCCCAAAGAAAAGGGGGGCCAACGTATTCTCCAAAGCACCAGAAGGCAGGACAAGAAGCAACGGGTGGAAACTAAGCAAGGAGCAATCTAGAAGTAAGGAGAAATTTCCCAACAGTGAAGACAATTAACTAGCGGAACAACCTGCCTCCAGAAGCTGTGGATGCTCCATCACTGGAGGTTTTTAAGAGGAGACTGGACAGCCATTTGTCTGAAATGGTATAGGGTTTCCTGCCTGAGCAGGGGGGTGGACTAGATGACCTCCAGGGTCCCTTCCAGTCCTGTCATTCTATTATAATCAGGCTTGCCTCCAGAGGTCGTGGATGCCCCGTCATTGGTACTCTGTTATTCGCTGAGGATCAGTTTTCTGAATCCAGCGGGCTCCGGATTGTGTTTCTGCACCTCCACGGACTAAAGCAGGGCAGCAAAGGGATCCCCATATCTTTCGCTCTGGATTTGGGGCAAAGGGGGGCTCTTTGCGAGAGATGCCCAGATATATAGTTCGCCCCGTTGCTTCAGCCTTACGTCCTTGCCTCGATTTGGTACCCCCTTGAGCAAAACTGCCAATATTTGCCCCAAAAAATGTAGACTTGAATTATTTCTTTTACACACACAGACACACACAGACACACACACACACACCAGGCTTTGCCGAACATCATCTCCCTTTTAAGCTGAGCAGTAAATCCCCCGACCAATATTTCTGGGGAGAGGAGCCCCCCTCCGGCGGTCACGCTTCTTGGAAGCCAAATTTACTTTTTTTCCACGGGAAGAACGAGGCCCTTCCGAGGACGCGCTTCCCACCTGCGGCTGGATAATCAGCTTTCCTGGCTTTTTAAAATTCCTTTGTGTTTTCGGAGTTGAAAAGCGCTGACAGATTAATTGGTCAGTCAGACGGCTTTGAAGAGGATCTGCCTGACGATTGATCCGGTGTAATCCACTCCAGAAACTCGTTCGGGTTGAAAAGAGGGATAAACGCCGGTTTTAAGCAATCCCTCTGCGCCTGGCCTTGGAAAAAGGCGCCGGTTAAGGCTGGTGTCGCTCGATGGCTCCCGTCTCCGAGGGGACGCGGGGAGGAGAGGACGGGTGTGGACTCCCATCATCCTCAGCCAGGGGACTGGGGGTCCCGGCCCTTGTAATCCACTCCCTAAGTTAAGGGAGGCGACTTTGCAAGAGGGGCCGCAGCCTTTTACCTCACGAGGGAGTTTCAAATACAGACAGCCCTCGACTTAATGACTGCAATCGAGTCCCAGATTTCTGTTGTTAAGCGAGATGGTCGTTACGTGAGTTTTGCCCCATTTTACGTTGTTAAGTGAATCACTGCAGTCTTAGTCACACGGTTGTTAAGTGAATCTGGCCTCCCCCATTGCGCGTCAGAAGGTCGCAAAAGGGGATCGCCTGACTGCCCCCAGGACACAGTGACCGTCGTAAGCATGAGTCAGTGGCCGAGCATCTGAATTTTGATCACGCGACACGGGGCTGCCGAGACGGTTGTAAGGGCGAAAAACGGTCCTTTTTTCAGCAACCCTTTTGAACGGTTGCTAAACAAATTGTTGTGGAGGGCGATCTGTCTTCTCTTTTATCGGTGACACAGATAACAAAATTTAAGTTAAAAACATTAAACCTTAAAGTATGAACAGGGGGAGCCAAATAAAAGGGCCTGTGTAAACAGAAGTGCGAGTCCAGTTTTGCCGCTAACTTTTGCCAACTCTCCCTGGGGTTTTTGAAGACGGCGGTTGGAGAGGAGAGGACTCAGAAACCGCTGCCCAGATGTGCATGCCTGCGCTGAGAGGAGGGAAGCAGGGATTCTTCCTCCAGGGAACCTGGAAGAAGACACAGCTGGGGTGGGCTCTGACTCCCCATCTGCCCTCTTCCAGGGGGCCGGGGGACCCATGTTCGTGAAGACATCTGAGAACCGGGTGACCCTGTCGGGGCTGCGTCGAGGATCCGTCTACGTTGTGCAAGTCCGAGCCCGATCGGAGGCCGGTTACGGAGGGTTTGGGCCAGAAAAGACCTTCCAGTCCCACGGAGCTGGTAAGACCCCCTCGGTTGCAAGCAAGGGACCCCCGGCCGTGTTTCTCCAAAATTAAGACCCGGTCTTCTATTTTTTTTTGCCTCCAAAAGAGGCAGCAATTTCAGAGAATGTCTTCCCTTAGGACCACCACAGCCGGGAGGTTTTTAATAGGTTTCCCATGGAGCCCTTTTAAAATGACCAGAAAAGAACAGAACAAGAAAAGTAAAAAAAAAGAAACAAAAAAGAAAGGGAAGGAAAAAAGGAACGAGTGAATGGAGGAAAGGGACGGAAAGGAAAGGGCTAGCGCTTTTCACCCACCAAGTTTTTTTTGGGGGGGGGGGTCCTTGTCCACACCTTATTTTGTTCCCTTCCCATCATCCCTTGCTGGCTTTGACCCCTTTGCCCCCCCTCCTGGCAGAGCCGGGGAGCAGCACGGAGAAGCTGGCCCTCATCGTGGGCACGGCGGCCTTGGGGAGCCTCCTCGTCTTGGCCGTGGTAATCGTGGCCGTGGTCTGCCTCCGGTAAGGCGCTGCTTCCCAAATGGAGGAGTGGGAGGGGCCAGGAGAATGTGGGAGGGGCCTAATTGCTTCACCAGCACTTGGGAAGGCGTGGGAAAAACGCGGCCAGGTGCCTGGGAATTCTGGCATCGAAGGCAGTCGTCTACAACAGGATGAGGACGAGCTGGTGGGACGAAGGAGCTCAGGATTGGCTAGCAGGATAACGGTTGAATGGAGGCGTGGGGATGTGGCTGTGGGAGGAGCTAATGAGAGTGGGCGGGGCTTCAGGCAAGCATTCCTTTTTCTGCCTTCTCCAACAGGCGCCAGGGGTCCTCGGCCTCGCGGGAGCAAGAATATTCGGACAAACCTGGACAATACTTGATTGGCCACGGTGAGAGGGAGCAAAGATTCGTGGGTGGTGGGGAGGGATGCCTGTGGAATTGTGGGAGGGGGCTGGAGGGGAGTTTATTTGCAAGATTATTTATTTGTAAAATTTATTAGCTGCCCATCTCAACCCCACGGCTTACAAAATAAAAAGATAGAGCTAAATAAAACCTAGTAATATAAACACAGCACAGGCCGCTCCTCGGCTTAATGAGCAGAATTTCTTGTTGCTTAAGCCAGAAATTTGTTAAGTGGGCTTTGCCCCGTTTTATGACCTCCCTTGCCATGATTGTTTAGCGAGTCACCGCATTTGCTAAGTTGGTCACACGGTCATTAAGCGAATCCGGCTTCCCCCATTGACATTGCTCGTCAGACGGTCGCAAAAGGGGATCGCGCGACCCCCGGGACTGTCGTAAATACGAGTCAGACATCAAGAATCATAATTTTGGTCGTTGTGACCCTGGGGGTGCTGCAGGGGTCGTAAGTGCGAGGAACGGCCCTAAGTCCTTTTTTTTCAGGGCCATTGTAACTTTGAGCAGTCATTAAACGAACTGTCTGTAAGTCGGGGAATAGCTGTACTACTAAAAAAAACAACAATCCCGTATCGGTCGGGGTCCGTTGGGGGTTGCCCCCCTTAATGGCCCCCCTGCCCCACCTCCGGACAGGTACCAAAGTCTACATCGACCCCTTCACCTACGAGGACCCCAACGAGGCCGTGCGGGAATTCGCCAAGGAGATCGACGTCTCCTACGTGAAGATCGAGGAGGTCATCGGGGCAGGTGAGGATCGGGCCCGTCCCTCTGGCACCCCCCCCACTCCTCCCTCCTTAATTGTTAAGCAGCCCCCTCCCTCTCTGCCCGTCCCCCTCCCCTCGCAGGGGAATTTGGGGAGGTCTGCCGTGGTCTCCTGAAGGTGCCGGGGAAGAAGGAGGTCTACGTGGCCATCAAGACCCTGAAGGGGGGCTACACGGAGAAGCAGCGGAGGGAGTTCCTGAGCGAGGCCAGCATCATGGGCCAGTTCGAGCACCCCAACATCATCCGGCTGGACGGGGTCATCACCAACAGCGTCCCCGTCATGATCATCACCGAGTTCATGGAGAATGGCGCCCTGGACTCCTTCCTGCGGGTGAGCGGGGGGGGGGGAGGAAGACCCCGAAAGTCCCGGGGAGGGTTTTGCATTTCATGTTTAATTTTATGTTTTGCTTTATATTTTATTTTGTTTTTATTTTATTTTATTTTATAATAGTAGAATAGAATATTTATTTTATTTTATTGTTTTGTTTTTATTTTATGTTTTATTTTATTCTTTTATTTTATTTTTGTTTTATTTTATTTTACTGTTTATTTTAGTTTTATTTTATTTTATAATAGTAGAATAGAATATTTATTTTATTATTTTATTGTTTTGTTTTCATTATTTTTTATATTATTTTATTGTTTTGTTTTGTTTTTATTTTATTATTTTATTTTATAGTAGAATAGAATATTTATTTTATTATTTTATTTTATTGTTTTTATTTTATTGTTTTTATTTTATTTTATTTTATTATTTTTAGTTTTATTTTATTTTACTATTTATTTTATTTTTATTTTATTATTTTATTTTGTTATTTTGTTTTCTTTTAATTTAATTTAATTTGCTTTATTTTATTTCTATGCTATTTTATTTTAATTTAATTCAATTTAATTTATTATTTTATTTTGTTTTGTTTTATTATTATTTTGTTTATTTCATTGTTTAGTTTTGTGTTGTTATTTTATTTTATTCCACCTTTTTGCTTAGGAAGGGGGGGGCTGTCGTGCATTGACTAAAGTGGTCGTCCGAAGGGCTTTTCCTAGGATTCGTTCCCCAAAAAGGCCCACTTGGTACTTTCTGGCTGATACAGGGGTCTCCACCCGTGGCCACTTTAAGACTTGGGGACTTCAAC
Source organism: Bothrops alternatus (assembly GCA_034064705.1). NCBI lineage: Eukaryota > Metazoa > Chordata > Lepidosauria > Squamata > Viperidae > Bothrops > Bothrops alternatus. The sequence continues at coordinate 821,829 of JARGCV010000325.1, forward strand.
TCCCAGAATTCCCTAGCCAGCGTGGGAGATCGGGCAGGGGCTAGCTACCCCACATCTGTCCCGGGTGAGGTCACTGATGCCATGGCTGGCTGGGGAATTCTGGGAGTTGAAGTCCACCAGTCTAAAAGTGGCCACAGGTGGAGACCCCTAAATCTAGGAAGGTCTTTGCAATCCCACATCTTATTCCTCCCTCAGTAGCCTGGGGTCCGGGTGGAAAGCCCACCACTATCTGCCCACCCCACTGAGGGGGGTCTTCAACTCCACCCGTCCCACCTCCGGGGTCCTGACCCCCTTTGTTGCCCCCCCCCGCAGTTGAACGACGGTCAGTTCACGCCCATCCAGCTGGTGGGTATGCTGCGGGGCATCGCCTCCGGCATGCGCTACCTCTCCGACATGAGCTACGTGCACCGTGACTTGGCCGCCCGTAACATCCTGGTCAACAGTAACCTGGTTTGCAAAGTTTCCGACTTTGGGCTATCTCGCTTCCTGGAGGAAAATTCCTCGGATCCAACCTACACCAGCTCTTTGGTACGTCGGTTCGTTCTTTTTGCCGCTCCCCGGACACAAGGGGGTGGGTGGGTGGGTTTGGTCCCTCTCCCCTGCCCGTTGCAGGGGGGGGGCGGACTAGATGATCCTGGTGCTCCCTGTCCCTGTCCCCCTCCCCAATTCTACCGTCCCTCTTTCCTCAGGGGGGGAAGATCCCGATCCGCTGGACGGCCCCCGAAGCCATCGCCTTCCGCAAGTTCACCTCCGCCAGCGACGTGTGGAGTTACGGCATTGTGATGTGGGAGGTGATGTCCTTCGGAGAGAGACCGTATTGGGACATGTCCAACCAGGATGTGAGTGGCCTGACTTTAGGGGAGGGGTCTGGGCCCCCCCAGATGCCCCCCACCCGGCTTCTCTCTCCCCTTCCCCATTACTTGTAGGTTGGAGAGAAGCAACCTAGAACTCAGGAGAAATTAATTTCCTGACAGGGAGAATAATCAGTGGGACAACTTGCCACCGGAAGTTGTGGGTGCCACATCGCTGCAGGCTTTTAAGAAGAGATTAGACAACCATTGATTCAGAACGTTATATAGGGTCTCCTGCTTGAACAGAGGGTCGGACTAGATGACCTCTAGGGTCCCCGTTATTCTGTTGTCTCTCTGAGCTTTGTTCCGGCTGATTTGGAGGGAGGGGCTGGTGACATCCCTGACCTGAATGACCCTCTCCAGACCCTTCGCTGGGCTTTTGACCCACCTGTTCAGGGCTGAGTTCCGAATCCTGTGCCTTTTGCACACCTGGTTCACACAAGAAGGACAAGGCCGTTTCCCTGACCCGTAGAATCCCCTGTGTCCAGTGTCGGTGTGTCCCTTGGAGGGCAGCAAGGCCAATCCCTGAAAAGCCGCCCATCTTCTGGGCAATTTCTTCCCCTTCCCAATCGCTGGGTGGTCTCCCATCCGATACCTAATTATTACTTCCGTCCCATAACTCTGCTCGGGGTTTTGCTGACCGTGGCCAGGGTCGTCTGGATGCCGGGTGCCTGTTGCAGGACAGGAAAAGACACACCGCACAACACAGCCGCAGGCCCACTGAAGATTGCATTTCGTTTGCATCCTCGGTGCCAGTTGGCGGGTCTCTTATTTTTGTTGTGTTTTGTTGTGTTATTCTGGCATCTGAAAAAGGGGGACCGTTTTTTCCCTGCATCCCTTTCCCACCTGCTCCATCCCGATAGTCCTCGACTTTAGTGACCGTTTCACGTTAAAAATGACACTGAAGAAAGGGACTTCACGGCCCTTTTTCACACTTAACGGCCTATGGCAGCGTCCCCGTGGCCAACATCCGAACGCTTGGCAACCGACTTGTATTTATGACGGTCGCAGTGATCCCCTTTTGCGACCTCAGGGCAAGCAGGATTCGCTTAACAACCGTGTTACTAACTTAAACAACTGCAGTGATCCACTTAACGGTGGCAAGGTCGTAAAATGGGGCACAACTCACTTCAACGGCCCTCTCGCTTAGTGATGGGAACGTTGGGCTCAGCGGTGTGGTCGTAAGTCAAGGACCACCTTTTATTTATCTTCTCTGCTGCCTGGATGTTGTGATTTTTCCCCGCGGGCTCCGATTCCCCCCTCGCCCTGCCCCTCCCTCACCCGCAGCGCTTCCCTCCCCTCCCCCAGGTGATCAACGCCATCGAGCAGGACTACCGCCTGCCGCCCCCCACCGACTGCCCCACCTCCCTGCACCAGCTGATGCTGGACTGCTGGCAGAGGGACCGCAACGCCCGGCCTCGCTTCGCCCAGATCGTCAGCTCCCTGGATAAGCTGATCCGGAACCCGGCCAGCCTCAAGATCGTCTCACGGGGAAACGGCGGGTAAGTGGGAGACACACACACACACACACACACACACACACGGCCTGGCACTTGGGCTGTGCAGGCAGGAGCCTCCTCGGGGACTTCTGGAGGTGGGCAGGGTCCAGGGCTGTGCCCTCACTGTGCCCATCAGCTTTGCGGCTTGGAAAAAGGGGGTTGTTTCATATGAACACAGGGGAAAGCTGAGGTGACCAATGGGCGGCTTAAAGACGACTAGGGTGTCCGACGTTGGCCACTTTAAGACAGTAGGAGTAGCAGTAGAGTACAGCAGAGTAGAGAAGAGAATAGAATAGAATAAGAATAAAATAGAATGGAATAGAATAGAATAGAATAGAGTAGAGTAGAGTAGAGCAGAATAGAGAATAGAATAGAATAGAATAGAATAGAATAGAATAGAATAGAATAGAATAGAATAGAATAGAATAGAATAGAATAGAATAGAATGGAGTAGGAGTAGAGTAGAGTAGAGTAGAGTAGAGTAGAGCAGAATAGAAAGTAGAATAAAATAGAATAATATAGAATAGAATAAGAATAAAATAGAATGGAATGGAATAAGAATAGAAAATAGAATAGAATAGAATGGAGTAGGAGTAGAGTAGAGTAGAGTAGAGTAGAGCAGAGCGGAATAGAAATTAGAATAGAATCGAGTAGAATAGAATAGAATCGAGTAGAATAGAATAGAATAGAATAATAAAATACAGAATAGAATAGAATAGAAATTAGAATAGAATAGAACAGAATAGAATAGAATAGAATAAATATAGGAATGAAGAATAGAATAGAATAGAATAGAACAGAAATATGAAGAATAGAATAGAATAGAATAGAATAGAATAGAGCTGGAAGGGACCTTGGAGGTCATCTATTCCACCCCCTGCTCAAGCAGGAGAACCTATATACCATTTCAGACAAGGTCTAGTGGACTTGTGGACTTCAACTCCCAGAATTCCCTAGCCAGCCATTTTTTTCACTTTGTGGAATTCAAGAGACGTGACGTCTACTGCATTCCCTCCGTCTCTCAAGAAAGTTTTCCAATCAAAAAAATGTGATAAAGTAGTCTAGCCGCATGTGTTCTTGTAAACCCTTGCCGGCTAGGGAATTCTGGGAGCTGAAGTCACCTGCCCAGGATTCCCCTCCGTGTTGGGGGTTCTCCTATGTGAGACTCCCCCCCTCCCATCCCCTTGTGAGCCTGACCGGCTGCTGATGACCTGCTGCTCCCCCCTCCAGGCCTTCCCACCCTCTGCTGGACCAGCGGCTGCCCCATTACTCCTCCTTCGGCTCGGTCAGCGACTGGCTGCGCGCCCTGAAGATGGGCCGCTATGAAGACAGCTTCGCCAACGCCGGCTTCACCTCCTTCGAGCTGGTCAGCCAACTCTCCTCCGAGTGAGTGGACGGGGGTCCGGAGGGAAGGGGAGGTGGAAGGGCAGAACGAGGACTCCGCTCACCCCCTCCCCTCCCTCGGTTTCCCTCCGCAGGGACCTGCTCAGAATCGGAGTGACCTTGGCGGGACATCAGAAGAAGATCCTGTCCAGTGTCCAGAACATGCGCGTCCAGGCTGGCACTTCCACAGCGGCCAAAGCAGGACAGTACTGACCGGCGCTGGGCCGGAGAAGCGCCGATTTGCCCGTCTCTTGACTTCTTGACTTCTTTTTGGAGGGGGGGCAGCCAAGAACTGGCCTGGGGGGAGACGCCTCTTCTTGACTGGCCCGTCAGCACCCGTCTCCTCTGCTCTTCTCGCTGCCCCCTCCCCATATATTCACCCCTTCCCCACTTTGGGGGAGGATGCCCGAGGAGACTGAAGTCCCAAACTCTGAACCTCTTGGAAAGTAGCCGGCTTCATGGCCGGGAAATTGGGGAGACCCCCCAGGACCGAGGCTCCTCCCTCACCAAGCTCCGTGGGATATCATGCCAAAGAAGACCAGCCGGTGCCCCCTCCCCCAGCTGTGGGGATCACGTTTCTGGGGGGGCCTGCAGAAGTGGGGAGGGTACAAAACCCCTTCTCGGGGGGGGTCTGTTGGAGGAACACAGATGGGAAACTCACCCTCCCCACCTCCCCCGGCCTCAAAGGGAAATGAGACATCCTGTCACTCCTGCTGACTCCTAGCAACCCGAAGCGAGACTTGAACCCAGCACCTCTTCTGCGCAAGGAGGAGATGCAGCTGGGAGGTGTGGGTGACCAGCCAGTGCTCCCTCCCTCTCTCCCCACCCCACTCTGGGACCAGGAAGCCAAAGAACGGGGAGCTTTGGAGCGTGGGCTGTGCAGACCCTGCCCACACAAGGGGGGCAGCTGAAGTTGTGGGAAACCTCGGAAGGGGACTGGCCAAGCAGGCCTGGGTGACAATCGGCAACGCTGCCCCCAGTGGTGAGGTCCTGTCGGAGACACCCTCGGAGAAGAGGGGTTGGGGGCTCCCTTCGGCCCCTGGAGACCCCCAGGGGTCACCGCAGAATCGGAGCCAAGGGGCTGGCTTTATAACAGGTCTTTAGCCTTCATATTGAAGGTGGTCCTATATATTGCTTTTTATTAAAACAAACTGTATCTTCTAAGCCAAAACTGAGGGGAAGGGGCTACTGAGGGGGGGGCTGGGGATGACTGGCGGGAGATTTGGGGGGGGGCTAAGTTTCAGGATGGCCCCCCCTCCCTTTGCCAAACACAAACATCACTGCTAAGGCACAAGGCAGATAGATAATCCTCCCTTGGAATTGCAAAAGTTTGACATTTCCTGATCTCTGGGTGGAACTTTTTTTTGGGGGGGGACTCTATTTGCAATGTGAGGAGCCCTAAGACACCTGTGGGGATGCAGGGCTCCCCAAAACTAAAGGGGGCTGTGGATGGCCCAGCCGAGGCCCCTCCCTCTTTCCTGACTGTCACTGACCTTCATATCAAAGGTGGGGGGGCAGAGCAGAGATAAACAGGCCAATGAGGGGAGGGTATTGGAAGCTGCTCCCCCCCCGAAAAAAGTGCTAATTTAATTCTTTTTTTTAATTATCCTCTTTTTTTGTTTAATAAACAGAATCTTTTTTTAAAAAAGGATATTAAACTTGGTTTGCACAGGGAGATTGGGCCAAGCCCTGGAGAATGGAAGAGAAGTATTGGGAGGATGCGGTGGGAACGCTCACAAAATGGCTGCCCCCTTGGGGGTGTAACTGGCCATGGCTACTGATGTCCAGACAAAGGACAGGTGGTGTTGCTGCCATCCTCTTCCCCTTTTAAAGGATCTGAAAAATACCTCCAAGGCCAGCCAGGAAAGGCCATTAATGTAATTGTGCCTTTACTTCAGGGAGCTTCGAACTTGGCCTTTTATGACTTGTGGACTTCAACTCCCAGAATTCCTAAGCCAGCCAGGCATACTGGCTGAGGAATTCTGGGAGTTGAAGTCCACAAGTCATCAAGGGGTCATAGTTCTCTTACACTGGCTGAGGAATTCTGGGAGTTGAAGTCCACAAGTCATAACAGGGCCATAGTTCCCTCACACTGGCTGAGGAATTCTGGGAGTTGAAGTCCACAAGTCATGAAAGGGTCCTCGTTTCCTCACGCTGGCTGAGGAGTTCTGGGAGTTGGAAATCCACAAATCACAAAAGGGCCATATTTCCCTCATGTTGGCTGAGGAATTCTGGGAGTTGAAGTCCACAAGTCACAAAAGGGTCATAGTTCCCTCACGCTGGCTGAGGGATTCTGGGAGTTGAAGTCCACCAGTCATCAAAGGGCCAAGTTTGAAGATCCCTGCTCTACTTCGCTGCACTAAGGTGGAGAATCACCAGTTATGCTTTTTTTCCTCTACCCTCCTCATCCCACCAGTCTCTAATTAATATCTGCCTACGAAAACATCCAACATCTTCAGAGAATGGAAGCAAGTGAAAACATCCCAAGAGCCATGAAATCCTCTCCGGGTCTAGACAAGCCCAGATGAGCGGGGATTCCAGCTGGGGAGGATGGGTGTTGTGATCCGACCTCCAGGCTGACCCAACGGAGAGAAATCCCACCTTTCAGGGTGGGGGGGAGGATGCTGGCATACAGGAAGTCCTCCCTTTACAACCTCTAGCTTAGTGATCCATTTGAAGTTGTGACTGACTGGAAAGGGGGGACACTTTCTCTCTCCCCCCCCCCCGTCTTCTTACCCAGCCAGCCCTAACCCTAGCCAGCTGGGGGGTTCTGGGAGTTGAAGTCCACCCACTTAGAAAGTTACCAAGGTTGAAAAAAATACTCTTAAAATTCAGAGGTGAAAAGCCATGAAATGTTGCATGGAACAGCGACACCTTGTGGCCCAACCGTGATATAATAGGGATACAGATAATAAATAAATAATAATAAAGTTGGAAGGGACCTTGGAGGTCATCTAGTCCAGCCCCCTGCTCAGGCAGGAAACCCCATATACCATATAGATTTTTTATTATTTTTTTCTTAGAGGGGCAATCCTGAGTTTTAACAGAATAATAGAATATATTCTGTTATTGTTCCGTTAAGAGCAAGTTTGCCCTTCTAGACAGGAGGGAAAAAAAATCTCTGCACGCTGCCAGAGGCAATGCATCCATGCCCGTTTCTCTAACAAGAAGCCCCTCCCACCCACTCAAATCTGTAGGGGGCCGGCTTATTGAACAGAATGCCAGCATACCCACTTGTCAGCCATATTCCTGGATTTTGAGTTGCGCGTCAGGCTAAACTTTGATTAGGCGTTAAGTCAACAGCTGCGCTGATGCAGCCTCACATTCCATCCTAGTTTCTTGAACCGTGGCTTGTTGAACCAGCCACAGCTGGCTGCGCTTGCCTATCCCTCTAAGCCATACGTTATAGGTTGCATGGGCGGAGACACACACACACACCCCGCAAGCGCACCAGGCTTTGCGCAACGGTGTGAGCCGTTTGATACCCCCAGGTGACCTTTGCAATTGGAAAGGAGGGAATGGGACAGGGAAAAAAATGACTTTTATTGAGTTAGAAATGAGAGTTTGTTCCAGGAGCTAAAAAGGCATGTTGGGTTTTATCCTGGAGAGCGACAATGAAAAGGGGGAGGGGTCCTGGCAGGGGATCAGGGCCAGCAGCCCAGAGGAACTAGCCAAGCGACATCCTTGCAAGCCCTGGGTGGGCTTTTGTCTAGAAGAAATCCTTCGGCCCCAGAGAGGCCTCGTCACAAAACAGGAAGACGGCAATTCCGTGGCAATCTGGGGCCTGGCCCCACGGCTCCTATCGGCCCCGGGGAAGGATGCCAGTCGGTGTGTGGGTCTCTGACGGGCACTCGGGACCCCCACAGAGCCAGGCTGAATCGGCCTGTTAAGTAAATACAGGATGGATGGATAAATAAATACGGATTGTTTGGTGGGGAAAAAAGAGAACAATCTGGAAAGGGAAAAAGCTGGGTGGCGACACTTTCCAAAGGGTTTGGGATCAGCCTGTCCCAAGTTTCCATCCGGCAGGGCAGCTCCCTCCTGAGTCGCCCTCTGAAACCCCCGGCCCCGCCCTGGTGGATCCTGAGAAAGCCAATCGGGTCAGTTCTGGATGGGATCCAGAACCAGGGAGGGAAGGAGACGTAGGAAAAAGTTGGCAGCAAAGTGTTTCCATCTTTAATCTGCTTGGGGGGGGGGGGCTGCAGGGAAGGGTCAAGGAATCCAGGTGGTCAGGACACCCAGCATTGCAGGGGGGTCCTTGGTGCTCTCTGAGCTTGGAGGGAGGGGTCCTTGCAGATGTTTCATGACCCAACTAGGAAACATCATCAGCGCTAGAAGGGAATGGAGTTTACGGGGGGGGGGAGGAGGAGGAGGAGGAGGAGGAGGAGGAAGACTGTGGCATGCTTAGTTGTTTTCTTGCAGATGTTTCATGACCCAAACTAGGGAACATACATCAGGGTTAGCACTGATGATGTTCCCTAGTTGGGTCATGAAACATCTGCAAGGAAACCATCAAACTGAGAAGCACCAAGGATCCCTCCGTCCTTTTCTCCTCTTCATCTTCCCTCCTCTGCTCCTTCCTTCCTTCCTTCCTTCCTTCCTTCCTTCCTTCCTTCCTTCCTTCCTTCCTTCCTTCCTTCCTTCCCATCCGTCCCATCTTTTTCCTTTTCCCTTCTTTTTTTCTCCCTCCCTCCCTCCCTCCTTCCTTTCCTTCCTTCCTTCCATCCATCCCATCTTTTTCCTTTCCTTTCCTTTTCTTTCTTTCTTTCTTTCTTTTTCTTTCTTTCTTTCTTTCTTTCTTTCTTTCTTTCTTTCTTTCTTTCTTTCCTTCCTCCCTCCCTCCTTCCTTTCCTTCCCATCCATCCATTCCATCTTTTTCCTTTTTCCTTCTTTCTTTCCTTCCTTCCTCCCTCCCTCCTTCTTCCTTCCTTCCTTCCTTTCCTTCCCTTCCCTTCCATCCATCCCATCTTTTTCCTTTTTCCTTTCCTTTCTTTCTTTCTTTCCTTCCTCCCTCCTTCCTTCCTTCCCATCCATCCATCCCACCTTTTTCCTTTTTCCTTCTTTCTTTCTTTCCTTCCTCCCTCCCTCCCTCCTCCCTGCAGAGCTTTGGAGAAAGGCAGGGTTAGACGTCCTCACCACACAAGAAGCCAGAAGGGGGATTGCACAAAACACACCCAACTGGGTCAGTGTTCATTTGGGGGGGTTCTCCCCCCCATGAGCCCCTGCCTTCTGCACAGCTGGAGCCCGAAGGACCCCCAGGAGAGGGAGGCCGGGCTCTGAGGAAGGGCTGAACCACGGCCAGACCCCTTGGAGCTGGCAGGGGAGACCAGAGGGGCTGGCCCAGCTCCTGTGGGTCCAGGGCTGCCCAGCAAAGCACCAGCCCCCTCCCCAATCCCAAAAGACTGGCTTTGGGGGCCCCAGGGCCAAGCCAAAGGCCAGGGGTCCCCACCCTGCCCGCTTACTCTCAGCATCCGAGGCCGCTGAAGGTGCCGATCCGGTCCAGCTTGATGCCGAAGCAGCCCAGCTTCGCCGCCTTCTGAGCCCATCCTCGCAGCCTCCGCGGCTGGGTCCTGGCCAGCTCCTGGAGGAGGGGAAGCCAGGGGTGCTCGGGGGGCAGAGTCGGGGGCCTGGGGTGAGGCTGCCCACCTAAGGGTGGGGCTGAGGGGCTGAGGGGGGGCAAAGGGTCCCCAGCTTCACGTCCCGACAGCAGAATGGCGAGGTCCGAGCCCAGGATTTCCAGCATCAGCTGTTGAATAAAGGAAGATGTCAGGGCACTGACGGGAGTGACCATCAGCCACAGCCCCCCCCCCGAAGGACCCCCGTGCCCTGCAAGGGTGCCCTTACCTGGGGAGAGTGGACAGGGCTCTGGGAAGCTGGCAGGAGGAGGCAGAGGAAGAGGAGCAGAGGCTGGGGGTCCATGGTGTCTGGGGGTATCCAGCAGGTAGACTGCCTTGGTCCAGGGAGGAAGGGCGAAGGGGCGAAGGGGATTTGCCTCTGGCTTCCCCAGGCCTCTCGCTGGAGCTTTATAGGGGTGCTCGACCCCCCGCCGCCCATGTCCCCTGGCAACGGTGTGGTGGGAAGGGCAGGGTCTGGGGAGGGGGTTCGGCCCCCCCTGTGAATCAGCCAGAGAGTGAGTTATGGGCAAAGGGGGACAAAGCAACAGGAAGGGGGGGTGGAAAGAGAAAGAAAGAAAGAAAGAAAGAAAGAAAGAAAGAAAGAAAGAAAGAAAGAAAGAGGGAGGGAGGAAGAAGACGGAAGGAAGGAAGGAAAGAAGGAAGGAAGGAAGCAAGGTAGGAAGGAAGGGAAAAGGAGGAAGGGAGGGAGGGAGGGAGGGAGGGAGGAAGAAGACGGAAGGAAGGAAGGAAGAAAGGAAAGAAAGGAAGGAAGAGAAGGGAAGGAACGGGAAAGAAGGGAGGGAGGAAGAAGACGGAAGGAAGGAAGGAAGGAAGGAAGGAAGGAAGGAAGAAAAGGGAAGGGGAAGGGGAAGGAAGGGAGGGAGGGAGGAAGAAGACGGAAGGAAGGAAGGAAAGAAGATAGGAAGGAAGAGAAGGGAAGGAAGGGGAAAGAAGGGAGGGAGGAAGAAGATGGAAGGAAGGAAGGAAGGAAGGAAGGAAGGAAGGAAGGAAAGGGGAAGGGGAAGGCGAAGGGGAAGGAAAGAAGGGAGGGAGGAAGAAGACGGAAGGAAGGAAGGAAGGAAGGAAGGAAGGAAGGAAGGAAGGAAGGAAGAAAAGGGAAGGGGAAGGGGAAGGAAGGGAGGGAGGGAGGAAGAAGACGGAAGGAAGGAAGGAAAGAAGATAGGAAGGAAGAGAAGGGAAGGAAGGGGAAAGAAGGGAGGGAGGAAGAAGATGGAAGGAAGGAAGGAAGGAAGGAAGGAAGGAAGGGGAAGGCGAAGGGGAAGGAAAGAAGGGAGGGAGGAAGAAGACGGAAGGAAGGAAAGAAGGAAGGAAGAGAAGGGGAAGAAAGGGAGGGAGGGAGGGAGGGAGGGAGGAAGAGGAAGGAAGGAAGGGGGAGGAAGGAAACTATCCCTCTCAGCTTGGCCTACCTCACAAAGTTGTGGTTTTGGAGGTAAAATGAACGTACAGGTCATCCTCGACTGGCCACCACAACTGAGCCCAACATTTCCCATCGCTAAGCGAGTCGGCCACTAAGTGAACCCTGCCCTGTTTCGCGACTTTCCTTGCCACACTGGTTACGCGGTTCTTAAGAAAGCAACCCGCTTCTTAAGCGAACCTGGCTCCCCCACTGACTTCGCTTGTCGAAGGTCGCCAGAGGGGATCCCTCTCTCTCTCTCTCTCTCTCTCTCTCTCTCTCTCTCTCTCTCTCTCTCTCTCACACACACACACACACACACACACACACACACACACACAGAGAGGACATTGCAAGGGCCATAAACAGGAGTCAGTTGGCAAGCACCTGAATTTTGACCAGGGGGGGGGAGGCTGCAGAAACAGTCATATAAGTGTGAAAAACGGTCATAAGTCTCTTTTTCAGGGCCATTGCAAGCCTTGGGGGGGGGAAGAAAGGGGGCTGGCAGTGGGGGGGGAAGCCCCCCTTCGAGACAAGAGACCAGCCTGTCTGTGCCGGGGGCCGCCCAGCCCCTCCCCTCCCTGTCTCCCTGTCCCCCTCAACTAAAGCCTCCCAGCCCTGGATCTTTGCAGGGTCCCCAAGGGGAGGGGGAAGGTGCTGGGGGGCTCCCAAGAGAAAGGGGGGGTCACAGGGCACATTCCTGGCACCGGAGGAGGGATTCCTCGGCCAACGAGCCATTCAGCCTCCCGGGCTTGACGTCATCCCCAGCCTTTCTTCAACGGGAACTGGGGGGCCCTTTCGTCCTCCCCACCCTCGACTCCAAAGCCGGGAGTCTGTGGGATGACAAGCCCCTTCTGTGGGTCGAGGGGGCATCCGCGTCAGAGAGGGCAGCCCTGCCAGGGGAACAAAACAGCCAGGAACCCCCCTCCCCGCCACCCCAACATCCCAAGAAGCGGAGCAATTCAGAAATTGGGGGGCTTTGAGCGGGGGGGGGAGAATTTGGAAGCCCTTCAAGGCGTTAGAGAGGAGACTTATTGCTGGCAGAGAGGCAGACGGGGAGGGGGGTCGGTTTATTCCACCGATACTTATAAAGGCTCAATAAGGCCACATCTGGAATCCTGTAGCCAGTTTGGGTCACCCACAGATTACAAAGAAGAGGTTGAGGTTTTGGAAAAAGTGCGAAGAAGAGCAGCTAAGATGATTAAAGACTGAATAATAATAATAATAATAATAATAATAATAATAATAATAATAATAATAATAATAATAATAATAATAATAATAATAATAATAGTTGGAAGGGACCTTGGAGGTCATCTAGTCCAACCCCCTGCTCAGGCAGGAAACCCTATACCATTTCGGACAAGTGGCTGTGCAGTCTCTCCTTAAAAACTTCCAGTGTTGGAGCATTCACAGCTTCTGGAGGCAGGTGGTTCCACTGGTTAATTGTTCTCACTGTCAGGAAGTTTCTCCTTAGTTCCAGGTTGCTTCTCTCCTTGATGAGTTTCCACCCGTTGCTTCTTGTCCTGCCTTCAAGTGCTTTAGAGAACAGCTTGACTCCCTCTTCTTTGGGGCAGCCCCTGAGATATTGGAACGCTGCTATCCTGTCCCCCCTCGTCCTTCTCTTCGTTAAACTGGACATCCCCAATTCCAGCAGCCGTTCTTATATGTTTTAGCCTCCAGTCCCCTAATCATCTTTGTTGCTCTTCTCTGTATAATAATAATAATAATAATAATAATAATAATAATAATAATAATAAAGTTGGAAGGGACCTTGGAGGTCATCGAGTCCAACCCCCTGCCCAGAGAGGAAACCCTACACCATTTCGGACAAATGGCTGTCCAGTCTCTTCTTAAAAACTTCCAGGGTTGGAGCATTCACTGCTTCTGGAGGCAGGTAGTTCCACTGGTTAATTGTTGGAACAGATGAACATTGGCTGCAGGATTTAGCCAGTCTAGAAAAAAGGAGGACTAGTAGCAGGGTTCCAGTATTTGAGGGGCTGCCCCAAAGAAGAGGGGGGGTGTCCACCTCTTCTCCAAAGCATCAGAAGGCAAGACAAGAAACAACAGGTAGAAACTCAATCAAGGAGGGAAGCGACCTGGAATGAGGGAGAAACTTCCTAACAGTGAGGAATTCTGGGAGTTGAAGTCCACAAGTCCTAAAGGGGTCATATTTTCCTCATGCTGGCTGAGGAATTCTGGGAGTTGAAGTCCACCAGTCATCAAGGGAGCCATAGTTCCCTCACACTGACTGAGGAATTCTGGGAGTTGGAGTCCACAAGTCACAAAAGGGTCATAGTTCCCTCACACTGGCTGAGGAATTCTGGGAGTTGAAGTCCACAAGTCACAAAAGGGTCATATTTTCCTCATGCTGGCTGAGGAATTCTGGGAGTTGAAGTCCACAAGTCATCAAAGGGTTCTAGTTCCCTCATACCGGCTGAGGAATTCTGGGAGTTGAAGTCCACAAGTCACAAAAGGGTCATATTTTCCTCATGCTGGCTGAGGAATTCTGGGAGTTGAAGTCCACAAGTCATCAAAGGGCCAAGTTCGAAGACCCCTGGAGTAGAAGATCCATTCCTGCTCTGCTCCCTACACCCACTCCCCGTCCTCCCCAGCAAATATTGTCCAGGTGGATTATTATTATTATTTTAAAAAAGCACTCAAAAAGCTTTCCAAAATGGCCAGCGATGCCATCCACCTTTACGACGTTCCTCTTCGTCCTTAACCTGGACAAAAAAACACACGCAGAGCTGAGCCGAAGAAAGGCAGCCCAGCAACGCCTCCCTTCGACACAACGCATGAATAAGTAACAATAAACAGAACAACTTACCCTCATAACGCCTCCCCAAGGCTTTTTCTTTCTTTCTTTCTTTCTTTTTTTGTTTTGGTAATGTGAACTTCTGAGGTTGGGCAGCCAGCTTAGAAACCTCAACAAAGCCTGGCCGGGCTTAAATAGCAGCGGCCTTCAACCGCTGGAAAACGCCACCGCATGGCAACCGGAGATGGGCGACCTGACACAGTTTTGCATTTGTCACACTGTCTTTAAACAAACAAACAAACAAACAAAAAACACAATAAAAGACTTTGCATTACTGAAGGGGAGTTCCCAGGGCGAAAGACCTGGGAACGGCAACTGGTTTAGTCCTTAAGACCTCAGCGGAGCCCAAGGTTTTCCGTTGCTAAGTGAATTTTGCCGTTTTATGACCTTCCTTGCCCCAATTGCTGCAGTTGTTTTAAGTTACCAACATGGCGGTTAAGGGATTTCGGCTTTCCTATTGGCTTCAAAGGACGTCGCGAAAGGGGATCACGTGAGCCCGGGGCACTGCAACCGTCGTAACTACGAGTCAGTTGTCAAGCGTCTGAGCTTTGATCACGTGACCACGGGGAGGCTGCAACGGTCGTAAGTGTGAAAAACGGTCCTAAGTCCCATTTCTTCAGTGACGTTGTAAACTGAACGGTCACTTAAATGAACTGTTAAGTCGAGGACTGCCTGTATTTATGCTCAGGGCTGCCTTTAATGCAGGGCTAGGCGACATAAGGCAAATTTACAGCCTGTGGACTTCACCTCCCAGAATTCCGTGCTGGCTCAGGAATTCTGGGAGTTGAAGTCCACAGGGTGTAAAGTTCGTACTGCTTCCTCCCTCCTAGCTTTCCGGAAAATGTTGAAGACACATTTATGCAGACAGGTTTGGGGCATGTGAGCTGCACTCTGCCCCTGGGCCTTTGACTGTGATTGTGTGTGGTGTGAGTGTAATAAATTATCTAGTTTTTTATATAGTATTGTCGGTAGTGATTTTAAATTGATTCTACATTATGTTTTTACTTGTATTGTTGTTGTGAGCAGGTCCCAGACGGGTCAGCTTTTTTAAAAAATATTTTATTAGTTTTTTATAATTATTAACAAAGAGTCAAATTAAATACAACTCAACTTAATACAATCATTTTCGACTTTGTCTCACACAAAACAAAACATACATACTTTTAAAAACTTACACATAAAATAGAATAACTATAGATGTTGCTTGGCAGCACCCCCTCCACCACATCCCCCTCTTCCTGCCTCCCTATCTCCTACTTCCCTCCCCCTCCCTCTCTCCCTCCCTCACTCTCCACCCTGCTCTCCAACAACCTTCCTAGTCCCTCCACTCCTTCACTCCCCACTCTCCACCCCCTCCAGATGTGGTCCAGAGGTACTGCCGAGCAACTCCTCTTATATCAATAAATATATCATCCTTATATATTGCAAGTATTACAGTTGAGTGCATTATAATACATTAATAATTTTTTATTAAATTATTAAATTAACCCCCCCCAACCCACCCACCCCGACTTCCCAAAGTGAATACAGGGTAAAACAAAAGAAAACCCACTAAGTTAAACTACCCGTGTTTCCCCGAAAGTAAGACAGTGTATTACTTTCTTTTTATCCCCAAAAGCCCCACTATGTCTTACTTTCGGGGTACGGCTTATATTGATTGGAAAACAATTGTCAGTTTTATTTTAAGTATTTTAAGTATATTAAGTATTTTAAGTATTTTAAGTATTTTAAGTATTTAAGTATTTTAAGCAGGAGGCGGAAGTGGGCAGAAGTAATATGTCTTACTTTTGGGGTACGGCTTATATTAGCCGACCCCCTGAAAACCCTGATACGCCTTACAATCGTAAGTTATTATATAAATCCTAATAAACATTTAACTACCGGTATATGATAAATACAATTTCTTAGATTGATATTTCCCTTGAATCAGACGGGTCAGCAAAATGAACCAGCTTGTTCTAAGGGTCAAGGTGTCAGTTGGAAACCAGGAGACGGTGAGTTCTAATTCCAGCTTAGCCACGAAAGCCAGCTGTCCCAATCACCAGTCTCCAGGCCTTCTAGTCATGCCTTAAGCATGAAAGCTGGCCAGGTGACTTTGGGCTAGACCAGGGGTAGGTAACCTTGGCTCTTTTATGACTTGTGGACTTCAACTCCCAGAATTCCTGAGCCAGCCACGCTGAGGAGAAATGGAGGTTTCCAAGCTGAGCCATGCTGGCTGAGGAATTCTGGGAGTTGAAGTCCACGAGTCATAAAAGAGCCAAGGTTGCCTACCCCTGGGCTAGTTACTAGGAGACGGTGAGTTCTAGTCCCGCCTTAGGCATGAAAGCTGGCTGAGTGACTTTGGGCCCATCACCAGGAGACAGTGAGTTCTAGTCCCGCCTTAGGCAGGAAAGCCGGCCAGGTGACATTGGGCCAGCCATTCTCTCTTAGCCCAACCCACCTCCCAGGGTTGTCGTTGAGGCAAAAGTCAGAGGAAAGGAACAGTGTGCACCCTTGAGTTATTTATAAAGCTAATAAAAGTGGGATTAAAAATGGTGTCCCAGGGCAGCAGGTCCCTCCTTTGCCCAACCCCACCTGGTTGCCGCTGGTGCAAAAGCAAGTTCCTTCCCAGCGCCCTCCGTCTGATGTGATTCACACTGAAGGCAGCCTAGTGTGCAGGGCAGGTGACTAAGGAAGGGACGTTTCCTTCCAGCGAGGAAGCAGCGCCGCCCCACCAGCTCTGCCCAGGAGTTTGCAGCCCTGGGATCGCTGGGTGGTCTCCTGTCCCAGGGCTAAACAGGCTGGGCCGGCCGAGTAGCTTCACAAGGGGCGGAGGGGGGCTGTGCTGCTCCTCCTCTTGCTCCGCCCGGGGCCGCCCAGCCTCGCCTCCCTCGGGAGGGGCACGGCGGGAGCTCCGACGCCGCCCCGGAGCTGCAACCGGAGCACGGCCACGTGCCGGCGCCCGGGCTCTCCCGCATCCCGCCCCCCTCCGAGTTCCACCCAATGGGCGCGCGGGGTGAATCCGCCCCTGCCTCCCCATTGGCTGACGATCCACTCCCTTGGCCAAGGCAGGAGGAATTTAAAAAAAACCGACCGGCCAATGGCGCGGCGAGGGCGTCGCAAGAGGCGTGCGAAGGAGGCGGGGCGGCCGATCAGTCCTACGATTGGGTGCCAGGGGCGAGGACCGAGTCGTCATTGGCCAACGGCGGTGGAACTTCAAGGGAACCCCGTCGGGGGCGTTGAGCAACGCTCGGAACGGCTACCGCGCCTGCGCCCGGGGCAGAGCCTCGGGGCGGGGGAGGGTGGGGAGGGAAACACCCCGCCTTTCCCTTCCCATTGGCCGCGGCGGAGGAGGAGCGTGCGGCGAAAGGAAAGCGAGGCCGGAGAGGCCGAGGGGCGTGGCCAGCGCCGCCCCGCCCCGCCTCGCGATTGGCCCAGCCGCGGCCGATTGGGCGCGCATTGGCGCCTCCGGCCGGGCGGGCGTGGCCGGTGTCGCGCGGGGGAGGAGGAGCGTCGGGCTGGCGCAGGCGCAGCGCGCACACGCAGGGCACGCACGGCCGGGGTGGGAGGGCGCGCGCGCGCTCCGTGAGGGGAGGCCTGTCCCGCGCTCGCTCGCTCGCTCCAGCCTCGCTTAGCGCTCCGCGGCGGCTGCGGGGAGCCCAGCGCGAGAGGCCCGAGGCGGCCGGCGGCGGCGGCGGAGGGAGAAGAGGACCGCGGGCCGAGCCAGGCCGCGGCTGGGGCCGGTCACGGTGGCCGAGCCGGAGGAGGCCGGGCCCCGCCCCGCCCCCATCCCCCCGGCGGCGGCGGGGGCGGCGGGCCAACCCTCGCGGGGCTCCTCGCCCTTGGCGGCCGCGGGGCCCATGGAGGGCCTGGCCGTGGAGGTGCGGGGCTCCAACGGGGCCTTCTACAAGGTGAGGCCGGAGGGGGGGAGAGGGAGGGAGGGAGGAGAAGGAGGGGTCGCCATGGCGACCGGAGGGCGGGGCCCCGTCCCCAGGGAGAGCCGGGCGGGGGGCGTGGCCGGGGGGGGGGAAGGAAGAGAAGCAGCCCCGCAGACGGGCCGGAGGAGACCCCCAACGGGTCGCCCGGGGGGGGCGGCTCCCCTAAGGTGGGGAGGGGGTGTTGACCCAGCGCCCCCTCCCCTCCATCCCCTCCCCTTGAAAAGAAGGGGAGCCGCCCCCCCCACGTGGCCCCCTCCCTCCCCCCCGTGGCCTGGAGCGCCCCCTCCCCTCCCTCCGCCGTCCCAGGGAAGAGGGTCGCCCCCCCCCGGGAAACTGTATCCCTTTGGGCTTTGATTGGCAGGGCCAGATGCCCCTCCAGGTGGGCGGGGGGGGGGTTCTGGAGGGAGGCCCGCCGTGGGGCTCCTTCGGGCACAGCCCTCCCCTTCGCCCCCCCCCCAAAAGACCCCTCCGGCCTTGTCAGGAGAAAAGGGTGGCTGGTCCCTTCCCGGGGAGGGGGGCCATTTAAGGGCAAGGGAGGCCTGTTGGCTTGACCCTACAAACCTCCTTCCTCCCATTCCTAGGGAAGCTGCCTCAGTTTTCCTTTTTTTAAAAAAAGGGGGGAGCCCCCAGTTTTGAAACCAGAAACCGAGCCCCCCCCACCCTCCCTGATTGATGGCCAGTAAGAGAAGAGAGCGAGTGGCATTTCCTTCCCTGCCAAACCAAATGCCAGCCCCTCCGAAAGGCCCCTCTGCCCTCTTGCCCCTTCCCTGAAAATGGGAGATTTTTCCAGCCTGGGCTTCAGTCAGCCAACGTTGTAGAGAGCTTAACTACAACAGTGGACCAACCCAAGTTTTTAACGTGTCCACTTCCGGCTTGAGAACAAGCTCTGGGACAGCTCTTAGGAAAGTCCGGGTATGTTGGACAGCTCCACATTTGTGGCTGCCACTTTCAGACAGTTTCTCCTCTTCAGCGGTTGTGGGGGGGGGGGAGAGACAGACACAAGAGAATGATAAATCCCTGGGTTTAACACTGTCCTGTAATAGCTCCACAGCGCTGCAATCAGACAAGCAGGAATCGCACTGGGGAGTGTACACACGTGTCTATTCAAACGAGGAAGCAGGTACCCAGAGTGCGCAATGTGGGCCTTTCGTTGGTCTGTATGGAAGAGAGAGACGTTTAGTGCAGGTCCTGGTTCCACACTGGAGTAACATAACCTCCCTTTTTTTTTTAAGGGTGGTGGCGGTGGGACTGTGTGTTTTGCTAATTTTAGACACCCCACCTCAAGATGGGAGTCAGGCCAGCCGGCGTTTGACATGGAGATGGCCACAAATCAAAGGCAGAAACCTTTGAGGCCTAATCCTTGGCGCTCTGAGCAGAGCAGGTTATTTTCAGCCCGTTTGTATGCGCTGTGCTATGGCATCTTTATCAAGTAAAGTTATTTTTAAAGCCATAAGTTTGCCATATCGCAGTATTTTTTTTTACCAGCAATCAGGCAGCTCTCACATGTCCTCAAAAGACTCCTGTTGGAGCAACCAACCGGCACTGGGGAAAAATATTTTTCAGAAGCCACTTTTACTGGATTCAGAAGACCCTCGGCTTGAATCCTACGTCATCTATTCGTAGCTTATTCTGGCTAGAAGAAGCCATTCTGCCGTATTCAGACAACACAGCGACTTAAAATCTACACCATTGGCAGCGGTGTTGATCCTAGCATGATTTTTTTAATAAGCTTTTGTAGCATCGTGTGCCCTGCAGGTGATCTTCTCTACCTGTCTGGTTCACACATTGCACTAAGATATGAGGTGGGTTGTTTCCCACTGTCCAAGAATGCTGACAAAACTAAAAATTGGCCTTTGTGATTGGAAAGCTGGGTCTTGCACACTAAAGGTGCTTCCAGATCTTCATTTCTGTGATACTTTTGGAATCTGTGGCTCTTCCTAATAGGCACTCCGGAGGGCTTACCACAGAGTTGGATGATCTGAAATCCACGGGAAATTCATTATCCAGCCGATGGTCTGTGGAATAACGGTAGCCTGATGCGCCAGTTCTGTGACAGCCGCATCCTTTCTCTCCCCACCAGCACAGATTGTGGTTTCATAGGGGAATTTGCTAGCTGGTTCCCCCGTGTGCCTTGAGCCCCAGTCTGAAAAGGGTACTTATCACCCACCAATCTACTTTCCCTGCCTTTTCCTGAAATGGCCTGCTTTGTGTCGCATCCTCTGAGGCTGCCTTAGGCCAGGGCCAACACATTCAGCTAAGCTCCCTTGCGTGGACCCAGCCATTGAGGTTCGTGGCTGAGGGGTGTGTGTGTGTGTGTGTGTGTGTGTGAATAAGGAGTCAGTGTTTCGTTTCCCCAAAAGAGGAGGGAGGGTTTGTCTAGTCAGGAAATCTGCCTTGTCAGCTGCAGTTGGGAGCCATCCAAGTAGCCCTTGGCTAGATGGCCGGGGACCAGCTCCAGCTGCAGGTCCTTCCCTGGACTGGGTCTTACATCCGCCCAGGGCAGAGATGACTTGGCACCCTTGTAGACTCTTGGTAGGAAGCCACTACATCTTGGGAGACGCCTCTCGCCTTCGGTGGCATAACGGCTGTCTTCTGAGAGTGGAACGAAGGCCTTTCTCTCGGCTAGGAAAAGCAGCTGACCCCCCCCCCCAGGCTGAGGGGCTGTGGAAGGGGCAGCCCAGCCACCCGAAAGACTTGTAAGTTGCCTGCCTTTACACCAGAGGCTACGTCCCGCCGCTTAACTGGGCCCGTTGTGACGAAGCTACTCGCTTTGAAATACTTTCCCCGTCCAGCTTGTTTTGTGGGAGCCAATCCTCGGGGAATGTTCTTCCCCCTTGCCGCAGGTGTGGCTTGCCGCGAAAACAGGGGCAAAAAAAAACCTTTTTAACACTCGGGCAGAAGGGCCGGTTGTGGTTTCATATTGCAAGTGAAGTTGAAACCTAAGGAAGAGGCTTCCAGGAACTCCTAATGAGGTGGTCACAGGGGTGGGAGGAGGAGGAGGAGGAGGAGGAGAAGAAGAAGAAGAGCACGCAGCAGTTTTATTTTAGGCCGGCCGCCTGTTCCAGCCGGCAGGTAAAGGGGCGCAGGAGATATAAATACACCCTCGGAGGGTGAGCGACGGG
This sequence comes from Bothrops alternatus, assembly GCA_034064705.1. NCBI lineage: Eukaryota > Metazoa > Chordata > Lepidosauria > Squamata > Viperidae > Bothrops > Bothrops alternatus. The sequence goes on from JARGCV010000325.1 coordinate 842,448, forward strand.
AGCTGGTTAACCCGTCCACGCTAAATGAACGGAGCGGTCCTCGGCTTACGGCGACAATGGGGCCCAAGATTTCTGTTGCTAAGCAGGACAGGGGGGGAGTCAGTTTTGCCCCCATGTTACGTCTTTTCTCGCCAAAGTGGTTGAGTTAATGACACGGTCGGTAAGTGGATTTGTCTCCCCCCCCCCGTTGACTTTGCTTGGCCAGAGAGTTGCAGAAGGGGATCGCGTGATCCCGGGACGCTGCGGCCGTCGTAAATACCAGCCAGTTGCCAAGCGTGTGAATTTGGACCGCGTGACCCCCGGGGGTGCTGCGGTGGTCGTAAGTGTGAAAAAGGGTCCCGAGTCGCTTTCTTCAGGGCCACTTCAGGGAAGTGAGCACACAAGAGGCAGCTCAGGCCTGGTTTGGTGAGACTTACAGAGTAACAGACTCAGAAGGGACCTTGGAGGTCATCTAGTCCAACCCCCAGCTCAGGCAGGAAACCCTACACCATTTCGGACAAATAGGCTGTCCAGTCTCTTCTTAAAAACTTCCAGTGTTGGAGCATTCACCGCTTCTGGAGGCAGGCGGTTCCACGGGTTAATTGCTCTCAGTGTCAGGAAGTTTCTCCTTAGTTCCAGGTTGCTTCTCTCCTTGGTTAGTCTCCGTCCGTCGCTTCTTGTCCTGCCTTCAGGTGGAGCCCCCCTCTTCTTTGGAGCAGCCCCTCAGACATAGGAAGACTGCTACCCTGTCGCCCCCGGTCCTTCTTTTCCTTAAACTAGACATGCCCAATTCCAGCAACTGTCCTTTATATGTTTTAGCCTCCAGAACCTCCATATTCAAGTAGCTAGGCGCAGGGGTTGGCAACCTTGGCTCTTTTATGGCTCGTGGACTTCAACTCCCAGAATTCCCGAGCCAGCATAATCCTTGTGGCCCTGCTTACTCTCTTACAATCCCTTCCTCTCCAATCTCTTCGCTTTAAAGGGATAGGTGGTGGGGGGGAAACAGGCAGGGCTGGCTCGGGAATTCTGGGAGTTGAAGTCCACGAGTCATAAAAGAGCCAAGGTGGCCTACCCCCTGAGCTAGGGAAACCGAACGCTGGCCAACATTGCCCCCTAGGAGCTGGCTTCCGAGGTGACCAGATCTGCCTTCCTCCTTCCTCTTGCTCCGGGTGTTCCACCCTAAGAGGAGTAGACTTCAACTCCCAGATTTCCTTGCTGGCTGGCTGGGGAATTCTAGGAACCGAAGTCCACTCGTCGCACGTGGGAAACATTGCTTTAGCTTTCGTGGGCTGGTCTGCTGACATTCCCTGTCGACAAAGGCCAGGCAGTTTTAAGCCAGCTTCTGGAGAAAGGAAGGTGGCATAGCTGCCCCTGGGCAGCTGGCAGAGCAGTCCCTCCCCTCAGCCCCCCCCCAAGCACCTGTTTTTCTTCTGTCACCCGTTGGGCATGCAGGCTGTTTTGCTCCCAGCACAGTCCACCACGTCGTCCCGTCCCTCGAAGATCAATCCACGATTGCCTTCTCGCCCATCTTTGTTAATAAAATAGGTGCCCCCCCCTGGCAGGGGCTGTGGGCGAAGGAGGGGAAATCTGGCGTGCTGCGCTTCCGGGAGAGCGGTGTGCGAAAGTTGGCAGTCCTTTGGCATCGGGGGAAACAGGAATCCAGTAAACGGGAATCTCTGTAGCTCAGGGTTGAGCTTTGGGGGGGGGTTTCCTTGGTGGTCTCTGAGCCTGGTGGTTTCCTTCCAGATGTTGCAGCTAGCTCAGGGGTAGGCAACCTTTGGCTCTTTTGTGACTCGTGGACTTCAACTCCCAGAATTCCTGAGCCAGCATGGGGGAATTATGGCCCCCTTGAGGACTCATGGACTTCAACTCCCAGAATTCTGGGAGTTGAAGTCCCTGAGTCATAAAAGAGCCAAGGTTGCCTACCCCTGAGCTAGGTGGTAACGTCATCAGTGCTAGAAGGGAGGGGGGTTTGAGGAGTGGAGAACGGGGGGGGGGTCCTTGGTGGTCTCTGAGTTGAGTGGTTTTCTTGCAGAGATTTCATTACCCAACTAGGGAACATCATCAGTGCTGGAAGGAAGGAAGGAACGTAGGAAGGAGGGAAGACTGGGGGGTCCCTGGTGCTCTCTGAGCTGGGTGGTTTTCTTGCAGGCGTTTCAGGGCCCAACTAGGGAACGTCATCAGTGCTAGAAGGGAGTGTGGGAGGAGGACTGGGGTCCTGGGTGCTCTCTGAGCTGGGTGGTTTCCTTGCAGGCGTTTCAGGATCCAACTAGGGAACATCATCAGTGCTGGAAGGAAGGAAGGAAGGAAGACTGGGGGGTCCTTGGTGCTCTCTGAGCTGGGTGGTCTTCTTGCAGACGTTTCATGACCCAACTAGGGAACATCATCAATGCTAGAAAAGTGGGGTTGGAAAGAGAGAGAGAGGAGGAGGAGGAGAACGACTGGGGTCCCTGGTGCTCTCTGAGCTTAATGGTTTCCTTGCAGACATTTTATGACCCAACTAGGGAACTTCATCAGGGCTAGCTGGTTATTAAATGCTCCTGTTACGACTGCAAAGAATGCAGAGGAATCCAGATTATTTCCCCTTCGTCAGATTACAGCATCAGATTAGATTTCTGCCCGGCATATGGGCCCGTCCCAGCCTGTAAGGTCTCTTCAAAGATGGGCAGTGAACTGATTTAATCAGGATTTCTTCGCAGAGCCTGTATTTCTCTCCTACCCCCCCCCAACAGTTCTCAGGTTTTGCGGCTTGGATGGTACAAACGGGGGGCCTTGAGGAGTTGGCTCCTTGTCCTGAAACCGCCTCACACCTTTGGGAGAGTGGAAGAAAAACAATCCCCGACAAACAGATGGAAAGGAGTCAGGACCTGGCTGGGATTTGAGGGGGGGGTTTCCCCTAAGCCACGTTCCCTTTCTCGGACGCTGTGGCCAGAAATGGACGTCTCGGAATTAACACCTGTAACCAGATACGGGCGGGTGAGAAGATCAGCCGGACTCCGGCTGATGTCGAAACGTCCGAGAATCGCTCGTTCCCACTTAGCCCGGAACCTGGGGGGTGGGCAGGGGTACCCAAACAGCCCCCCAGGACCTTTGACTGCCTGGCAGACCTGGATCATCCAGCGGCTTAGGGAAGGGCCCGGTTGGCAATTCCAGCTGAAGGTTTCGAAGCCCCCCGCAGTTGGGAGCCTCCGAAACAGAAGGGTCCGGAGCACAGAGAGTTTGCGTGGTGGGAGACCCTCTCCAGACCCTAAAGTGGCTGGAGTCTGGGGCTGGAACCCCACCCCAGGTGAGCTCTGGTTAGGTGGGGCTTTTGCTAAGCATCGAGCAGATCACGCAACGTGGTTTACACTCCTAATTTCATCACATTTGTAAGAGTTGTCTACTATTTACCTCTCGCTGCTCCAGAGAGTAATGTTTTGCAAATCGGAGTTCCCTGAAATGTGGCTTATGAATCTCTCTGTCTCTCTCTCTCTCCCCATCTCTCTCTTTCTCCCCATTTCTTTCTCCATCTGTGTTTCTCCCCATCTCTCTCTTTCCCTCTCCATCTCTCTCTCTCCCCATTTCTCTCTCTCTCCATCTCTCTCTTTCTCTCTCCATCTCTCTCTTTCTCTCCCCATTTCTCTCTCTCTCCAACTGTGTCTCTCTCCATCTCTCTTTCTCTGTCCATCTCTCTCTCCCCCCATTTCTCTCTCCATCTGTTTCTCTCTTTCTCCATCTCTCTCTTTCTCTCCCCATTTCTCTCTCTCTCCATCTGTGTCTCTCTTTCTCCATCTCTCTCTTTTCCCATTTCTCTCCATCTGTGTCTCTCTCCATCTCTCTCTCTCCATTTCTCTCCCTCTCTCTCCATCTCTCTGTCTGTCTGTCTCTCTCTCTCACACACACACACACATACGCGCACACGCACACACACACACAAGCACCAGTGACTCTACCCCAAGCCTTGATTTCCCCAGGGTCGATTCCGGGATGCCCTGACTTCCCCCCCTCCGTCCAGCTTGGCGAGGTCCGTGCTTGCGCTTAAGACCGACCCAGCGCTTCAAAGGGCAGTAACACTTCTTGTCTTTTTTTTTTTCTTCTCTTCCCCTTGCAGGGTTTTGTTAAAGATGTACATGAAGATTCGGTCACAATATCCTTCGAGAACAAGTGAGTGCCTTGACATCCCCCCCCCTTCCAACATTGCCTCTTCTCACAGAAAGATGGAAAAGATCTGGCGGGGGGGGGGGAGACCCCTCCTCTCCATTTAGCAGATAGTTTTGGGCCCTTTTGGAGACAGCTAAACGTCCAGGTATCCCTGGGCTGTTAAAAAGGGGTTGTGTTCCTGGCATTTTCCCTCTGGCTGGGCTCCCAAAACGTGCTAATCCGGACGCAGAAGGGATTCACGTCTTTTATTCACTGTGTGAATCGCGGCAAGTTGGAAGCGCCAATTCGTTGTTAAACCAGGATAATGGAATATTTGCTTCGGCGCCGTGTCTTACGTGGACGCTACGTTTTACCCAACCCAGGTTTTCAGCAGCTCCTTCGCTTCATCTGGCCTGGTCCCCTTATATTAATATAAACTGGTTGGCCCTTTCTGAAAATGGAGCGCGGAAGGCTTTTCTTTCAGCTTTTGGGAAAGGCCAACCAGTTTATATTAAATTTATATTCCCTACTGGAAACCTCCCCTCCTTGGCCACAAGCGTCCTTGTTGACAAGATGCCCGGCTTTCCACTCGCCTCCTTTATCTTGTTTTCATTTTTAAATCTTTTATGTTGTGACTTCTACGCTGCTTCCATTTTTTTGGGGCCTTATTTTATCAACTCTCTGCCCGTCTCGCCGAAGGCAGCTCTGTCTAGCACACGACAAACGGGTAAAACCAGAGATATATATATATAAAAACATAAAAGTCGCATTGAAAGTAAATATTATGAAAGCAGAGCTATGCCCCTCCTTGCAGACAGATGTAAATAATTTTATTTTCTGGTGGGTGTTGAATAGATTACGTTGGCGCTGCGTAATATATAATAATAACAGTAACACTGCTATCGGCCGCGAGCGGAATAATGTCTTCAACCAGACAGATTCCCGACACTGGATCTTCCTGCTTGTCAGAGAGTCGCAAAGGGGGGGGATCACGTGACCCCCCCCCTCTGGGAGACTGACCGTCGTAAATACAAGTCAGCTGCCAAGCGTTCGAATTTTGGTTACACGGCCGTGGGGATGCTGCAGGGGTTGGAAGCGTGAGAAATGGCCACCGGTCCCTTTTTTACCGGTGCCGTTGTGACTTCACTACACAAACTGTTGTGAGTCAAGGACTACCTGTGATTAGACTTGGTACTGTGCAACTCAAGATGAGTGGCGGTCTCGGAGGGCCCCGGCCTCTTGGCCTGGTGGGCTTCTTTACTTTAACTGAGTAGAGAGACCCCCCTCGGGCTGAAATAGCTCAGGGCAAGCGCCCCCCGTTCTTGGGCAGGAGAAGTAGCCAAGCTGTGTCACGGCAGTCAGTGTGCTGGCCTCTCCCCTACGTAGGAATGACAGCAGCGTTGAGGAGGTGGTCTCAGAGGGTCACCATGCTGAGGCCCCAGGAGGAAGAGGGGGCAGCCTTGGACATTCCTAGAATCTGGAACTGAGCAGAAAGTTCCTGACAGCGAGGACGATTAGCCAGGGAAACTGCTTGACACTGGAAATTGTGGGTGCTCCATCAATGGAGGCTTTGAAGAAGAGACCCTGGACAGCCACTTGTCTGGAATGGTCTAGGGCTCTTTTATGACTGGTGGACTTCCACTCCCAGAATTCCCCAGCCAGCCATGCCTGTTTTTTTTTTCCCCACCTATCCCTTTAAAGCGGAGAGATCGGAGAGGAAGGGATTGTAAGAGAGTAAGCAGGGCCACGAGGAGTAGGCTGGCTCAGGCATTCTGGGAGTTGAAGTCTAGGAGTCATACAAGAGCCAAGGTTACCTACCCCTGGCCTAGGCTCTCCTGCTTGAGCAGGGGGTTGGACTAGGAGACCTCTGAGGCCCCCTCCCAGCTCTGTCGTTCTGTGATTCTCAGAGCAAATTCTGCATTTGTGAAAAGGAGGGTGGGTGGACTCTGTGTGTGTGTGTGTGTGTGTGTGTGTTGAGCTGAGCAGGAGGGTGCTCCGAATTCATGGCTGAGCCCCCCCCCGTCTCCTTCGCTGTCACCCTTGCCTGCTCTCTGTGCCTGCTCTCTGGCCTCTGCTTGGGGGGGCTCAGCCCCAGGCTGCCTTCCCCCCACAGCCACACCTGTGCCTCGGCCAGCTGGTTGGCACTCGCTCCTGCCAGCTGCCGTGCCCACCCGCCCGTCTTTCTCCAAGGGGGTGGGTGGGCTAGAAATGCTGGCTAACCAGACCGCCTTGCAGCACCACGGCCAGTTCCCAGGGCTGCAGGCTCTGGGGTCCTGAAGCAGCGGTCTGCTCTCCTTGGGGAGGGGGCTCAGGAGGGCAAAGAAGGTGGGCTTTGAATCCCCAAAGCCCCTCCTGGCCTCGCCCGTTGGCCAGCCCCTCCCGGTGCTGAACCTGCTCAGGGTGGGCAGCTTCCACTTCCCTGCCTTTTCTCCTCCCCCTGCAGCCCCCTCCCGCTCTGTCAGACGCCTGAATGTGGGGGTTTTGGATTTTTCAGCCCCGCTGAAATAAACCTCTTTTATGGCAAATGGGGGTTTGTTCCCTTCAGATGAGCCGGGGAGTCAGGGAGAGCAAGGGACCCCCTTCTCTCCTGCTTCTAGCACAGCCCGGCCAACGCTTGATCCCTGGAAAGGGACAGCAGGCTGCAGCTGGCCTTGAAGCCACCGGGCTCTAGCCGCGGCAACAGATCTCCCAGCTGGACAAACGTTTTCTTTTCTCCCACGCCGCGAAACTTTAGACGCCGTTCCCCTCTCTCGGCAGGTCAGATCATGGGAAGGCCAAAGTCGGTAGCCAGCGGTGGGCAGCACAGAGAGCATGCTTCATCTATCTATCTATCTATCTATCTATCTATCTATCTATCTATCTATCTATCTATCTATCTATCTATCTATCTATCTATCATCTAGCCATCATCTATCTCTCTGTCTTTGTTGTCTAATTCTAATTCAATCGCTACCTATTTTATCTATATGCCTATCCATCTATCCATCTACCTACCTACCTAACATCTAATGCTATCATTCTTTCTCATCTATCTTTGTCTGTCTGTCTGTCTGTCTGTCTGCCTGCCTGCCTATCTATCTATCTATCTATCTATCTATCTATCTATCTATCTATCTATCTATCTATCTATCTATCTATCTATCTATCTATCCATGTCTGTCTGTCTATCTATATCTGTCTCATCTATCCATCATCTATCTCTGTCTTTGTCGTCTAATTCTAATTCAATCTCTACCTATCTATTTTATCTATATGCCTTATCTATCCATCTGCTAACATCTAGTGCTATCTCTCTCTCATCTCTCATCTCTCATCTCTATCTCATCTATTCTATCTATCTATCTATCTATCTATCTGTCTGTCTATCTATCTATCTATCTATCGTATTGCGCATTCACATCCTATTTCAGTCAAAAGGAAGACGGGAGTAAAATGCAACACCTAGAAGATAAAATCTGAAACCTTAACACAGAGAGATTACCAAGGTAGACACCTAAGTTGCGAATATAACGTCTTCACTTCATTTGTCACCGTCAGGAAGTCAGCGAAAATTCCAGGAGGGGGTTTTGCTTTGACCCTCCGTGGCTGCGTGCTGCTGGGTGGCTGGCTCTTCGGCCCCAGAGTCGCAAGGAGGGGACGGTACATGGCCCCACTTGTCGAGGGCATCTGTGCATCGACCACGAGCAGTATGAATTGGGTTGAATGTTGCAGAGAGCAGGGAACACAAAGGAATGGGGCTGGGTGGGACCCTGGAGGTCATTTAGTCCAACCCCCTGCTTAGGCAGGAGACCCTGTCCCATTTCAGACAAATAACTGTCCAGTCTCAAACACCTCGAGCGCTGGCGCTCCCACAACTTCTGGAGGCCAGTTGTTCCCCTGATTCTAATAGAATCATGGAATCCTAAGGCTGGATGGGACCCTGGAGGTCATCTAGTCCAACCCCCTGCTCCAGCAGGAGACCCTGCACCACTCTGGACAAAGGGCGGTCTGGAATCCGCTCTCCTTTCGACTGGATTCCCCTTCAATCGATCTGTGATCTCGCCAGTGCAGTGTTCAAGGCCGGGCTCTTGTCTTCTAGCTGGCAACCGGAGCGTCAGATTCCCTTTGGGGACGTGCGGCTGCCCCCACCCACCGACTACAGCAAGGACATCTCCGAAGGGGACGAGGTGGAGGTGAGGGGACCCTTTCGGGGCGGGGGAGGGCAGGGCGGGGGAAGGGCTGGCTCGGCTCCAAGGCCTCTCGTCTTTCCAGGTGTATTCCCGCGCGAACGAGCACGAGCCCTGCGGCTGGTGGCTGGCCAGAGTCCGGATGATGAAAGGAGATGTAAGTCTTGGGACAGCAGCAGCAAACCCCCCCCCCTTTCCCTCTTTCTTTCTTTCTTTCTTTCTTTCTTTCTTTCTTTCTTTCTTTCTTTCTTTCTCTCCCTCCCTCCCTCCCTCCCTCCCTCCCTCCCCATCTGTTTCTCACTCTCTCCCCATCTCCATCTCTCTCTTTCTTCCTCCCTCCCTCCCCATCTCTCTCCTCCATCTCTCTCCCCCTTCCTTCCTCTCTTCTTCCTTTCCCTCCTTCCTTTCCTTCCTTCCTTCCTCTTTCTTTCTTTCTTTCTTTCCCTTCCTTCCTTCCTCTCTCTTTTTTCTTCCTTCCGCCTCCTTTCTTTTCCTTCCTCCTCTTTTCTTTCTTTCTTTCTTTCTTTCTTTTTCTTTCTTTCTTTCTTTCTTTCTTTTTTTCTTTCTTTCTTTCTTTCTCTCCCTCCTTCCCTCCCTCCCTCCCCATCTCTTTCTCACTCTCTCCCCATCTCCATCTCTCTCTTTCTTCCTCCCTCCCTCCCCATCTCTCTCCTCCATCTCTCTCCCCCTTCCTTCCTCTCTTCTTCCTTTCCCTCCTTCCTTTCCTTCCTTCCTTCCTCTTTCTTTCTTTCCCTTCCTTCCTTCCTCTCTCTTTTTTCTTCCTTCCGCCTCCTTTCTTTTCCTTCCTCCTCTTTTCTTTCTTTCTTTCTTTCTTTCTTTCTTTCTTTTCCCTTCCTTTGTTCGTTCCTTCCTCTCTTCTTCCTTTCCTTCCTCTTTCTTCCCTTTCTTCGTCTCCTTTTTTTCCTTCCTTCCTTCCTTCCTCTTTCTTTCTTTCTTTCTTTCTTTCTTTCTTTCTTTCTTTCTTTCTTTCTTTCTTTCTTTCTTTCTTTCTTTCTTCCTTTCTTCCTTTCTTCCTTTCTTCCTTTCCTCCTTTCCTTTCCTCTCCCTCCCTCCCTCCCTCCCACAGCTCCTACATGATCCCTTGTACATCGTCTCCTTTGGGAGCTTTTCCCAGACTCGTGGCTGGTGTGGCCTGTGGCCCTGCCCCTCCCCTCCCCTCTTCTCCCTTCTCTCCAGCCTTGCCCTCTCTTGCAGTTTTACGTCATAGAGTACGCGGCTTGCGACGCCATCTACAACGAAATTGTCACCTTGGAGCGGTTGCGGCCCGTCAACCCCAGCAAAGTGGCCACCAAGTACAGCTTCTTCAAAGTCACCATTGCGGTCCCGGAAGACCTGAAGGAGGCGTGAGTGTCCTTGGTGGGAATTGCCAACTGTCAGCCCTACCTGGGGAATTCTGGGACTCCCAGAATTCCCCGGTCAGCAAGGGTTTTTGACAACATTCAGCATGCTTGGCACAAGGACAGTTGTGGCTATAGACTACCTTTAACACATTTTTTGGTAACTGTCTTAATGGATAGATAATTTTCTCCATAGACGGTGGGAACGCGGTAGATGTAATATATCTTGACTTCAGCCAAATGAAAAAAAAACTCTGGGAGTTGAAGGAAACAGGTCTTCAAGCAGCCCCGGCTCCTTTGGAAGCCACAGCTGCTGCTTCTTCCGCTGCTGCTGCTTTCAAGGTGTGGATTGTCTGAATTGTGCTAACGCTTTCCCTTTCCCCCTCACAGCTGTTCCAACGAAAACGTGCACAAGGAATTCAAGAAGGCGGTGGGCGCCAACTGCATCTTCCTAAGCAGCACCAGCAGCGAACTCATCATCCTTGTAAGAAGCTGCCTTTTGAGGGGCTCTCTGCGTTGTCTGTGTGTGTGTGTGTGTGTGTGTCTTAACAGACCGGATGGGGCAAGGGTAGGGAACCTTGGCTCTTTTAGGACTCCTGGACTTCAACTCCCAGAATTCCTCAGCCAGCCTGGGGGAACGATGGCTCCCTTCATGACTGGTGGACTTCAACTCCCAGAATTCCTGAGCCAGCCTGGGGGAACTATGGCTCCCTTCATGACTCCTGGACTTCAACTCCCAGAATTCCTCAGCCAGCCTGGGGGAACTATGGCTCCCTTCATGACTGGTGGACTTGAACTCCCAGAATTCCTCAGCCAGCATGGGGGAACAATGGCTCCCTTCATGACTCCTGGACTTCAACTCCCAGAATTCCTCAGCCAGCATGGGAGAACTATGGCCCCTTCATGACTCCTGGACTTCAACTCCCAGAATTCCTCAGCCAGCATGGGGGAACTATGGCTCCCTTCATGACTGGTGGAGTTCAACTCCCAGAATTCCTGAGCCAGCCTGGGGGAACTATGGCTCCCTTCATGACTCCTGGACTTCAACTCCCAGAATTCCTCAGCCAGCCTGGGGGAACTATGGCTCCCTTCATGACTGGTGGACTTGAACTCCCAGAATTCCTCAGCCAGCATGGGGGAACAATGGCTCCCTTCATGACTCCTGGACTTCAACTCCCAGAATTCCTCAGCCAGCATGGGAGAACTATGGCTCCCTTCATGACTCCTGGACTTCAACTCCCAGAATTCCTCAGCCAGCCTGGGGGAACAATGGCTCCCTTCATGACTCCTGGACTTCAACTCCCAGAATTCCTCAGCCAGCATGGGGGAACAATGGCTCCCTTCATGACTCCTGGACTTCAACTCCCAGAATTCCTCAGCCAGCATGGGAGAACTATGGCTCCCTTCATGACTCCTGGACTTCAACTCCCAGAATTCCTCAGCCAGCATGGGGGAACAATGGCTCCCTTCATGACTCCTGGACTTCAACTCCCAGAATTCCTCAGCCAGCATGGGAGAACTATGGCCCCTTCATGACTCCTGGACTTCAACTCCCAGAATTCCTCAGCCAGCCTGGGGGAACTATGGCTCCCTTCATGACTGGTGGACTTGAACTCCCAGAATTCCTCAGCCAGCATGGGGGAACAATGGCTCCCTTCATGACTCCTGGACTTCAACTCCCAGAATTCCTCAGCCAGCATGGGAGAACTATGGCCCCTTCATGACTCCTGGACTTCAACTCCCAGAATTCCTCAGCCAGCATGGGGGAACTATGGCTCCCTTCATGACTGGTGGACTTCAACTCCCAGAATTCCCTCTGCCAGCCTGGCTCAGCTTGGAAACCTCCCTTTCCCCTCAGCATGGCTGGCTGAGGAATTCTGGGAGTTGAAGTCCTCCAGTCATAAAAGAGCTTAGATGCCCCACCCCTGGGCTGAGGTATCCAGAGTAATGATGTGGTATCACCTCGTCCTATAAGAAACGCAAGGCCAGGTAGTCCTCGGCTTACGACCACGATGGGGCCCGGAATTTCCATTCCCAAGCAGAGCGATGGTCAAGTGAGTCAACGGCCAATTTGGCGACCTTTTCCCCCTGGTTGTTATGTGAGCCATGCTCTCCTTAAGCGAGTCCAGCTTCCCCTGTTGATCTGGCTGGTCAGAAGGTCACGCTGGCTGGGGTCACACGACCCTGGGGTGCTGCCACCGCCCATACATACACGCCAAGCCCCCCAATTTTGATCACGCGACCACGGGGCTGCTGCTGCAGTCACAAGTGTGAACCATAAGTCCCTTTTTTTTTCAGCGCCGTTGTAACTTGGGACGGTCAGTGCGCAAATAGTTGTGAGTCAAGGACGCCTCTGGTGTGGTTCTTGGCTGCCCTCTTCTGGCCACCTCTGGGAAGGCCGTTAGATTCGGAGAGCTCCTGCTCAGCCTTCCTCAAATCCCTCCGTTGCTCTTTGTGAGCGACGTCCGTTTTTATCCAAGTTCGTGAAGAATTTGCACTGAAAACACCCAGCACTGTCTTTAGGCCTCAGAATAATAGAACGACGTAGTTGGAAGGGACCTGGGAGGTCTTCTAGTCCAGCCCCCTGCTCAGGCAGGAGGCTCTATCCCATTCCAGACACAGGGTTGCCAGTAATCTCTTCTTAAAGGCCTCCAGGGATGGAGCACCCACGATTTCTGGTGGCCAGCTGTTCCACGGGTGAATTGTCCTTGCTGTTAGGAAGTTTCTCCTTAATTCCAGGTTGTTTCTCTCCGTCGTCATTTTTCCATCCCTTGTTTCTTGTCCGGCCTTCAGTCAATCGATGAATCAATCGGTGAATTAATCAATCAAAGAATAGAGCTGGAGGGGACCTTGGAGGTCTTCTAGTCCAGCCCCCTGCTCAAGCAGGTGAACCTATACATTTTGAGACAAGTGGCTGTCCACTCTCCTCTTAAAAGCCTCCAGGGATGGAGCGCCCACGATTTCTGGTGGCCAGCTGTCCCATGGGCGAATTGTCAGGAAGTTTCTCCTTAATTCCAGGTTGCTTCTCTCCTCGATCAGTTTCCATCCGTTGCTTCTTTTGATTCCCCTGGTTAATTGTTCTGATGGCCAGGAAGTGTCTCCTTAGTTCTAGCTCGGTTCTCTCCTTGAAAAGCCTCTAGTTAGCGAAATATATTGAATGTAAAATTATTATTATTTTTCCCTAAACCGCGCTCTCTCGAACTCGGCTGACGCTTTTACGCAGATCACCCAGCCGCTTGCCCATCTGCCACGTTAGCTACAGAGCCAGAATCACAGGGGGATCCTTGGCTGGAGCTGCCTTTTTTGACCAGATCGGGGGGGGGAGGTTGGTCTCTCTCCTCTCTCTCTCTGTCTCTCTCTCTTTCTCTCTCTCTCTCTGTCTCTCTCTCTCTCTCTCTGTCTCTCTCTGTCTCTCTCTCTCTCTCTCTCTCTCTGACTTCTCCTCCCCCCACTTCTCTCTCTCTGCAGTCCACGAACGAGTCCACGGTCAAGAGGGCGTCTCTACTGGGCGACATGCACCTGCGCAGCATCCGGACGAAGCTCATGCTGATGTCCCGCAACGAGGAGGCCAACAAACACCTGGAGGTCAGAGTCGGGGAAGAAAAAAGCAGCAGGCGGAGCGGCCGGGCCCGTGGGGTGTGTGTGTGTGTATGTGTATGTGTGTGTGTGTTTGTGTGTGTCCCTTGGCCTGAAGCCTGGGAAGCGCCTTTGTTTCTGTGCCAGCCCCAATTCTATTTCATATCTATGTATACGTAGGGGTGTGGGTCTATACAAAGGTTGTATATAATAATAATAATAATAATAATAGTAATAGTAGTAATAATAATGGAAGGGACCTTGGAGGTCATCTAGTCCAACCCCCTGCTCAGGCAGGAAACCCTACGCCATTAAAAACTTCCAGTGCTGGAGAAGGGAGGGAGGGAAGAAAGAAATAATGACAGAATAAAAGATTCGGAAGGGACCGTGGAGGTCATCTAGTCCAACCCCCTGCTCAGACAGGAAACCCTATACCATTTCAGACAAAGGGCTGTCCAGTCTCTTCTTCAAAACTTCCAGTGTTGAGGAAGGAAGGAAGGAAGGAAGGAAGGAAGGAAGGAAGGAAGGAAGGAAGGAAGGAAGGAAGGAAGGAAGGAAGAAGAAAAAAGAATAACAAGATTAAGAGGCTCGGAAGGGACCATGGAGGTCGTCTAGTCCAACCCCCTGCTCAGGCAGGAAACCATACACCATTTCAGACAAACGGCTGTCCAGTCTCTTCTTCAAAACTTCCAGTGTTGAGGAAGGAAGGAAGGAAGGAAGGAAGGAAGGAAGGAAGGAAGGAAGGAAGGAAGGAAGGAAGGAAGGAAGGAAGGAAGGAAAAGAAAAAAGAATAACAAGATTAAGAGGCTCGGAAGGGACCATGGAGGTCGTCTAGTCCAACCCCCTGCTCAGGCAGGAAACCATACACCATTTCAGACAAACGGCTGTCCAGTCTCTTCTTCAAAACTTCCAGTGTTGAGGAAGGAAGGAAGGAAGGAAGGAAGGAAGGAAGGAAGGAAGGAAGGAAGGAAGGAAGGAAGGAAAAGAAAAAAGAATAACAAGATTAAGAGGCTCGGAAGGGACCATGGAGGTCGTCTAGTCCAACCCCCTGCTCAGGCAGGAAACCATACACCATTTCAGACAAACGGCTGTCCAGTGTCTTCTTAAAAAACTTCCAGTGTTGGAGGAGGAAAGGGAAGGAAGGAAGGAAGGAAGGAAGGAAGGAAGGAAGGAAGGAAGGAAGGAAGGAAGGAAGGAAGGAAGGAAGGAAAAAGAATAAGAAAATAACAGACTCGGGACCTTGGAGGTCATCTAGTCCAACCCCCTACTCAGGCAGGAAACCCTATGTACCATTTCAGACAAAGGGCTGTCCAGTCTCTTCTTAAGAACTTCCAGTGTTGGAGCATTCACCACTTCTGGAGGCAAGGAGTTCCACTGGTTCATTGTCCTCACTGTCAGAAAGTTTCTCCTTCCCAGTGTGTGTGTGTATATGTGTGTCGTGTGTTGTGTGTGTGTGTGTGTGTTTCACTTTGAGAGCGGGCAACTGAATTTCATTTTTGAGCTGTGCTGTTGTGCCCACAGTTAAAAAAGAAAAAAAAAGACAGTAAAGGTTATCTTATCAAGGGAGACCCCTGCCCCATCTTTTGATCCAGTCCCTCTGCACTGCCGAAGGGAGGGAGGATGGGAGGAAGGGGAAGGGCGGGGGTGGGTGGGGGGGTTTTCAGCCCATTTGGAAGTGCCCCCCTCCCCATTTCCCATCGGACCCCTCCCTCCCTCCCTCCCTCCCTGCAGACGAGCAAGCAGCTGGCCTCGGCCTTCCAGGAGGAGTTCACGGTGCGGGAGGACCTGATGGGCCTGGCCATCGGCACCCACGGCGCCAACATCCAGCAGGCCCGCAAAGTGACGGGCGTCACGGCCATCGAGCTGGACGAGGAGACCTGCACCTTTCGCATCTACGGGGAGGTGAGGAGCCCCCCCTCCCCAGGGTGTGGGTGTGGGTGTGGGTGGGTGGGTTTGGGGCAGCCGGGCCTTTTGATACCCTCTCTCACCCAGCGGGCCCGGCTACTCATAATTGATGTTATGCTATGTTTTTTATACTTGTATTGTTGTTGTGAGCCGCCCTGAGTCTTGGGAGAAGGGCGGCATATAAGTTTAATAAATAATAATAATAATAATAATACTCCCCCTCGCCCACTCCAGCGCCAGGAGATCTGTGCTGGGGGGGCATCAAATAACCAGGGTGATTTGGGTGGCCAAGCTCAAAAGCGCCCCAGGGGAGCCAACATCTGGAGCTGACCTTCCACAGCAGCTTCAGCCTTAAAAGAGTTTTTTCTTTTTTTAAATAATAATAATAATAATAAAATACGATACGGCCACAGGGGAGCCCGAAATTTCCTTTGGCTAACCCCAGACGTTTGCCGAGCAAATTTTTGCCCTCTCCCCGTTTTACGACTTTTCCGCCCACCGTTGTTAAGTGAATCGCCGCAGTTGTAAAGTCAGCGCCGCGGTTGTTGACGTGAACCCGGCTTCCCCACTTTGACTTTGGTCATCCGGAGGCCCCCCAAAAGGGGATCACATCACACACTCACACCCGCAGGACACAGCCACGGTCATAACGACGAGTCCGTTGGCCAGGCCTCCCAATTTGGATCCCGTGAACTACGGGGATAGCACAGCGGTCGTGAATTGTCCGAAAACGGGCCATAAGTCACCTTGTTGTCGCTTTGGACGGTCACTAAACAAGCGGTGGGACGCCGAGGACGGACGGCCTGTCCGACTTTGCCCCTCTGCTCCGACAGCAGCCCGGAGGACGGCCGGTTCCTGGGTTGAAGGAGGAGCAGGGGAGGGAGGGGCTGGGTTGCCCAGAGGGGCTTCTGGGCCGGCCACACCAGGGTGCCCACCCCGTGTGGGACGCATCCGCGGCTCTTGGCGTCGTAAGACTGAGTCTGTGGCCTTCCGTTTGGCCCTTAGACCCCCGAAGCCTGCAAGCAGGCCAGGAGCTTCCTGGAGTTTTCGGAGGATTCGGTCCAGGTGCCCCGGAATCTGGTCGGTGAGTGAGACTGGGCTATTCTGCGGGGTCCCCCTTTCCCTCACTCCCCCCCCCAAATATACTGACTTTGCCCTTGGCGGCTTGATGGGCAGCACCAGCTGGCCACTTGGGGCTTCTTAGGGGCAGACCCCCTGAGGCTGGTTGGGGGGGTTCTGGGAGTTGAAGTCCACAAGCCTTAAAGGGGACGAGGTGGGAGACCACTGGCCTTAGGGGCGCAGAGGAGCTGTCAAGCCTCTGTGATGGAGGCGCCACCCTGCCTCCTCCTCCTCTCCCAGTGGGGCAACCGAGGTGGCCCTGCTCGTTGTCCAGGCGCTGCGGCCCCCTCTCTCTCCTCGTCAGCCCCGCTCCCTCCCTCCCTCCCTCCCTCCCTCTACAGGAAAAGTGATCGGCAAGAACGGGAAGGTCATCCAGGAGATCGTGGACAAGTCCGGCGTGGTCCGAGTGCGGGTGGAAGGGGACAACGACAAGAAGAATCCCCGGGAGGAGGTGTGTCCATGAGGCCAGCAGCCAGGCTGACCCCCCCCCGCTTCCCTCGGCCCCCCTTTCGGAACGGGGGTCTCTGAGAGGGCATTCCTGGCTCAGGGTTGGGCTGTAGGGTCCCTGTCGCTTGCCGGCCTTCCGTGGCCCAACGAGGTGACACCATCACGATGAGTGCGCTGATGACGTCCCCTCCTTGGGCCCCGAGACGCCTGCAAGGAGACCAGGGACCCCACAATCCTTCCTCTCCCCCTCCCCTCTGCAGACCCCCCCTCCCTTCTATAGCGCTGCTGATGTTCCCTAGTTGGGTCATGAAATGTCTGCAAGAAAACCCCCCAGCTCAGAGACCCCCCCCAAGGACCCCTCCTTCCCAGGCCTCCCACCTCAGCTGCCCTTCCGCTTCCAGGCCCTCCCACCCTGGGGACCTGGCTTCTTTCCTTCCAACGCAGGGCAGGTTCTTGGGTTGGGGGCACGAGGCGTCCCCACTGCTCTGCCCCCCCCACTCCAGGCATCCCCTCCCCTTCCCCTGTTGCCCACCTGTATGCGCTTCGCCTACTCCGTTCTTTTTTTCCTCCGACGTCCTCCACAAATGAGGCAGCCTCGCTGGGACCTGAAGGGGGGGCCTCTGCTGCTCCCCCCACCCAGACCCCCGGTCCTTGGGGGCCGAGGGGCCTGGCCCTGGCCCCCCTCTTCCCTCCTCTTCCTCCCTCCTCCCTGCAGGGCATGGTCCCTTTCATCTTCGTGGGCACGCGGGAGAACATCAGCAACGCTCAGGCCCTGCTGGAGTACCACCTCTCCTACCTCCAGGTAAGGGGGCACACCCACAAACACACACTGCCTTTCCCAGAGGGAGGATGCTGGGCCAGTGGGTTTCTCTGGGGCTCCTCCCCCTGCCCTCAGGTGCCTTTCCCCACCACCACTGGGAGCACCTGGTGGCAGCCCTTCCCCAGCCCTCTTCTTCCTCCCCCCTCCCCCCCCCCCGCAGGAAGTGGAGCAGCTGCGCCTGGAGAGGCTGCAGATCGACGAGCAGCTGCGTCAGATCGGCCTGGGCTTCCGGCCCCTCTCCGGCCGCCCGGAGAAAGAGCGGGGGGGCTACACCACGGACGAGAGCACCTCCTCCCTGCACAGCACCCGGACTTACGGCGGCAGCTACGGCGGGCGCGGCCGTGGGCGCAGGGGCCCCAATCCTGGCTACGGTGAGTCCGGGTGGCGGGCGGCAGTGGACGGGAGGGCGGGGTTGTCCTCTGGAGCCCGTGTGGGAGCCAAGACCCCCATTTCCTTCCCTTCTCCCGCCCCAGCCACCAACTCGGACACCTCCAACGCCTCTGAGACGGAGTCGGAGAAGAGGGAGGACTATGAGGGCCCGCCCCCCAGCGACCGGGACCCTCGCCTGGAGGACGGCCGCCGGCGGCCAGGGGCAGGGCGGGGCCGGGGGCCTGCTCCAGCCCCCCGTGGGGCCGGCAGCAAGCACAGCACCTCCTCCATCAGCTCAGGTACGGGCCGGCCCGGGGGGCAGAAGAGGCAGCCCTCGGCTCTTCCCGGGGCCTGGAAGGGATGTCCGGTCGGGTGGGGGGTTGGTGGTCTGGAGGAATCCACCTCTGCCTGCCCCACAGCCGGAGGAGGGTCTTGCCTGCCAACCGGCCCTTCCCCTCCACAGTCTTGAGGGACCCAGACAGCAACCCCTACAGCCTGCTGGAGAACACCGAGGCTGAGCAGGCCGGGGACACCGATGCCAGCGAGTCCCAGCCGCTCAGCAACCGCCGGCGCCGCTCGCGACGACGTCGCACCGATGACGACACCACTGTCATGGACGGGGCTCTGGAGTCCGACAGCACGTCCGTTAACGAGAACGGCACGGGTGAGCGGGGTGGGGGCGCCTCGTCCCCACACCCCATGCCCCCCCTCGAAGGAAGAGGAGGAGGAGGAGGAGGAGGAAAACAGCCTGGCTGGCCTTCTCGGTGTGGGGCTCCTCTTTAGGTTCCCCCCCTCTCATCATGGCCCCCGCGGCTCCCAGGAGGAGCCAGGCAGGAGGAGCACGTGACATGTCCCCTCCCTAAGACGCCCCTCCCCATTTCTTCACCAGAGGAGGAGTCGAAGCCGCAAAGACGCAACCGAAGCAGACGCCGCCGTAACCGCGGCAACCGCGTGGACAGCTCCATCAGTCGGGATCGCCAGCCGGGTAAGAGCCCGCAGCATGACGGGTGATCCTTGACACTCAGCACTGTTTGTTTAGTGACCGTTCTACAACGGCATGAAAAAACAGGACTTCGGATCGTTTTTCCACACTTAACGACTGTCGCAGCCTCCCCCGCCATCATCCGTTCAACGTTCAGACACTTGGCGAGTGACTCGCGTGGTCCCAGGATCCCCTTTTGTGACGAGCAAAGCCCTCGGATGTGGCAAGAACGGTCACAAAAAAGGAGCGAAACTCCCAACTTGTCTCACTTAGCGGTGTAAATTCCGGGCTCCGTTGTGGCCGCCAGCCAAGGACGACCTCCGACTGCAGAAAGCGTCCCCCCCCTCCGGCTCTCCTGACACCCCCTCCTCTCTCTCTCTCTCTCCCCTCCGCAGTGACGGTTGCAGATTATATCTCCCGAGCCGAGTCCCAGAGCCGCCAGGGCCCACCCCGCAGAGAGAGTCAGGAGAAGGCCCCCGCCGAGGGCAGCCTGCCCAAGCCGAAGGTAGAGGGGTCTGCAGGGATTGAGGAGGGTCCCAGGGTCCTGGTTTCCGGCGAGGGAGTCCAAGGCAGAGAGGCCGGCGTGGCCGAAGCCCCCCTGTCCTCTCTTCCCGTTCTTCCAGGCAGAGGCAAGCAGCAAGTTGGTCAACGGCCCTTCGGAGAACGGGGAGCACAGCGCCATGGCCGGGGCGGAGGTAGAGGTGGCCCCCTTGGTCAACGGGGTGTCCTAAGGGCCCCCCCTCGGGCCGCCCACTGACCCCCTCCTCTTCAACCCCTACTTTCCACCTGCTTGCAACAACATCTTCAAGAGAAGCGAAATAAACACCACACAGCGATCTCGTTAAAAGGGCGAGAACCATGGTTTCCAATAAACCACCACCCCCTGCCCCCCCCAGGTAATTTCAGACCTTGTCAAAGATGGGAGCCGCCTTAAAAACGCATCCTGGTTAAGCTTGGGCGATGGCGGCAGTCTGAACCCCCCTCCTCCTTTGTCTCTGCCCTCTTAAGTGTGTAAAAGGGGGGAGGTCCGAGGCTACTTGAGCTCCTCACTCCCCCCCCCCAGAGGTGCAGACAGGAGGGGGGGGCGGAGAGGCAGGTGGAAATACTACGACTTTCATGCATCTGGGGCTCTTTTTTTTTGGTGACTTTTAAAAAAAGGCTTTTTTTTCGTTTTGAAACTAATGTGAGAAAAAAATAAATAAATAACCGGCTATTCAAACTGGGGAAGGAATTGGGGGGGGGAAGCAATCTGTGCCTTCTGATAACGCAAACACACACACACACACACACACATGCAGAGAGACACAAACACAAAAGCGGAGTGCTTTGTTTTTTTTTCTTTTCTTCGAGGGCCCGGTTAGGGTCTCGCTCCCCTCATGGGGGGGAGGGTATCCAAGCTGAGAAGGGGGAGGCAGCCCTGCCCGGCTAGGGAGGAATTTGGGGGGGGGCAAGCGGCCTGCAGCCTGGCCCTCCCTCCCCCCCCTCCACTGTTTTTCTTTTCCTTTCCTGAGAAACACTGTGCGAGAGAGGCTGGGGCCGCCCCGGCCTGGCGGTCTCGAGTTTGTGTGTTTGTGGGTGGGGAAAAGGGGGGGACTTGATCTGTGACGGTTGAGACTATTTATTTTTCACTGTACAGTATTTAAAAAGAGAATAAAAAAAAACCAAAACCCAACTCTTTGGGGGAAAAAAACAAGAGAGAGAGAGAGAGAGAGCTCTCGCTGATTGTCTTTTGTTCCTGACTCTTGGCTTTTCGGTGGGGGGAAGAAAGAAGAGAGAGAGAGAGAGAGCAAGCTCTCCCTGATTGTCTTCTGTTCCTGGCTTGTGGCGTTTTTTGGTCGGAGGGCAGGTCTGTCTTGTGGGGAAGGGGCTCACCAGGTCCTGAGAGGGGGGGACTTGGAGCCTTCAGCCCCCCCCCAATTAAAAGGGTTGCTGGCTGATGAAAGTCCAACTGAGTCTATAGGGGAGGGTCTCCTGGGAAGCTGAGAGCCCCTTCCACGGACCTGTGAAAACAGGCTGGACAACCACCTTGGAGGAGTTGCTTGAGCAGGAGGGGGGTGGTCTGCATGGCCTCAAGGGGCACCGCCCCTCATTTGGGAGGAAGGGGAAGCAAGCTTCGTATTCTCACAATGGGTGGGTGGGAATCAGAATATGAATCCACTGTCTGCCTGCTAGGCTGCCCTCCTGGTGCCATATCTTGGCAGCAGGGAGACCAACAGGTGAAGCTCGGGGCCCGTTCCTCGTTCAAAGGAAGATTGAGGAAACACATTCAGACGTGCCAGATTGGCTCAGAGTTCGAATCTCCGGGAGAAGATCAATGCTGCCAAGAAAGTCAAAATATTCGACCTGATTGGGTTGAAGGAATCGAGTGTGCCACCCAGGCCAGATCGGATCAGTTGGGCAAATGGATCGGGTCACCTGGCGTTAGCAAGCGGTCACTGACTTCAGAGGCAGAAGGTGACACAGGTTTTGGGGTACCCCCTGGTGCTCTGGGCAAGGTGCAAAATGGCCAGGGTGTGGCTAGTCCTCAATTCGGGGTTTGTGTGTGAAAAATAATTTTATCGGTTACGATGCATTCGAAGGATAAAGGTTTGCCCACTGCTCTAACTGTGGGGGGAGGGGCATGGATGTTTGCTAACCTTGAGACCATTATGATGGGTGGACTTCAACTCCCAGCATTTCCTACCCCCCCCCAGGGAATGCTGGGAGATGAAGTCCACCCATCTTAAAAGCACCAGAGTTGAAAACCCACAAGGGTGTCTTTTAACTTTTCAGGGCCTGACAGGTAATAAAGCAGGGGCCTTCAAACATGGCTCTTTGATGACTGGTGGACAACTTCCAGAATTCCTCAGGCAGACATGCTGCCTGAGGAATTCTGGGAGTTGAAGTCCCCAAGTCATCAGAGGGTTCTAGTTCCCTCACGCTGGCTAAGGAATTCTGGGAGTTGAAGTCCCCAAGTCATCAAAGGGTTCTCGTTCCCTCACGCTGGGTGAAGAATTCTGGGAGTTGAAGTCCACAAGTCATCAAAGGGTCCTAGTCTCCTCACGCTGGCTGAGGGATTCTGGGAGTTGAAGTCCACAAGTCATCAAAGCGTCCTAGTTCCCTCATGCTGGCTGAGGAATTCTGGGAGTTGAAGTCCACAAGTCATCAAAGGGTCCTAGTTCCCTCATGCTGGCTGAGGGATTCTGGGAGTTGAAGTCCACAAGTCATCAAAGGGTCCTAGTTCCCTCACGCTGGCTGAAGAATTCTGGGAGTTGAAGTCCACAAGTCATCAAAGGGTCCTAGTTCCCTCACGCTGGCTGAAGAATTCTGGGAGTTGAAGTCCACAAGTCATCAAAGGGTCCTAGTTCCCTCACGCTGGCTGAGGAATTCTGGGAGTTGAAGTCCACAAGTCATCAAAGGGTCCTAGTCTCCTCACGCTGGCTGAGGGATTCTGGGAGTTGAAGTCCACAAGTCATCAAAGCGTCCTAGTTCCCTCATGCTGGCTGAGGGATTCTGGGAGTTGAAGTCCACAAGTCATCAAAGGGTCCTAGTTCCCTCACGCTGGCTGAAGAATTCTGGGAGTTGAAGTCCACAAGTCATCAAAGGGTCCTAGTTCCCTCACGCTGGCTGAGGAATTCTGGGAGTTGAAGTCCACAAGTCATCAAAGGGTCCTAGTTCCCTCACGCTGGCTGAAGAATTCTGGGAGTTGAAGTCCACAAGTCATCAAAGGGTCCTAGTTCCCTCACGCTGGCTGAGGAATTCTGGGAGTTGAAGTCCACAAGTCATCAAAGGGTCCTAGTCTCCTCACGCTGGCTGAGGGATTCTGGGAGTTGAAGTCCACAAGTCATCAAAGCGTCCTAGTTCCCTCATGCTGGCTGAGGAATTCTGGGAGTTGAAGTCCACAAGTCATCAAAGGGCCAAGTTTGAAGATCGCTGCTCCCTTACCTCACTTCTCTACTCCTTTTTCCCTCCCCATCTTTCCTGCTCTTCACTTGCATCGTATATTTTAAAATAATAAAACTTCTTTTTTTTAAAGTCCTGCTCCTGTACCCTCGGCGAGTCTGCCAGCCTTGAGCCCGGATGACCCATCTTTTTAAGTTCTTGCTCCGGTCAGTTTCTGACCTGGCTTGGCAAAAGGGCAGCTGGAACCTTCCTCTGGGTTTGGTTCTGCTCTGCCAGTTTTGAAGTGACCGAAACCAGATTAGCAAAAAAAAATCAAAAAAAAATCAAGAGTCCGATTTATAATCTCAACACAAATCCAGTTTTTGCTTTTTTCCCCTGGCCCTGTTTGAATTCAGCAGGAACGCTTTGCTTGCTTGTTTGTGTGTGTCTGTGTGTCTGTGTGTCTTTGTGTGTGGAAGTGGAGGTGTGTGCTGCACAAGGCTTGGCTCATGGAGAGGGGAGCTCTTGACCTGGCCTAGAAAGCAGCCACAGGTTCCTGCAGCTAAATCTTACAGTAATCCTATTGTTTCAATTTTAAAGGGGGAGAACCAGGACAGCTTTTCCTGGGCTAGAGGGGATCCTGTCCCCCCCCTTTCTCTTCTCCATGCCTGCCAGGGATTTTTTTGGGGGGGGTGTGTCTCTGCCCCTTTTGCCCCAGCTGCAATTCAGCAGGTGAAAAAAATCCCTCCTTGAGGGCAAAATCTCTTTGTCTTCAGGAATGGCCCGGAAAGGCAATTAATCTCCATTGACCCCCCCACCCCGGGACTGGGGGGGAACACAGGGAAGGTGAAAGGTGGGGGAGGAAGCTGACCCAGGAGCCACCTTTTCCCTGCCCCCCCTTGCTAAACTCCTCACAGCCTCCTTCCCCCCCCCCAGCATCCACACCCTAAGTAGTGGAGGGGGGGTCTGAGCTGGGACCACCCAAAGCAGAGCGAGCCCCCCAACCATCAGCCAAAGCAACTGTGGGGTGTGGGGGGCCTCTCTAGTCCATTCAAGGTGCACACCCCCCCCTCTTCCCGCTCAGCCACCACCAAGCTGGGCTGAGGAAAGTCTGATCACAGGTATACCTTCTCCCACCCCCCCCAGGAAAATAAGGGGTTCCCATGCTGCCCCCCCAGATTGCGCCCAAGGGGAAAATGTGTAATGCTACGTGGCAGCCAGAAAGAGGGGGGGGAGCCCAATTAAAGCTGCCCAATTAAAGCCGGGCAGAAGAGCAGGATCTGGACTGGGGTGCGGGGGGGGGGGGGTCGGGGTCCCGCTCCTCCACTGCTTGTGGGGCTGATGCACCTGCGACGCAAGCAAAGGCTGACCTGGGTGGGGGGGTCCTCGGGGGTCCTTGCTAACAGGAGCCCCTCAAGGGAGAAGGGCCGTTGCATCACCCCCCCTGCGCCCCCCCTCGTTCTGGCCCTGAGGTTCTCAAGCCTCCTCTTGATGGGCTTCACTACAACTCCCATCATCCTGCACGCAACAGCCGGGAGGGGGGTCTAAAAAAGGCTACCAGGGCAGAGAAGAGGGGGTGCCGGCACTCTGCTTATGCTCAGAAACCCACCGCTTTCCGCAAACACGGATCACTCTGTGGAGGGCTCGGCTCGGGAGGAGGGCAGAGCTCGGGCTGAGGACCGCGGGGGAGCCCGGGAGGGGGACGGGTGTTTCTATATGTGTGTGTGTGTGTGTGTGTGTGTGTGTGTGTGTGTGTGTGTGTGTGTGGGCGCCCTGTTCACCGGACGGGAGAAAGCGAGGCAAGGGGGCGGGGCGGGGCCCGGAGGGGCGTGGTCTGGCGCCCTTATATCCCAGGCAGGGCCGACCGGCCGCACGTGCTGCCTTGCTGCCGGCTGTTCCAGCCGAGGCTCCCCTCGAGGCTCTCTAGTCGGGCCCTCCCCGACTGGCGGGAAGATGTTCGGGGGCTTCTACGACCCGGAGGGGGCCGCCAGGGGCTGGGCGGCGGGCCCGATCCAGCCGGCCCAGGCCCCGCAACTGGCCCCGGCCCTCCCCGCGCCGCCCTCGACGGCCCAGCCGGAGAAGGTGAAGCGGCCCATGAACGCCTTCATGGTCTGGTCGTGCGCGCAGCGGCGGCGGATCGCGCAGGAGCAGCCCCGCCTGCACAACTCGGAGATCTCCAAGCGGCTGGGCGCCGCCTGGAAGTGCCTCGACGCCTCCCAGAAGCGGCCCTTCATCGACGAGGCCAAGCGGCTCCGGGCGCGCCACATGCTCGACTACCCGGACTACAAGTACCGGCCGAGGCGGAAGAGCCGCGCCGGCGGCCGGGAGCCCGTCGTACTCTCCCCCGCTTGCCTGCCGGGGCAGTCGGCGCCCTTCGGATGGACGGCCGGCTCCCCCGACGCCCTCCGCGGGACCGCCGGCCATGCGGAACTGGCCCCGGGCGGCGGCTACGTGATGGGGGCCGCGGCGGCGCCCTGCAGGTGAGACCCGGTCCCCTCGACGGGGCGGGCGGGCGGGAAGCCGTGCGCGCTTGCTTCGGGGGCGAAGGGCGGCGCGCCCCCCGAACAAGCGGGTGGAGCCGGCGGCTTGTGAAACCCGGTTCCGTTTACACGACGGGCAGGGCGGCGTCGGGGGGGGGGCTGCCAGGGTGAAGACCCAAAGCCTCCCTCTCCGGCCAGCGTCGAGAGGCGTTTCCTGCCTCACCTGCGCCAGGTGCGGCCAGCCCCCCTCCGAAGACGAGAGGGGGGTGCAGTGCAGCCCCGGGACGGTTCCGCGGCCGACCATTCGACGCCGTTCCCTGCGAAGACCCCCGCTCCTCCGCGGCCTGCTGGTCCGCTTCTGTGGTGCCGTCAGCCGGGCGTGCCCGCAACCCGCGGTGCCAGTTCTCCCCGGGCGCTCTGCAGCCCAGCCCCGCCCCGCCCCGTCAAGCAGGCAGGCACCCAAAATGCAGCCCCCCCTTCCTTCCCGGGTCAAGCCGGGGCCAGAGGGAGCCCAGGAGCGATTTGGCTCCGCCAGGAGGAGGACTGGCCTGGCCAGAGCTTAGGCAGAGGGCAGCCCGCCCCTTCTGGGCTTCCGGGGGGGGCACCTCTCGGGCCCCTTCGCAGTAGCAGCTCCGGGCTGAGGCCAGACAAGCCTGAACAGGTTTGGGGGCTCCTGGCCAGAACTGGAAGATCCGGCTGCCGGAGGAATGCAGCTCCGTCCCGCCCATGCCCCCCCTTTCCTCCCACAGGTGCAGGGCTGGGCAGGTGGCAATCAGAGCCCCCCCCCGCCCCCTCCCTCCTATGGCTGACCCAGCCCCCTCCCTTCCCCAGGGCCCATTTTCCAAGGGGCGCACAGGCTCCTGCCTTGCTAAATTCAGGCTCTGGCAAGGTAGCGCCTTGTTCATGGGGGGGCAAAGCTGGTGAACTGGCACCCCCCCCAAGCGTTGCCCCTGAGCTGTGGGGTTAGCCCTAGGGATTCCCTGGTGATAATGCATGGCTTTTGATGTGCATCTGCATTGTATGCCTGCTTACTCTCCTCCCTTTCTCTGCAATCTCTCTGCTCTAAGTGGGGGGGGGGGAGCACAGTACGGCTCACTGGGGAATTCTGGGAGTTGAAGTCTTTAAAAAGTTGCCAAAATTGGACACCCCTTCCTCGGAGGCACACAGGCAGGGAGGCCCCTCAACCTGCCCCCCCCAAACTGCCATTTATGAACACTGATGGTTTGACTCAGTATAGTGCAAACCCACTTGTTTCCTCGTCGCCCCCCCAAGAAACGAATGCTCCCTCCCCTGGATGGAACTAACCCCCCTACTCTTCTTTCTGTTGACAGCAGCCTGGTCTACAGCACGCCACCCCCCCCTGCCATCGCCACCATGCCAAGGAAGCTGGACCCCGGCCTTCCCTACCCGCTGGGGGACTTCCCGGACATTGTGGCTATTTACGGGCTGCCGGGCTGCGAAGTGTCTGACGCAGCCACCCCGGGCTGCCTCCTGGAGCCCCCTCCCCAACATTTGGGGCTCAGCAGCGCTGCCCACTTGGCCCCTCTCTAGCAACGACGCCAGGTGCAGCTCCGTTTCTGGGTTTCATCATGCAAAGAAGGCCCAGATGGAAAAAACCAACGTGGACGTCTTTCGGAGAGAGAAAGATGCTGAGCCCCCCACCCCCAATTGGGCCCTAAAGGAGGCGTGCCGGACACTGGCCTGAATCGGACAAAGCAGTCCCGAACTGCTGGCATGAAGATGTTAAAACCATTTTTATAAGGAGTATGGAAGAGAGTTGTGTTTTGTTTTTTTTTAAAATAAAAGCTTTATAAACGAACCAACGAAAGATTTGTTTATAGAGCCCTTTGCTGAGTTGAACGGATTCACAACCCCCCCAAAAGCTAGGCAGAAGCCCCCCCCACTGACAGGGGAGGAGACCCTCTGACTGAGCGGCCCCGCTTGGCGCATCTGGCATAATGGGCGCAGGGACGGCAGAAGATGGCACTGGCAGCCAGGGAAGAGGTTGGGGGGTGGGAGAGGTGTGCTAAGTCTCCGCTCCCTCCCCCCACTTTGCTAGGGGGAGGTCATGACCCCTGGGCTGCTTTTTCTGCTGGCTTCATAGCTTTGCCAGGCCTGCCAGCTCTGAATCCAGTTTCCCCCCACCCCCAAGCCAGGCAGCTGTGCTGACTCACCTGGGCTCTCTCCCTAATCACCCCAATTAGCCTGCCCTGCCCAACTTCCCACCCCCAGGGCATGGGGAAGGGGGGGGGCTCTTTGTGGGGAGAGGGGGTGTGGGTTTTGGAGCGTGCAAGGGCTCCCCCTAGTGGGGAGAGGAAGAACCACCGGGAGCCATTTTGCCGGCAGCTTCTCTTTGTTTTGCAAAAGGGAGGAAAGCAAGAAAAGACCCCCCTGCCCCCCCATACACACAAACATACACACCCCTCCCTCAAATAAAGAAAGCAGCAGTCTGGTGCAGCCCCACTGCCCTGCGGTGGGCCATCAAAAGTCCTGTGAAACTCTTGGGGAAGGGGAGACCGCTTCCCTGGACTCAGAACGCAGGAGGAAGACGAAGGTGCAATGGGCAGGCAGTGGGCGCTCAGCCGTCTTTGAGGTCACCCTGTGGGCACTGCAGCCCACAGGTGGTGGTGGACATCGGCGAGCCGGTCACTCTTTCTTGAGCTTGCCCGTAGCATCCCAGTAGTAGATCACCTGTCCCAGGATGAGGCTGTGGCAGGCCAGGGAGACGATGTAGGTCAGCACCATCAGCACGTCGCCCGTCTCCTGTGGAGCAGAGGAAGACGTTTTCCGGGAAGCTCCTGCCCACATTTCAGGCCGGGCCGGTCAAGAGAGCCACTGGCCATCCTTCCCTTTTGCCTAGCCAGCTGGAGGGCAGAGCGGTGACGGACAAGCCACTAAACTCAGTTTGAACAAGGCTCAGGTCTGGGTGACTTCAATCCAGACCAGGGGCCTGCAAACTTGGCCCTTTTATGACTGCTGGACTTCAACTCCCAGAATTCCTCAGCCAGGAGTTGAAGTCCACAAGTCATAAAAGGGTCATAGTTCCCTCACGCTGGCTGAGGAATTCTGGGAGTTGAAGTCCACAAGTCATAAAAGGATCATAGTTGTTCCCTCACGTTGGCTGAGGAATTCTGGGAGTTGGAGTCCACCAGTCATCAAGGGAGCCATAGTTCCCTCACGCTGGCTGAGGAATTCTGGGAGTTGAAGTCCACCAGTCATCAAAGGGCCAAGTTTGAAGGCCTCTGTGCTGGAGGGTCCCTTGCTAGGATGCTGACCGGGCAGATATTGAGGAGGTGGGATGTACTCATTGTCCCTCCTTCCTTCCAGGCCCACTCTCAGCCTCTCTCTATTTCCAGGTCAGCCTCAATTTACAACAATTCGTTTAGTGACCATCCAACGTTACAACGGCACTGAAAAAAAGGGACGTGGCCGTTTTCCACACAACCCCATTGTGGCATCCCCCCCAGTCATGTGACCCAAATTCAGAAGCTCGCCAACTGACTCGTATTTATGACGGTTGCCGTGTCCCTGGGCCGAGCGATCCCCCTTTTGCAATCTTCAGACAAGCAAAGCCAATGGGGGAAGCCAGATTCACTTAACAACCGTGTTCCTAACTAGACCGGCACTAAAAAATGTGATTTATGACCATTTTTCACAGTTACGACCTTTACAGCATCCCCAGGGGTCACGGGATCCAAATCCAAACTGACTCGTAGTTACGACGGTCGCAGCGTCCCCGGAGTTGTGCAATTCCCCCGTTTGTGGCCCTCAGACGGGGGGGAGGCGGATTCGTTTAACGACCGTGTGACTAACTTCATAACTGCAGTGATCCACTTAACAACGGTAGCAAGGAAGACCGTAAAATGGGGCAAAACTCCTGCAACAACCGTCTCGCTTAGCAGAGGGAAATTTTGGGCTCCCTTGAGAACAATCTGCATTATGAAATTTAATATCGGGTGCCCCGTCTCTCCAAAGCAATTGTCAACGCTGCTAACATCGGATGTTTTTGCTTTGACAACAGATGGCGATGCAGCCATTTTCTTCTTGTGTTTTACTCTTAGAGTTAGATGATGCTGGGGAGGAGGGGGGAATGGGCACGAGAGTCCAGCTAGACATAACAACACTAAACCTAGCGTTGAGAATCAAGGTTGTTGAAATAAGAGATGATAAGAACTGGCGGGCTGGAGAGCTGGAGGGGAAGCCTACATTTCAAGCTAATTGGGGAATGTGATTTATGACGGTTAATTGGAGGAGGGAATTGTGCTTTGATACTACGTGCTCAAGGGGAGGGGGGCAATTCAGTTTTTGGCTTCCCGCCTGTGTTAGTGCCGTTATGCTTCCCAAAGATTCTTTAAGATAAACAATGCCTTGAAATTCTTTGAAGAACTTTGCCCTACACACACAAACACACACACCTGGATGGACGTGAAGATGCGTGCCAAGGAGCCAGCAAAGAGCAAGAAAGTTGTGATGGCTGAGAGCTGGCCGGTGTGCCCATTCTGGTAGTTGGTGGCAGCTTGAAGGAGCTGTTGGAGAGATATTGACCCTCTTGAGATGACGGGCGGAGATGCCACCCACCCAGCTATCGCCATTAGGGAAGCTGGCTTCCCAGAAAGCCTCCCCTGACCTGGGGTGTGTATGTGTGGTGGTGATCCCGCTTACCCTGCCAGTGGCCGCAGTGGGCATGTTGGACACCTGCAGCGTGGTGACCAGCATGGACGGAGTCAGCGGGGAGAGCAGGAGAGACAGGAGGGCGAGGTAGATGA
The DNA here is from genome assembly GCA_034064705.1 of Bothrops alternatus. Lineage (NCBI taxonomy): Eukaryota > Metazoa > Chordata > Lepidosauria > Squamata > Viperidae > Bothrops > Bothrops alternatus. The sequence goes on from JARGCV010000325.1 coordinate 872,395, forward strand.
AGAGGAAGGCCAGCCCTGCAGAGAAGAGTCGCGTCATGCTCCGGTCCCACCACCTTCATTCCTTGCCCCCTCCCCATCCCCCCCTTGTTTGGTCAGCGGTGGCGGGAGAGGCCCAAGAGCATCTCCCCAAGACAGCATCCCAAAAAGGTGTTTTTTTTTCAAAGGGACTTCTCATCCAAGCAGATTCTTCCGTTCTCAGGGAAAACAACAACAACAAAAAAAAACAAGAAATCCAATTGCCTTTTGAAAAAAAAAAGTGCCTTTGGGACAACCTGGATGACTGAGCATCTCCACAAACACAGGTCAACATCTTTGTAAACGTTACAAAATGCAAGCGGCTTTTCTAGTCGAGTTTCTCAATCTGAGCCAGCTTTCAGAGGGGTGGACTGCAACTCCCAGAATTCTGGGAATTGCAGTCCACCCCTCTGAAAGCTGCCCAGGTTGCTGTTCTAACTATTTGGAGCAGAAAATCAACTTAAAATTGGATCTTCCGGGTCGCCAAACAGATCCTCGCCAAAGCACTTCCGGCTTCGAGGTGTTGGTGTGGCTGTCTGCAAAAATCCGCCCTGCAGGGGTGTTGACGTGGCTGTCTGTAAAATCCCCACCCCCACCCCACTTACCACGCCTCGTATGGCCCCCAAAATGCTGCACCATGAAGCCGATGGACACCGTCTGCATCATGATGAAGAGGGCTTCTCCCCAGGCGCTGGGAGGAAGGAGAAAAGAGGGCAGGGGGTGGACAGGGGCTCTGGCCAAGCTGAAGGGGGGGGGCAGATTGTTAGGGTCCCTTCTAGGCCAGTCTCAGGGCAGGGCTGTGAGATTTGCTGGACCTGAAGAATTTGCTTCAAGAGTTGATGGGTTTATTTTGCATCTCAGACCTAAATCTTTTCCTTCCTTCCTTCCTTCCTTCCTTCCTTCCTTCCTTCCTTCCTTCCTTCCTTCCTTCCTTCCTTCCTTCCTTCCTTCCTTCCCTTCGGCCATCGCTCCCTCCCTTTTCTCTATCTTCTTCTTCCTCCCTCCCTTTGGCCATGCTTCCCTCCCTTTTCTATCTCCCTCTCCTTCCTTCCTTCCTTCCTTCCTTCCTTCCCTCCCTTTGGCCATCGCTCCCTCCCTTTTCTCTATCTTCTTCTTCCTCCCTCCCTTTGGCCATGCTTCCCTCCCTTTTCTATCTCCCTCTTCTTCCTTCCTTCCTTCCTTTCCTTCCTTCCTTCCCTCCCTTCGGCCATCGCTCCCTCCCTTTTCTCTATCTTCTTCTTCCTCCCTCCCTTTGGCCATGCTTCCCTCCCTTTTCTATCTCCCTCTCCTTCCTTCCTTCCTTCCTTCCTTTCCTTCCTTCCTTCCCGTTAGCGCTTTCTCTGCAGCCCGAAGAAGCAAGAAACAGCAGCAACCCACCGGTCCGACTCCAGGGGGGCCTCCTCCCCTCCCAGTCCCCACCCAGTCCCTTCCGTGGCGGCAGTGGCTCTACCTGAAGGGGAAGTCGTGGGCGAGGCTGTAGGCCATGGTGCCGCTGATGGCCACCAGCTCCAGCAGGATGGAATGGAAGCTCAGGCCCTCCGCACTCTTGGCCCCCAGGATCTTCAGGATTTGGGGCATCTTCACTGCGGAAATGAGGGGGGGGGACACCGGTCCGGCCGAGGGAGCACCCTCGGCCGGAGGGGTCCAGAGGGATGCATAACCCCACTGATTCTTCGGATGTGCCCCCCTCCCCATCTGAGGTCATCCTTTAGGAAGGCAGGGAGGCCACCCAACCCCCTCCCCCCAGCTTTGGGGAGGGAGGGAAGGGGGGTCCAGAGGGCTGCATAACCCCACCGATTCTTCAGCTGTGCCCCCCTTCTCATTTAGGAAGGCATGGAGGCCAATCAGCCCCCCCCAACTTTGGGGAGAGAGGGGGGAGGGGGGTCCATTGGCTTCTTGTACCCATTGCCTTGATAGACCCACCGAGGCTTCTCTGCCACCTGACATGCCAGCAGCCCCAGGGAGCTGCCAGAGGAGGGGGGGAAGGGGGGAGCAGGCAGACTGGGGCGGGGGGCTGCTGGGGGCGGGGAGGGTCTCTTACCCACGAGCGAACCGGCCACCACGCCCAGTCCGAGGGCTTTGCTGAGGAAGGCCTTCAGGCAGGGCACTGCGAGGGAGGAAGACAGCGGAGAGGCTCCCACCGGCCCGGACAGCCTCGCCCGGGGGAGGGGGCTCCCATTGCGAGCGCTGCACCTGACGGGCGGCTGCCTGTCCGGGCCCTGAGGCGAGAGGGGGGGAGGACCCGCCCGGCGCCCTCCAGGGAACAAAGGACCCCGTTCCCCCCCCCTCCCCACGACCCTCCGGACGAGAGCAGCGCCTTCCTTCCGCCCACTTCCAACATGGCGCCGCCGCCCTCACCCCGCAGGAAAGCCCGCCGCTGCCCTTCTCCAAGATGGCCGCCGCCGGCCTCCGGGGCACTTCCGCCCGTGGCGCGTTGCCACGACGACGGGGCGCCGCGCAACCCCTCCTCCCCTCGGGACGGGGCGGGCCCGGCTCACCGTGCAGGAGGTTGAGGTTGACGACGAGCTCCTCGTAGCAGCGCTCGGGGAGGATGTAGGGGACCAAGGCCACCTTCAGCGCCGACGCCGCCATTTTGGGAAGGAGGGGCCTTTAGGCGGGACAGACTTCCGCTTCCATAACGCCGCTCGCTGCGCCCGAAGAAGGCGCAGGCCCGTCTGCGGCTGCGCGGGGTGGGGGCAGCCGGGTCAGCTATCTCTAACGCGCGTGCGCTTCTTCCAGTGTGAGTTTCTGCCCGCTGCGAGGCGCGTGCGCGAGGCTGTTCGGGCTGACGCGCACGCGTCTCCCCCCCCCCCCGCGCCGCTCCTCTCCACGTGCCTCCCGCTTTGATTCAAAGGGCCACGATGGCCGCCATTCCTCGGCGGCCATCTTGTCCCACGACAGCCTCCAGCCACGGGGACGAGGCCGGCTGGCTGCTGCCCGCTCTCAGCCGTGGCACGGTGGCCCTGTGCCTGCTCCACGCCCTGCGGCTGCAGCGGGGCCGTCGTCTCTGCGAGGCGGACCGCCGTCGACGGGCAGCCCGCCACCGCCGGGCCCAGGCCCGCTCCCGCCAACGGTTTGCCCTGCTGTGGCTCTGCCGCCTGCTGGCCCGGGAGAATGGCCTGCCCAGCCCGTGCCTGAGGGGCGTTGGGGGCCGTCATGGCGGCACGGGAGCCCTGCCCCGGCTGCTGCGGGAACGGCGCCTGTGGAGCAAGTCGCGCAGCTCGGCCTTCTGGGAGATTGTGCGGGCGAAGGCCTTCAGCGCCTGGGAGTGGGGCGAGAACTTTCGCGTGTCGCCCGGCACCTTCGACTACCTCTGTGCCCACCTGCGCAATGCCATCCAGCGCCGGGACACCAACATGCGCAGGGCCATCCCGGCCGACGTGCGCCTGGCCATGACCCTCTGGCGCCTGGGTGCCTGCACCGAGTACCGGGCGGTGGAGCAGCTCTTCGGCGTGTCGCGCTCCACTGTCTGCAAGATCCTGCGCGACGTGTGTGAAGCCGTGGTGGGCATCCTCACCCCGCTCTACGTGCGCCCACCTGACCCAGCCGAGGTGGCGGCTGGCAACGGCTTCCCCCTGCCACAGCTGGCCGGGGTACTGGGGTCCCTGCACGTGCCCATCCGGGCCCCCAATGAGAACGCGGCGGGCTACTACAACCGCCGCGGCTGGCACTCACTGGTGGTGCAGGCCGCCGTGGACTCCCGGGGCTGCTTCTGGGACATCAATGTTGGGTGTCCGGGACGGGTGACCGATGCCCAAGTGTTGTGTGCATCCGAGCTCTACCAGCGAGCCCAGGGGGGCGAACTCTTCCCCGGAGGGTCCCGAGATGTCAGTGGGGTGCAAGTGCCCGTCTACCTGCTAGGCGGCTGCTCCTTCCCGTTCCTGCCCTGGCTGATGCGCCCCTACAGGGCAGTGGCCCTGAGTCCCAGGCAGCAACGCTTCAACGAGTACGCTGACGCTGCCCGGACGGTGCTGGCGGTGGCCTTCGGGCGCCTGCGTGGACGCTGGCGGTGCTTGACCAAGCGCAACGATACCGACGTCTCCTTCCTGCCCACCCTCATCGCCGCCTGCTGCACCCTGCACAACATCTGCGAGAATCGTGGAGATGCCTTCCAGGCATGCTGGATGGAGGAGGAGCAGGAGGAGGAGGAGGAGGAGGAGGAGGAGGCCGAGCCGCGGGAAGAGCAGCCGGTAGAGGAAGGGGAGGAAGAGGATGCGGAAGCAGCAGAGATCCGAGACGCCCTGGCCTGGGCCCTGAGGGGCTGAGGGGTCTCTGGGCGGGAGTGAGTGGGGTCGCAGGGAGACGGCAAAGGAGTAAGAGGGGGGTCAGCCTGCTATGGGTGGTCCTCAACATACGACTACAATTGAGCTGTTGCCAAGCGAGACATTTGTTAAGTGAATTTTGCTCCATTTTACAATCTTTCTGACCACGGTTCTTTCTTACCACTGCCATTGTTCAGTTTGTAACCCGGTCCTTAAGTCAATGTGGCTTCCTCCTTGGCTTTGCTTGTCAGAAAGGACGCAAAAAGGGATCCCGTGATCCTGGGATGCTGCGACCGTCGTAAATATGAACCAGTTGGCAAGAGTCTGAACTTTGATCACGTGCCCACGGCGATTCTGAAACGGTTGTAAGTGTGATAAATGGTCATGTCCCTTTTTTTCGTTGCCGTTGTAACTTTGGACGGTCACTAAATGATCTGTTGTAAGTCGAGGACGACCTGCTTTCCCCAGAGCAAAGAAGCAACGGATGGAAACTGATCAAGGAGAGACGCAACCTGGAACTCAGGAGAAACTTCCTGACAGTGAGAACAATTAACCAGTGGAACTCCTTGCCTCCAGAAGTGGTGAATGCTCCAACCCTGGAAGTTTTTAAGAAGAGACCGGACAGCCGTTTGTCCGAAATGGTACATAGGGTTTCCTGCCTGAGCAGGGGGTTGGACTAGATGACCTCCAAGGTCCCCTCTAACTCTGCTGCTCTGTTATTCTTAGGTCTGGACTGGCCTCTCCAATTCCTAAAAAAAGGATTCCAAATAGGGCAAGGTGAACGTGGTGGTGGTGAAGGACCCTCTCCCCTTGAAAGGGGTCTTTGGGGTTTATCATCTGGGAGGGAAGGAGACCCCCCCCTTCAATAAACCTCAGGGGCTTTTGTTCAGGATGTCTCTTGTCTTTTCTGCCGTGAGCAACGTCCCTGGGTCTGTCTTGTTCCTTTCGGGGTGGAGCTGAGTCTGGGGAAACACACACACACACACACACACACACACACACGGGACCCTGGGTGCGGTGTCTCGCAGAAAAGAGGAACTCCACCGTGGTCTGGAGTCCCGGAAGCAGCTGTAGGACTAAAAAGAGGTCCTCGGCTTAGAGCCACAACGGAGCCCCAAGTTGCTAAGTGAGACATTTGTTAAGTGGGTTTTGCCCCGTTTTATGGCCTTGCCACGGTCGTTTCGTTAATCCCTGCGGCTGTTAGTCACGAGGTTGTTAAAAGTTAATCCGGCTTGTTAGAAGGTCACCAAAGGGAGGGTCACGTGACCCCTCTGGGACACTGCAACCGTCATAAGTACCGGTCAGTTGCCCAGCCTCTGGATTTTGTCGTTAAGTGTGAAAAACGGTCCTAAAGTTGCTTTTTTCACTGTTATAACCGTTGTAAGTGAACGATCACTAAATGGACTGTCGTAAGTCGAGGACGGCCCGTGTTTCCATCTGCTTTTGACCTCCGGAAGGGTCAAGCCCAATAAAATCTGACCGGGGGGGGGTGATTTGCCCCTGGCCCGGCTTGGCTTGGGGTTTCTTTCTGGCAGGGCAGGTGTGAAGCGCCCCCCCCTTTAAGGGGAAGGATTCTGGGGGTCTCTGCAAAGAGGGCAGGCGGGGTGCGTGTGTCCGCTTTCTCCTGCTGCCGGGAGAGGAGGGGTCTGTTAGGGAAGAGACCCCCAAAGACAGGAAACCGAAGACCCGAAATTAAAATTAAAATAAAGAGAGCAAATGAAGCGGAAACCACAGCTGCCGTTCCCAGAGCAGGTTCTCCCTCCCTCCCTCCCTACTAGGAGGTTCCTTTCTCTTTACTCTGGAGTAAACCACAACCGTTTTACACCGAGTTTGAAAGCCTTCACCGAGGGGTTGCATCGGGGCTGGGAGGCAGCCTCCCCCACCGCCCTTCCGATTGCTCCTTCCTCCTCCTCCTCCTCCTTTTTTTTCTTCCTCCTCCTGTTATAGATTCAAGATGGACAGACTTTGATCTTTATTTGTTACGGGTATGTAAGGCTCTGGGTCTCTATATAGGTTGTTCGTAGTAGGCTTTATGTATGTGTTTCACTTCGAGAGCGGGCAACTAAATTTCATTTTTTGATGTGTGCCGTTGTGCCCTCAGTAAAAAAATGACAATAAAGGTCCTCCCCTCCCCCTCCTCCTCTCCTCCTCTCTCCTCCTCCTCCTCTCCTCCTCCTCTCCTCCTCCCCCTCTCCTCCTCCTCTCCTCCTCCTCCTCCTCTCCTCCCCCTCCTCCTCTCCCTCTCCTCCCCCTCCCCTTCCTCCCCCTCCTCCTCCTCTCCTCCTCCTCCTCTCCTCCCCCTCTCCTCCTCCTCTCCTCCTCCTCCTCCTCCTCCTCTCCTCCCCCTCCTCCTCCCCCTCTCCTCCCCCTCCCCTTCCTCCCCCTCCTCCTCCTCCTCCTCCTCTTCTTCTTCTTCTCTTCTTCCTTTTTTCTTCTCTTCTTTTCTTCTCTTCTTCCTTTTTTCTTTTCTTCTTTTCTCTTCTTCTTCTCCTCCTCCTCCTTCCCCTTCCCCTTCTTCTTCTCCTTCCTTCCTTCCTTCCTTCCTTCCTTCCTTCCTTCCCTCCCTCCTTCCTTCTCCTTCCTTCCTTCTCCTTCCTTCCTTCCTTCCTTCCTTCCTTCCTTCCTTCCTTCCTTCCTTCCTATTGCTATTGCTATTATCCAATTTATTTGCCTCCCCTCCCTCAGTTTCCTCTTTAGAGGAAAAAAAAAGTTCCCCATGTCGACATCCACCACCGCCCCCCACCCGACCCTGGCCAGATCCTCAGGTGCCCCACCTGCTTCTCCAAAGCAGCCTTCCCTTTCCCGTGGTTAGGCTAGTTCTCACGATACAGGGAGTCCTCGACCTACGACCACCGTTCGGACCCAAATTCCCATCACTGAGACACTGGTTGAGTGAATGTTGCCGTTTTAACGACTTTTCTGGCCTCCGTTGTTAAGCGGGTTGCTGCTGTCGGCTTCCACCTCCCCCCCCCCGTGGACTTTGCCTCTTAGAAGGTCGTAAAAGGGGGACTCCATGACCCCAGGACACGGCAACCGTCGTAACTGTGAGTCAGTGGCCCAGCGTCTGAATTTGGATCGCATGACCGTGGGGATGCTGCAACCGTGTGAAGACAAGTGTGAAAAAACCTGTTGTGCGTCACTTTTCTCATACCGTCACTAAATGAAGTGGTTTTTGTTTTGTTTTGTTTTTTAATAAAAGTTTTATTCATTTTTAAAAATCACAGTCTTTAGTGCTTAGTAAACAACATGTTGTCTGGGTTCAAATAGTTAACAATCTAAATCTGTTCAAGGCTACACAATCCAGGATTTTTCCTCTGATCCTCCTTTCTTCCCCATATTTTTTTTTCCATTTTCCCTTCATTACAATCCATTACAAGTTTGTTAATGTAGGCAGAGTTAGACATAAGCATCTTCATCACATTTTACTAATATCATACAAATAATATCAGTTCACAAATCAATCACGTCCATCCATTAGTCCACAGTCTGCTGTTTGTGCTCTTGCTATAAAGTTTGATTTCCTATCAGTATTTGAAATACATTCATCAGTTATGATTTTCTCAATAGTAATTGCATTTATAACCCTGAAAGTTTTATTCAGATCAACTCCTCTTATGTCATATTTCCCATATCCAAAAAAAGAGAGAAAAAAACACGCTATCTTAATTCTAAGTCATACTTCTTTCATTATAAAAGTCTAATTATATCTAAAAGCCTTCCATTCTTTTAATCTTATGCAAAGAAGTATTTAAATCTATAAGGTCCCCTCTCAAAGGTCAAATCTTCTTGGTTTTTTTTAAAATCTCTTTAAAATTCTTTCTTTGCCAAGTCGCTTTCCAATTAGAATTTTCTTTCTATTTTTATAAAAATGGCTTGGCCCAAGGAAGACAATTTAGGTAGGGGGGTAGGGATTCCATGACCCCAGGACACGGCGGCCGTCATAACTGTGAGTCAGTGGCCCAGCGTCTGAGTTTGGATCACGTGACGGCGACCACGGGGACCGCAACCGTGGGAAAACGGAAAAAGTTGTTGCTTTTTTCAGTCCCGTTCTAACTTCACACGGTCGCTAAATAAACCGGGGCAAGCTGAGTACTGATTTAACTTATTTAATCTCCCGCCTTCCCCCCCCTCCCGCCGCAAGCGAGACCGTTTTGTGAAAAAGCTAAAATTCCCCTCCAATGGCAGTCCAAAAAATGGGCAGAGGATGAGTGGCTGGCATTTTTTCTCTTGCCGTCTCCATCCGTTAAGTGTGAAAGGAGCCAAGTCCGGGTCACCAGCTGCGGCCCAAGGAAGGAGGGTCTGCCGGGGCCTCTCATAGGGACTCGTAGCCTGTGTGGGTCCGCCACCGTCCCACGGCGAAGGCCACGAGGACGATGAGGATGAGGAGGCCGAGGACCACGCCCACCACGATGGGCAGGACGATGGAGCGCCTTTGCTCGGGACACACCTGGGCTGGAAGGGGCCGGAGGAAGGAGAGTGAGGCCAAGGCAGAAGAGGGGGTGTCGTTGTCCCCCTGGGGTTTAGGGCAGGGATAGGCCACCTCGGCTCTTTTATGACTCATGGACTTCAACTCCCAGAATTCCTTAGGGTGATGGGGAGAAAGGGGGGGCGCTGGTTGGTCCCCTTGTTGAGGAAGCCTCGGGAGACACGGATCAAGGCGAAGGGGGTGAGGATGGGTGGGGGGCTCCCTGCCTTCTTCAGACAGGCACTTCTGAACCCCAAAAATGAATGGCAGGAAGGGGGAAGGCTTGAACCTGGGAGCTGACGGCTGGGGGGGGTTAGACTAGAAGACCTCTAAGGTCCCCTTTCAACACTATGATTCTGTGTTCTACGTCGGGTTGGTGGGAAGGAAGAGGGGGATTGGTGGGGGCCTCTTGGGGCCTATGGAAGCAAGCAAGCCGTTCATTTCAGCACGCACACACACACACACACACACACACACTTTCCAAAAGGTGCAGGAAGGGGGTGGTGGGAAGGATGGGGGGGGAGTGATGGAGGCCTCTTGGGGCCTATGGAGGCCAGCAAGCCATTCATTTCAACACACACACACACACACACTTTCCAAAAGGTGCAGGAAGGGGGTGGTGGGAAAGATGGGGGGGGAGTGGTGGGGACCTCTTGGGGCCTATGGAGGCCAGCAAGCCGCTGATTTCAACACACACAAACACACACACACACACACACATGGCAAAGGCGCTGCCCACCTGCCAAGGTTAAGAGGGCTTACAGAATGCAGAATGACAGGGTGGGAAGGGTCTTCTAGAGGTCTTCTAGTCCAGCCCTCCCCTGCTCAGGCAGGAAACCCCTAGACCCAGGGTCTCCAAAGTGGGCCACTTGGAGACTTTTGGACCTCAACAACTCCCAGAATTCCCCAGCCAGACTGGGATGAATCAGAAGTCAGCCAGAAGAAGAACAATCCCCTTTTTGGGGGGGAAGCAGGTAAGTTTTCTTAGTAGATGGTGGGAACGCAGTAGACATAATATACCTCTACTTTGGCCAAGTCGGGAAAAAAATAAAAAAAAAATAACCTGGGGAATTCTGGGAGTTGAAGTCCCCGAGACTTTTCCCGCCCCGCAGGCGGAGAGGCGGCAGCACTGGCTTACCTTCTCCGAACTTCCCGTCCTGCAGCTGGAAGGCCTGGATCCGGTCGCTCGAGGCGCTCAAGTGGAAGTCCTCAGTGAGGTCCAGGCTGCGGTTGAGGCACTGGTAGGACATGCCCAGGGGGGCCGCGAACTCTTGGAGGGAGGCGTTGTTGGCCCTGAAGGTCTTCTCTGCGGAGGCAAAGAGCCAGGCGGCAGTGGGGAAGGGGCTCAGCACCCCCACTCGGGGAAAATCCCACCTGCTGCCCCCCTCCCCAAAAGGGGGCGTTTTACCACCTTCCTGGTCACCGTGGCTAAATGAATCACTGCAGTTCTTAAGTTAGTAACCCCGTCATTAAGTGAACCCAGCTTCGCCAGATGCTCATCAGAAGGCCACAAAAGGGGATCGCGTGACTGCAACCGTCATAAATAGGAGGAGCATCCGAATTTGGGCCACGTGACCGTGGGGACGCCGCAACGGTCGTAGATGTGAAACATGGTCCCTTTTCTCAATCCTGGTGTAACTCTGAAGGTCACTAAATGGATAGTTGTAGGTCGAAGAACGCGCTGGCCGTGGGTGAGCCAGCTGGAGAGTGAATTCAGACGGGGGGCTAAGGGGGGGGCTTCGTGGCTGAGGCCAGGTGGGGCTTGTCTGCGGTCGTAATTTGAGGGGCCAAGCAAACGTTCCCCCCCCCACAAAGACCCCCAAATCACCAAATTTGTGCAGGAGACCCCCTCCCCACGGAATGGGACCCTGTCTCTGCAAGAGCTCTGGGGCACCAAACCCTCGGTCAGCACCGCCACGGGGCACAGAACCTGCCCCCCACCCCTGAGCCAGCCCCCCCAGCTGCTCACCTGTCGTCGCCTGGGGGAACCAGTAGGTGAGATTGGCCTGGACCTGGCTCAGGTAAGCTGTCTTTTCTGTTTCGTTCTGAAAAAGAGAGGGGGGAAATGGGTTTTTTCCCCTAGAAAGTAGGGGTGACAGAGGCCAAAGCCACTAGATGACCTCCAAGGTCCCTTCCAACTTTTTTATTACTATTACTACTACTACTACTACTACTACTACTACTACTACTACTACTACTACTACTACTACGGTACTACTACTACTACGGTACTACTACTACTACTACTACTACTACTACTACTACTACTATTATTATTATTACTATTATTGCCGTTACGCCCATAGTAAAAAAATGACAATAAAGGTTATTTTATTCTTATTATTCTTATTACTATTATTACTATTATTATTGCTATTACTATTATTGTTATTATTGCCATTGTGCCCACAGTAAAAAAAAAATACAATAAAGGTTATCTTATTCTTATTATTCTTATTACTATTATTACTATTATTATTGCTATTACTATTATTATTGCTATTACTATAATTACTATTATTACTATTATTATTGCTATTACTATTATTATTGCTATTACTATTACTAAAATTACTATTATTACTATTACTATTATTATTGCTATTACTATTACTAAAATTACTATTATTACTATTATTATTACTATTACTATTATTATTGCTATTACTATTACTAAAATTACTATTATTACTATTATTATTGCTATTACTATTATTGCTATTATTGCCATTGTTCCCACAGTAAAAAAAATGACAATAAAAGTTATCTTATTATTATTACTAATATTATTATTATTGCTATTACTATTATTACTATTATCATTGCTATTACTATTATTGCTATTATTGCTATTACTATTATTACTATTGCTATTACTATTATTACTGCTATTACTATTATTACTGTTATTACTATTACTAGTACTACTGTTATTACTATTACTAGTACTACTATTATTGCTATTGCTATTATTACTATTATTGCTATTGCTATTATTACTATTATTGTTATTGTTATTCTTATTGTTATTATTGTCTCCCCTTCCCCAAATTCATATGTTCTGCCCCCAGTGGGACCTAGAGCAGTGTCTCTCAAGCTTGGTCATAAATTCCAGATGGTCATAAATTGAGGACTTCCTGGCTGGGAATTCTGGGAGCTGGAGTCCCCACCTCTGAAAACTGCCAAGCTTGAGAAACCCGGGAGTTACAACTTGGCATGTGATGCCTGCTGAGCAGCTGATCAGACTTAGAGCCACCCCCATCCCCCCAGTCAGGACCAGTGAGTCATCCCAGTCTGACCAGAGGGTGCGGGGTGTGTGTGTAATTTTGGGAACTGCCCGATGAGTCAGGGGTGTGGGGGGAAGCAAGGTGACTGTCTGAAAATATTGCAGAGAAATTATATGTTCAAATAAACCAGTCACCCAGGAAAGCACAACGTCGGCAGGACGTTAGGAAACGTGACATTAATACACAGATAAACCCTCATCATAATGTCATCCTCTTCTCACAAAGTTATTATTGAGTAAATTAAGTTTATATTTTAAAAAACTCCCCCCCCCAACTGCGGGCAGTCCTCGACGTACGACCAAATGTATCGTTCAGCGGTGCAGTCATTAACTGAGACATCCCGTGCTGGCGATTGGCCACCATCCCGGCCGGCTTCCCCCATTGACGATGACGTAACCATCATAAACCACAGCCAGTTGCCAAAGTGGCCCCAGATCACGACCACGCGATGGCCGGGATGCTGCGACGGTCATTCAACGTGAGGACCGTTTGTAAGTAAAAAAAAAAAATTTGGTTGCTAACTAAACGGTCGTAAACTGAAGACGAGCTATAATCGTTAAGCTTGCTGTCTTAAGATGTGACCTTGTCCTGCCATTGGTCTGGATTCTGGAATGATATAAACTGGGCCGCTTTAAGACGGGTGGACTTCAGCTCCCAGAATTCCCCAGCCAGCACACTCCTTGTGGCCCTGCTTACTCTCTTGCAATCCCTTCCTCTCCAATCTCTCCGCTTTAAAGGGATAGAAGAAGAAAAAACACAGGCATGGCTGGCTGGGGAATTCTGGGAGTTGAAGTCCACCAGTCTTAAAGGGGCCCAGTTTGGATACCCTTGCTATAGGGTTTCCTGCCTGAGCAGGGGGGAGGGCTGGACTAGAAGACCTCCAGGATCCCTTCCCACCCTATAATTCTGCATTCTGTAAGCCCTCTTAACCTTGGTGGGTGGGCAGTGCCTTTGCCTGGTTGTGTATGTGTCTGTGTATTGAAATGAGCGGCTTGCTGGCCTCCCATAGGCCCCAAGAGTACCCCCCTCCCCCCTCTGTCCTTCCCACCCACCCCTTTCCTGCACCTTTTGGAAAGTGAAGAGAATAAAGCCCTCTGGGAAATGTAGTTTCAAGGTGGCCGTCTTGCTGGAACAGGTCCCCGAGAAGTCGGTCTGGTTGGGCTGCACCGCAAAGGCTCCCCAGACCTGGAAAACAGAGGAAGGGAGGGAGGAAGGGAGGAAGGAAGGAAGGGAGGGAGGGAGGAAGGGAGGGAGGAAGGAAGGAAGGGAGGGAGGGAGGAAGGGAGGAAGGGAGGAAGGAAGGGAGGGAGGGAGGAAGGGAGGAAGGGAGGAAGGGAGGAAGGGAGGAAGGAAGGGAGGAAGGAAGGAAGGAAGGGAGGAAGGAAGGAAGGAGAGACGGCATGCAGGGCCCCCTCTGCCCCCACCCCACCCCACCCCAGGCCCTCTGTTTCCTCAAAGTAAACCGAGGCTGCTGCCTTCCCCCCTCCGTGCCCTCCTGCCCACTCTCTTCTTCAGTCAAATTGGGGAACGTCCTGTTTAGAAAAAAGAAGAAGTAGGGGGGACCGGATATTTGAGGGGCTGCCCCAAAGAAGGGGGGCCCCCCTGCTCCCCAAAGCACCAGAAGGGCGGGACAAGAAGCGACGGATGGAAACTCATCAAGGAGAGAAGCAAGCTGGAACCAAGGAGGAATTTCCTTAAAGACGTGAGAGCAGTGAAGCAGGGGAACGGCTTGCCACTAGAAATTGTGGATGCTGGAGGCTTTTGGGAAGAGATTGGACAGCCGTTTGTCTGGAACGGCCTAGGCCAGAGTGAGGCCACCTTGGCCTTTTCATAACTCGTGGACTTCAACTCCCAGAATTCCTGAGCCAGCCATGCTGAGGGGAAAGGGAGAGGTTTCCAAGCTGAGCCAGGCTGACTCAGGAATTCTGGGAGTTGAAGTCCCGGAGTCATAAAAGAGCCAAGGTTCCCCACCCCTGGTGTAGAGTTTCCTGCCAGACCAGGGGGTTGGACTAGATGACCTCCGAGGTCCCTTCCAAGTTTATTACTCTGTTCCACAGGAGCTACTCTGCTGGGGACAGATCCAAAAGGGGGAAATCCACCCTCTCCCCAAACTGTCGAATGCAGCTGTCTGGTCGGGTAACCCGGTTAAGGACGGCCGTAAAGCGAGTCGCGCAATGCAGCCCAGTGGCCCGGTGAGCAAGAGAGAGGAACTCGGCTGCCGGCCTGGAATCTCCTCGCTCAGAAAAGTCGACTTCGGTGACCAGCTTCGGCATCCGGGCTCCCAGCCCCACCGGTCCCCCAGCCCCGTCTGACCCACAGGAACACACACACACACACACCCCGCATGCTCACCTGCCGCTTGGCTTTGTCTGCGTAGCGGACCCGCAGTTGCAGCCCCATCTCTGCCCGCAGACAGATGGCAGACCCCTGCTTGACGGTGTAATTGCCCACCACCACACCCGGCGGCTGGGTAGGCCGTGGGGCTGTGGTCTGGGGGGTGGTGGTGGTGGGGTGGGCAGCCGAGGTGTGATTGGCGGGGGCTGTGGTAGCGGCCTGGTGGGTGGTGGGGTGCTTCTGGTGTGTCGTGTTCTGGGGGTGGCTAGTCGGGTGGGCAGTGGAGGTGAGATTGGCAGGGTGAGTGGTGGCAGCGTGGCGGGTGGTGGCAGCGTGGCGGGTGGTGGTAGCGTGGCGGGTGGTGGTAGCGTGGCGGGTGGTGGGAGCGTGACGGGTGGTGGGAGCGTGATGGGTGGTGGGAGCGTGGTGGGTGGTGGTCTGCTTCCTGGGCGTGGTGGTGTGGTGGTGGGAGGTGTGGTTGGCGGGGGCAGTGGTGGTGGTGTGGCGATGGTGGTGGGTCGTGGTATGCTTATGGGCAGGGGTCTTGGTGAAGGCGGGCACCAGAGTGGCCGACTTGGTGGGGTGGGGCCAATTTGCAGAGTCCGACTGGGGGGAGCTGGGCTGCCAGGGGTCCTCCAGCTCCGAGGGGTGACCTGCAAGAGAGCGGCCCAAGGAACCGGTCAGTCAGTGGCCCCCGGGGAGTCATGCCAGACCAGTGGGAGGGGGGGGATCTGTGTGCAGAGCGGCTTAAGCCCCTCTTTCCACCCAGCCAGCCAGCCAGCCCCCCTCCCTGGTTTCTTCTACTTTGTGCCTCTGATTTTGGAGTGGGGGCAATAGGCTAGGACCCCACCCGTCCACCCACCAAGGGACCCTGCAAGAAAAACCCCCTCCCACAGGGTTTGGGGGGGTTAATTTGCCCCCACTTCAACCCCCCCCCATCCAGGTAAAAGCCCTCCCCGGTTCCAGGGAAGGAGACCACCCACCTGCGGCCAGCAGGCACCAGCTGGCGATCCACAGGACGGCGGCCCCCACCGACACCTTGACCCGCTGCATGGCTCCCTCCGCAGGCCTCCCTCGCAGGGCTGAGGCTCACGAGACTCTGGGCCCGCCGCTTCCCCGTGTGTGGAGGGCTGCCAGAAGGGGAAGGAAATGAGACTTGCTGCTTTGACAAAGTGTGAGTCAGCGGGGGGGGGCAAGGATGAACACAAAGTGGGGGCGGCAGTTCCCCTCTGCCCTCCTGCAACATGGCGGAAGCCATTGCTCGGCTCTGGCCGTGGGACCTCATGCGTGGCATCAGCTTCTGGCCACCCCCCCCCCCGTGGGTTTCTTGCCTGCCCCCCTCCCCCTCCAGGGGCTCAAAGCGAGTAGCGGGAGGGTCACAACAGGCTGCCCCCCCTCTTTGGTGGTCAATCAGGAACAGGCTGTGTCCTCATGTTTTAACAGAATGAGAGAGCTGGAAGGGACTTTAGAGGTCTTCCAGTCCAACCCCCCTGCTCAGGCGGGAGACCCCGTGCCATTATTTCAGACAAGGGGTGGCTCTCTCTCTCTCTCTCTCTCTCTGCCCACCTGGTCTCCCCTCCTTCAAAAGCCCCTTCCCCAGGGGACGTCGCCCACTGGCCCTCTGCCCTCTTCTCCGTGGGGCAGTGGGTGCGAGGGTGCCAGCGCGTGTGTTGGGGGGCGTGGGGGCAAAGGGCAGAGGCTGCCATGTCTGGGGTGCCAGGAAGCCAGGGGGAAGAGGAGGAGGAGGGGGGGGATCCGGGGGGGAGGAGGAGGGGGGGGATCTGGGTCCTGGGCGCCATTGAAGGGCAGCAAAGAGGTTATCAAGGATGGTTTCACGAGGCAGCTTCCCTCGGACGCCCAAATCAGCAATTTCCTCTTCCTCTTTTGTAGGTCTGACTCTCATGTGACCGGAGGCAACTGTGCCTCTTCTTTGCAAAAGCAGGTGGAGGGCCAGGCCTTTTACACAAACACACACACACACACACAACACACAAGCGAGATTTCTCCAGTAAGGCAAAATGCAGGGGGCATTTTGAGGGCAGCCCACCAGGCCGGTGGAGGGAAAACTGGCTGATCTGGGATGGCCAAATGCTCCAGGGGCTGCTGGAGGCGGGTTCTCCCCCCCACCCCATTAGTGTGTGTGGGGGGGATTGAGACCCCCCCTCCCAGAGTAGGGACCCCCAGGTGTGCCTGGCACCCACCTTGGCGGCTTTTGCCCTCTTCCTGGGCCTGCAGAATTCGTTGACCCGAAGCCTCCTCGGTGCTCCCTAAACTGCCTGCTTTTCACGCCGTCGTTAAGGCCCGACTTATGACGGTCCGCTTAGTGACCGTTCGAAGTTACAGTGGCACCGAAGACAGGGGCGTGCGACCGTTTTTCACACGTGCGACCGTTGCACAGCCATCCCCGTGCTCTTCTCCTCAACATTCAGACACTTGGCAACCGACTCATAGTCACGACGGTCGCGCGGCGTCCTGCGACTCCCCTTTTGACCCCCTCCTGACCAGTGGGGAAGCCGGATTCGTTGCCCACTTAACAACCGCAGCGATTCACTTAAGAACCGGGGCGAGAAAGGTTGCAAAACAGGGCAAAACGCAAGGAAGGTCTGCTTGAGCGACGGAAATCTGGGACTCGATTTGAGGTCGTAAGCCGAGGACGACCTGCCTTAATTGGCCGATCCAAGCAAGCCAAAGGGGGTGTGCTGCCCCTGGAAGACCGTGAGATTGACAGGTGGTCGGAAGCCCAGGTATAAAGGAAAGGGGGTCCCAGCTGGTCCACAAAGGTGAAGGGAAACTAAGCTGAGGAAGGGAGGGGAGGGGAAGGGCGGCCGTGCTATCCTCCCCCTTTTGGGGGGGGAGTGGCTACCAGTCTGGGGATGACCCTTGGAACCGATCCTCCCCTTCTGCCAGGCAGGGCTGGGGCCTTGGCACACCTGCCAGAGGTCCTATCACCTGGACTTGGGCACCTGCCTAGATCAAAACGATATTTAATTGGGCGCAACTAAAGGGCCGGGGAGGTGGGCAGGCGGGTTGGGCCACTCTGGGAATTGAAGCCCCTCCATTTTGCTTCTCCGTCCTCCTTTCTCAGCCTTGGCAACTCTTAAGATGTCTGGACTTCAACTCCCAGAGTTCCCCAGCCGGCATGGAATGCTGGGAGTGGAAGACCGTCCATTTTGCTTCTCCAGCCTCGTTTCTTAGTCTCTAAGATGTCTGGACTTCAACTCCCAGAGTTCCCCAGCCGGCATGGAATGCTGGGAGCGGAAGTCCGTCCATTTTGCTTCTCCAGCCTCGTTTCTTAGTCTCTTAAGATGTCTGGACTTCAACTCCCAGAGTTCCCCAGCCGGCGTGGAATGCTGGGAGCGGAAGTCCGTCCATTTTGCTTCTCCAGCCTCGTTTCTTAGTCTCTTAAGATGTCTGGACTTCAACTCCCAGAGTTCCCCAGCCGGCACGGAATGCTGGGAGTGGAAGACCGTCCATTTTGCTTCTCCAGCCTCGTTTCTTAGTCTCTAAGATGTCTGGACTTCAACTCCCAGAGTTCCCCAGCCGGCATGGAATGCTGGGAGCGGAAGTCCGTCCATTTTGCTTCTCCAGCCTCGTTTCTTAGTCTCTAAGATGTCTGGACTTCAACTCCCAGAGTTCCCCAGCCGGCATGGAATGCTGGGAGCGGAAGTCCGTCCATTTTGCTTCTCCAGCCTCGTTTCTTAGTCTCTAAGATGTCTGGACTTCAACTCCCAGAGTTCCCCAGCCGGCATGGAATGCTGGGAGCGGAAGTCCGTCCATTTTGCTTCTCCAGCCTCGTTTCTTAGTCTCTAAGATGTCTGGACTTCAACTCCCAGAGTTCCCCAGCCGGCATGGAATGCTGGGAGCTGAAATCCACAAGGCTTAAAAAAGTCACCCGGGTTCGAACCTCGGTGACTTTTAAGGCTTCTGGACTTCAACTCCCAGAATTCCCTAGCCGGGCGTGCTGATGAGACACACCCTGAACAAAACTCCCTGTTTATTGAAGGGGGGGGATCTCCTTCCCTCCCAGATAAACCTCCCCCCCAAGGACCCCTTTCAAGGGGGGTCTTCCACCCCCCCAATTCATGTCGTCTTGTTCGGAATCCTTTTTTAGGAGCTGGGGAAATGCCAGAGTTGGAAGGGACCCCGGAGGTCTTCTAGTCTAGCCCAACCCCTAGACTGAGGGTCTTCGAACTTGGCAACTTTTTAAGGCTCGCCTTGCTGGCTGGGGAATTCTGGAACTCCAAACCTTGCTGATCGATTCCACTTGTGGATTTGGAGAGGCGAATCCCAATCGAAAATGGAAGTGTTCTAACTTGGTTGTTTTCCCCCCACTCTCACAGCCGCCTGGTCTCGCTCAAGGTCAGGGTGGGCAACAGTGGACTACCCCCCTCCCAGCCTGTCTTCCCTATCTTGGAAAGTACATTAAATCAGAGGTCCCCAACTTTGGCCACTTTTAAGATTTGTGGACTTCAACTCCCAGAATCCCTCAGAGCCAGCGAATTCTTTGTGGACTTCAACCCCCAGAATCCCTCAGAGCCAGCAAATTCTGGGAATTGGAAGTCCACAAGCCTTAAAAAGCGGCCAAGGTTGGGGACCCCTGCATTAGGGCTGCCCCCTTTTCAAAATGAATGTAATTTATTGGTTATTTTATTGTTCTATTTTACTGTCTTTTCTTTGAACTTCTTTTATCTTTGCTGTAGGTTTGTGAGTTACCTAGAGTCGTCCCCACAGGCCAGATGGGCAGCAAATAAATTTAATAATGGCCTTAACTAATATATATATTTGGCCAGTTAAGTGAATCACACCATCGTTAAAACGAAACCAGCTTCCCCCCCCACTGACCTCCCGTGTCAGAAGCTGGCTGGGGAAAACTATAAATGGTGGTCAACAGGACAGTCAGCGGCCGAGGGCCCAAATTTTAATCCCAGGGATGCTGGCAATAGTGGTTAAGCATGACGGCTGAGCATTAAGTCATGTTTTCGGTACCACTGTTAGCTTCAGAGGGTTGCTAAAGCGACGGGTTGCAAAGCTTGAGGACTAGTAGCATGGAAACCTAACCGGAAAACCCATGGCCGTCTCCCAAATGCTGGAATCGCAGCGAGGACCCCTCCCCACTTGACAAAACCCACTGGAAGCCAAGGCTTTTTCTCAAGATCACGTTTATTTTGGTCACTGTAAGTCTCCTTTTGAATAAATAATAGCTATACAAAAGAAAGGGGGAAACGGGGGGGAGGGGCCAAACATACAAGATTTCCTCTCGTTTTTTTTTGCTTTTTTGTAAAAGTTTTCTCTTTTTTCAGTTTTATTTTAAAAAAATGTTGGGCGGGGGGGGGAAAGGTCTGATTTCAGAAAGAGAGGAGGAGGTGGGGGGAAGGGGGCAAAATAAAACACGTCTTGGCAATTTTTATTTTGTTTTTTTTTTGTTTTAAATTTTAGAGAGAGGGAGAAAAAAAAAACCCATGACCTGTTGAGGTAGGTTTTTTTAGATTCTCAAGCTTTTTTTTTCCTGTTTTTTTTCTTCGTTTTTTCCATTTTTTTAGCACCATGATTCTGTCCAAAGGTTCGTATTTCCCCAAAAAAAAGAAAGCAAAAAAAAAAAAAAGAAATAAAAAAAAACCCGCTAGAAAATTAATTTTTATTTTGTTTTGTCTTTTGGGGTGGGTGGGTGGGGGGAAAAGGCCGGGCAAGGAAAGCAGCAGCCAGAATGGGAATTTCTGGCTCCTGTGAACTCTTTTGTCGATTTCCCCCCCCCAATGAAAGAAAGGGGGGGGAGAGAAAGGGGGATACCTCTTGTTCTGCAATTAAGGGGGGGGGGGAGAAAAGCTACAAAATGAGGACACAAAGGGAATTGGGGTGGGTGGTTGAACAAGACACAGCCGAGCGCCCCGGAGCAGGAAACACTATTAAAAGATTTTCATTCTGCCTCCGAAAAACGAACAGTGACATTTATTCAAAAGGCCAAAATAAAATAAAATAAAACGAAAAAAAAATAACAACCCTCAAAATCAGAAGGGGGGGGGGGGAAAAAGAGAGAGAGAAACAAAGGCAGGAGGAGTGGGAGAATACTGTGCCTGACACAGGGTGGGTGGGTGGGGGGCATGGGGTGAGGGGGGGAAGAGGAGAGGGGGTGTGTGGAGGCACAGTGGCCCCCTCCCTCCCCGGCCGAGGGGTGGGGGTGACTCAGATGAGGTCGGCCACGTTGAGGGGCATCTCCTCGATGGAGGTGTTGTAGAAGGTCTCGATGTCACGCAGGGTGCGCTTGTCCTCCTCCGTCACCATGTTGATGGCCACCCCCTTGCGGCCAAAGCGGCCCCCTCGCCCGATCCTGGGAGGGGTGGGGGGAGAGAATTGGGGTGGGGGGAGACAAGAGAAGAACCACCGTTGAGAGCAGGCAGGCAGGGGGAGATTGGGGCCCCCCTCCCTCCCCCTTTTGCAAAGAATGTCCCTCTCCCCCTTTGAAAAGACCCTAGCCTGCTCCCCCCCCGAGAAGACCCTACCCCCTTTAAGACCCTGCTCCCCATCCCTTTCAAAAGACCCTGCTCCCCATCCCTCCCTTTGAAAAGACCCTACCCCACATCCCTCCCCTTTGAAAAGACCCTACCCCCTTTAAGATCTGCTCCCCCTCCCTCCCTCCTTTGAGAAGACCCTACCCCCCATTTAAGACCTGCTCCCCATCCCTCCCCCCTTTGAAAAGACCCTACCCCCTTTTAAGACCCTGCTCCCCCCTTTGAAAAGACCCTACCCCTTTATGACCCTGCTCCCCCTCCCTTTGAGAAGACCCTACCCCCCTTTAAGACCCTGCTCCCCCTCGCTCCCTTGAGAAGACCCTCTACTGACCTGTGGATGTAGTTCTCACGGTTGGTGGGGAGATCGTAGTTGATGACCAGGGAGACCTGCTGGACATCAATCCCTCGGGCCTGCGTGGGGGGGGGAGATGCTTTCAACAGAAGCCCTGGCCAGAGCCCCCCCCGCCCAAGTCTGATCAGGGGTGGACTGAAGTTGCCAGGAGGGGGGGGGGAAGCCTGGCCTAGGGTCTCCCACTGGAGCCCAGACTAGAAGATAACCTAGTGCCAGTACAGCGTCCTCAACTTACAACACTTCGCTTAGCGACCAATCCAAGCCGCAAGGGCCCCCGAAATAGGGGATTTAGGCTTTGCAGCCTCCCCGGGTCAGTATGACCGCTGCGTTGTGTCTGGTGTGTGTCTGTGTTTGTGTGTCACACAATCCCCTTTGGCGGCCTTCTGGCAAGCAAAGTCAGCGGGAAAGCTGGACTTGCCGAACAGCCGAGCTTAACTGTGCTGCTTCGCTTAACGACGGGGGCGAGAAAAGTTGTAAAACGGGGAGACATTTTCACTCGGCAAAATGTCCCGCTTAGCCACGGTGGGTTTTGGGCTCCTTTGCCGCTGTACTACATGGGACTCAAGACTTCTCTGCTGCTTGGCACCCGACAGGACTTGCCGGAGAGGCATTCCTCGTCTTACGCCCAGAATCCAGGCCCAACACCCGTTATTTATTTATTTTTTGTTTTATTCGGATTTGTATGCCGCTCCTCTCCGAGGACTCGGAGCGGGCGCCACAACAGAGAAGGCCCTCCCCCTAGGGCCCGCCAGACGACATTGTTTCGCGGACGGGACCCGGAGGAGGCCGAGCCTGTGCGCTCTCACCGGTCGAAGGGAAGTATGTGGCAGAAGACGGTCCCGTAAGTTACTAAGCAAGACAGGCGAGTTGGGCCCCTTGATGCCATTTAGACTTGTGCTGCAGTTATTAAGCGAAGGGGGGGGCTAGTCCTCAAGCTACGGCAACTGAGCCCACTGGAACGACCCCTTTCCCTGACCCCCCCATCTCTGCTCTCTCAGATGCGTGCCGTGTGTGTGTCTCCCACCCAGGCAACTTCAAGTCTTCCCACTCTGGTTATTCTGAAGCCCAAATGCCCCCCCTCAAAACCAACCCCCCCCCAACAGGCAGGAGAGCCAAGTGTGAGCTGCTGCAAAGTGGCCGGGACCTCGCAGGGGGGGGGGTGCCAGCCGTGGAGACCAGCAGCCCCTTCGGGCGTTCCTCTGCCCAGGAGCTACAATCCGCCCTTGGCACCGCACTGGCCAGGCAGAGAGGGAATCTCCCTGGGGTGGGGGGGGAAGGGAATTTGGGGAGGGGGGGGCAAGGGAAGCAGGGAAGCCCCCTCCCTCCTGGCACTTACCAGCAAATCGGTAGTGATCAGGACCCGGCTGGATCCGGAGCGGAACTCCCTCATGATGACGTCACGCTCCTTCTGGTCCATGTCCCCGTGCTGGGTGGGCGAGACCCCCCCAAAGACCAGGATTGGCAAGCTGGCTAGGTTTGTTAACCGTGATCCCCCCTGCCCCAATTCGCTCGGGGGGGGGGAACCGGCTAGGTCTGTCAAGGGTCACTAAAGGCAGCAGGGCAAGGAGCCCCCCTCCCCTTTTCTGAGGAGGGCAGAACCCCCCTCCCCAAGAGACAAGGCCCCCCCACCCACCATGGCCGAGACGGTGAAGTCCCGGGCGTGCATCTTCTCCGTCAGCCAGTCCACCTTCCTCCGGGTGTTGATGAAGATGACCGCCTGGGTGATGGTCAGGGTCTCGTACAGGTCGCAAAGGGTGTCCAGCTTCCACTCCTGGCCGGCCGGGGAAGAGCATGGGAAGGGTCAGCACAAAGGGGAGGGTCTGCGGGTCAGGGTCCCAAAAACGAGGGGCCTTTTTGACGCTCCCCAAGCCCGTTTCCTTGCAGGCGACTCGAGACCCCACTAGGCAACGTCGTCAGGGCTGGAAGTGGGAGTTGGCACTGGGGGGGGGGTCCTGGGTGCTCTCTGGGCTTGCAGATCTTTCACTATCCAAATATTATCAGCACTAGTAGGGAGGGAGGTTTATGGGGAGGGGGAGGAAGGAAGAAAGGAAAGAGCAGAGGGGGAGGAAGAGAGGAAGGAGCAGAGGGGAGGGGGAGGAAGGAGCAGAGGGGAGGAAGGAGCAGAGGGGAGAGGGAGGAAGAGAGGAAGGAGCAGAGGGAAGAAAACCTGGGGGGGGGTCCTGGGTGCTCTCTGGGGGTTTCCTTGCAGACGTCTCACCACCCAGCTGGGGAACATCATCAGTGCGGTGCTACTGAAACGCCTGCAAGGAGCCAATGCCAGAGTGAGCCCAGGACCCCTCAACAGACGCTCTAGGATCCAGCCAAGGCTGGGGGGGGGGCTTTTTTAGGGGAGGGGGCTGAACACTTTTTGGGTTGGCCCTGGGGGGGGGGAAACACCCTAGCTGCGTTCTGGGACTTTGCCGCCACCCGGAGTCAAAAGGGGAAGAAGCTGGGTCCCAACGGCTTTTCCGCAGTGCAGTGATGTGTGTGTGAGAGAGAGACACCCCAGTTAGAAGCCCCTGGAAGAACAGGAAGCCCCCCCCCACCAGCCAGCCCAGCCCACGCACCTCCCTCTCCACGTTAATGTAGAACTGCCGGATCCCCTCCAGGGTCAGCTCCTCCTTCTTCACCAGGATGCGGATCGGATCCCGCATGAACTTCTTGGTCACCTCCAGCACGTCCATCGGCATGGTGGCCGACAGGAGGACCACCTGTGGGGGGTGGGTGGGTGAGAGGGGGGGACCTCAACTCTGTGCCCCCTTCGCCCAAAGCCCCCCTTCTTTTCCCTCCCCCTCTCTGCTTTCGTCAATGCCTCCCAAGCAGGGGGGTCTCCTGGGAGTTGAGGTCCACAAGCCTTACAAGTGGCCCAGTTTGGAGACACCCCCCGCCCCCTCCTGGGTCTAGGGTCTCCTGCCTAAGCAGGGGTTGGACTAGACCACCTCCCCGGGTTCCTTCCAACTCTCGTTATTCTTCTTCAGGGCCTCCTCCCCAGCTCCTAAAACGGGGTTCCCAATAGGGCTACGGGAACTGGAGGTGGTGAAGGTCTCCCTCCCCTTGAAAGGGGTCCTTCTCACGTGGGAGGGAGGGGACCACCCCCCTCCAGCACCCTTCAATTTTAATCCCCAGGAGTGTTGTTCTGGCGCTCTCTCGGCAGCGTGGCTGGCTGGGGAATTCTGGGAGCTGAAGCCCACAAGCCTTCAAAGGGGCCAGGGTTGGAGACCCCTGTCCCAGAAGATGGCCGCCGTAGAGTAGCTCCCCCTCCCCAAAATGGCGAGATAGGTGGCAAATAAATTCAATCTGTAAGTAAATCCCTGCAAGGGAGGAGTCTGCAACCTGGACCACTTTAAGACTGGTGGACTTCAGCTCCCAGAATTCCTCAGCCAGCGGATTCTGGGGGCTGAAGCCCACCACTCCCAAAGGGGTCCAGGCTGATGAATTTTGGGGGCTGAAGCCCACCACTCCCAAAGGGGCTGGCTGAGGGATTCTGGGGGCTGAAGCCCACCACTCTTAAAAGGGGTCCAGGCTGCAGACCCCCTGCTCCAAGGAATGGCCCGACTTGCCCAGGTGCCCCCTCCTCACCTGTGTGTTGCCACTCAATTTCTGGAATATGTCATAAATCTGATCCTTGAAGCCTCGGCTCAACATTTCATCGGCTTCGTCCAGCACGAACATCTTGATGAACTTGGGCGCTGCGGAAGGAAGGAAGGAAGGAAGGAAGGAAGGAAGGAAGGAAGGAAGGAAGGAAGGAAGAAGGGATAGAAAATCAGGCAGGCCGATCCAGGCAGCCCCAGCCCAGCAGAGGGAGAAAAAAAACATCTGCTGGTCTCAGGGAGGTTATCCAGGCATGATCACTTCCCCGACCCCGGGGGTTCCTCCCCCTGCCTAGCAGAACGCGGGCTGGAGGGGGGGAAATCGGGGCGCGGGATCAGATGACACGCATGGGGTAATCATCACCGACCAGCAGCAGCAGGGGAGGAGGGCAGCTGGGCCACGAGACCCTCGGCCGGAGCCCCTTCTCAGTTAAGAACGACCCTTAACTCCCTCGGCTGAGAAAGGCAGAGTTGACTAGAAAGCCCAGCCAATTTCAGCCGGTCCTCATTTAGTGACCGTTCACTTGTGACAGCGCTGGGAAAGTTGTGACCCAGGACCGTTTTATCACACTTAGAATCCCCCGGGTCACGTGAGCAAAATTCAGACTCTGCCAACTGACTTGTAGTTATGACGGTCGCCGCTTCCTGGGAGCGTCACGTGATTCCCCTGACAAGTAAAGCCAACACAGGAGCTGGTTTCAATTAACAACTCCTTCCTCTAATCAGTAAAAGTGTCATTTTCTCTCTTCCCCCCCACCCCCCCTTCCCAAGGACAAAGTCCAGAAAGCCTTTTCCAAGTGGATGCAAAAGGACTTTTAAAATGCAAGCGGTTAATTGATGCTATTACGGAAAAGGAAAAAAAGTTGGGAGGTTTGGTGTCCCTTGTCTTCAATTCTACTGCAACCAAAGGGAGCCGGGCCCTTTTCCGTTTCTTTTCTACCCCCCTCTCATCCCTTCCCCCTCCCCTTATTTTTCCTTCTGCATTTTATATTATGAACTAATAAAAAAAAGGGGGGGGAGGAATTAAAATAAAACTTATTTAACCCCAGCCGTTCGCTTATTAACGAATGTGGCAAGAAAGGATATTTAATGTTTAAAGCCATCGTTTGAGATCGGAGCTAAAGATATTGGTGTTGTTGAATCATTGACCAACTCAGCCGCCACGTTGCTTTTCCAATATTTAAATGTGAAATTAGAAAATCAGTGAAAAAAAAATTCAAAAAAAGGGGGGGGGGTAATAAAATGGGGGAAAAAAATCATTGAAACAAAATGTCTCACTTAGCAACGAAAAAAACCTGGTGGCTGTTAAGACAAGGACCTCCTCTGTCGGTAGGAGAATCGCCCGTCCAAATCCTCCAGTCTAACTAACTTCTCCTTCTCTTAAGCTGCCTCCCCCCCACCTACATCCACCCAAATTCAAACAAGACGGTTTCTGAACGGTCACTTCAAATTTTGTTTCCCTAGAAGCCCCCCCCCCAAATCCTAGCCCTCTAGTGTCCAGGGCAGCTAATACCAAATGGTTGTGACGTGCGAGGGGGCAGCTGACACCCCCCACACACACTAATGAAGAACCGGACCCGTCTTGGGAAATGCCCAGCCCAGGGCAGCTGCACGAGCCTCGTGATGTGTCTTTGAGCCTCTGGGTGTGTGCTGCGTGCTGCGTGTGCTGGGGGGAGAGGAGGAAGGGGGGAGGGAGCCCCAGGAATGTACTCACACAAGTATCTTCTGTTCAGCATGTCAAACACCCGCCCGGGGGTCCCCACGATGATGTGGGGCGCTTCCATCTGCAGCTTCTGAACTTCCGCCCGGACGTTCGTCCCCCCTATGCAGGCGTGGCAGGAGGCCCCCATGTAGTCCCCCAGAGCCATGACCACCTTCTGGATCTGTCAGGAGAGGGGGGAAAGAAAGGACAGGGTCAGGGAGGGGCTGGCGAAGGGGAGGGCCTGTTCCTGGAGGATTCTCCTGCCCTCCCTTGTTTCCCCAGCATGAACCAGTCACCGGCCACTGGGAGAGACGCCGTGCTGGGATGAATAAGGAAAAAGTTGCTTTCCCCCTGCTAGATGTAAGAAGAGGCCACAGTCAGAGGCCCCCCTTTGCCCAGGTAGCAGGGACCAGGCGAGGGCTACCACCAAGTAGCCGGCGACTCAGACGGAGGAGCGTTGCCAAGTCATCGTCTCGCCCCCCCCCCCGGCAGTCTCACAAGTGCTCCTTGACAACGGGGACATCCGTGCAAAGGAGACAGAAAGGAAAGGGAGGGAGAGAAGAAGAAAGAAAGGAAGAGGAAGTGAAAGAGGGAGAGGGAAGAGGGAAAGAGAAGGAGAGAAAGGAAGAGAGGGAGAGGAAAGCAGAAAGAGAGAGAGAAGCAGATAGAGGGAAAGAACCATAAGAACATAAGAGCCCTGCTGAATCAGGCCAAAGCCCATCGAGTCCAGCATTCTGTGTCACACAGTGGCCCACCAATTGTACATGGGGATCTTGAGCAGAAAGAGAAGGCAAAACCCTCCCTCTCCCCCCCAACAAATTTATTTTATTTATTTAATTTTATTCGGATTTGTATGCTGCTCCTCTCCGAAGACTCGGAGTGGCTCACAACATATATATAAAACAATTTCAACTAATCTGCATCCATGAATCTATCTAGCCCTGCCTTGAAGCTATCAAGGCTGACAGCTGTCACGACCCCTTCAGGAAGTGAATTCCATAAATCAACGACCCTCTGGGTGAAGAAATATTTCCCTCTATTTGTCCTCACTTTCTTAGCTACGAGCTTTAGGGAGTGCCCCCTTGTCCTGGTATTGTGTGATAAGAGAAAAGAATTTTTCTCTATCCACCTTTTCTATCCCATGCATGATTTTATACACTTCGATCAAGTCACCCCTTAAACGCCGTCTTTCAAGGCTGAAGAGACCGAGGCGTTGCAATCGGGTTTCATAAGGGAGGCGCTCCATTTCCTTGATCATTCTTGTTGCCCTTTTTTGCACCTTTTCCAGTTCCATTATATCCTTCTTGAGGTGCGGTGACCAGAACTGTACACAGTACTCCAAGTGTGGTCTCACCATCGATTTGTACAGAGGCAATACAACACTTGCTGACTTATTTTTGATTCCCTTCCTAATCATGCCAAGCATGGAATTTGCTTTTTTTACTGCTGCTGCGCATTGGGTTGACATCTTCATCGAGCTGTCCACCAAAACCCCAAGATCCCTTTCTTGGGTTGTCTCAGAAAGTTTGGTCCCCATCAGTTGGTAAGTATAATTGGGGTTCTTTGCCCCGATGTGCATAACTTTGCACTTGTTTAGGTTAAAATGCATTTGCCACTTTGTTGCCCACTCACACAATTTCGAGAGATCCTTCTGGAGCTCCCGACAATCAGTTTCACTTTTCACAACCCGGAACAATTTAGTGTCATCAGCAAACTTGGCTACCTCACTGTTTACTTCTACATCCAGATCATTGATGAATAAATTAAAAAGTAAAGGTCCCAAAACTGAACCTTGGGGTACACCACTTCTCACTTCTTTCCATCCGGAGAATTGTCCATTTATTGCCACCCTTTGCTTCCTACAATTTAGCCAGTTACCAATCCAGGAGAAGACCTGTCCTCTAATTCCGTGGCTGGAGAGCTTTTTTAGGAGCCTTTGGTGAGGGACTTTGTCAAAAGCCTTTTGAAAGTCAAGATATACAGTATCAACTGGGGCCCCTTTATCTATGTATTTATTTACACCCTCAAAGAATTCTAACAAGTTAGCAAATAGAGAGACAAAGGGAAAGGAGGAGACAGAAAGGAAAGGAAGGGAAGAAGGAAGAAAAAAAGGAAGAACAGACTTGGAAGGGACCTCGGAGATCATCTAGTCCAGTGTTTCTCAACCTTGACAATTTTAAGGCATGTGGACTTCAACTCCCAGAATTCCACAGCCAGCATTGCTGGCTGTGGAATTCTGGGAGTTGAAGTCCACATGCCTTAAAATTGTCAAGGTTGAGAAACACTGATCTAGCCCAACCCCGTGCTCAGGCAGGATAATCTCTCATCATTTCAGAGATCCGGCTGTCCAGCCTCTTCCTTAAAACCTTCCACAGCGTTGAAGCATTCACCGCCTCTGGTGGCCAGTAGTTCCACTGGTTAAGAAAAGGGAAAGAGAGGCCCCCCCCACCTGCTGAGCCAGCTCCCTCGTCGGGGCCAGCACCAAGGCCTGGGTCGCTTTCAGATCCAGCTCAACCTGCTGCAAGATGGAGATGGCAAAGGTGGCGGTCTTCCCAGTGCCAGACTGGGCCTGGGCGATGACGTCATACCCTGCGAGAAGGGAAAGAGGAGGAGTCAATGGAGAGCCCGCCCCTCAGCCCCCTGCCCTGCCAGACAGAAGGAGCAGCAGTGGCCAACACGCCCACCTCGTTGTGCCTCCCTAGCATGAACCGGTGAGCAGCCACTGGGAAGGGGATGCCACGGGGACGGCTCCTCTTTGCCCATCAGCAGGGCAGGATTTAATAATTTAATTTAATATTCACATTTATATGCCGCCCTTCTCCGAAGACGCAGGGCGGCTCACAAGATACAACTGGCCTCAGAAAGCCAGGAGCCCCCAGATGCGAGTCTGGTTGGGGACTTCCACAGCGGGCTGGCCCCCCAAGAATTGGGAACCCCTTAGTTCCACCCTGAACAGCGAACGTCCCCTTCTGCTGAAGACAGATTCCAATCCCAGAGCAGACTTGTCACAAAACCCTCCAGGGTTCACCTCGCTGCCTCTCTTTGCCACGGAAGCTTCAGAAACTTGTGAAGTTTTTTACCCATTTTCCTAGTGTCAGGGGTCCCCGGAGGTCTCCGAGCTCGGTTACTTTCCTGCAGATGTTCCATCAGCCGAGCCAGGTAACCTCATCGGTGCTAGTCCTCATGATGGTGCTTCGTTTGGGTAATGAAACGTTTGCAGGAAAGCTAGGAGGGCACCAAGGACCCCTCAGGTCAGCCCTGAGCTTCAAATGCCCTCCTTTATCGATAATTGAATGTTGTTATCCTGGTTTTGGTGTATCGCTAAGGGAATATCCAGCATCAAAGGGCATCACATCCACAGTGCCTGGACACAGCTACCTTCGCCTCCCTTCAGCCCCTGGAAAGCCAGGGCAGTAACCCCCCCCCCTGGATTTTCTTCCCTATCTGGGCTCACCCTTGATACAAGGGAGAATGGCTCGCTGTTGGATAGCAGAGGGTTTCTCAAAACCGTAAGCGTAGATTCCTCGCAGAAGGGACTCCGACAGGTTCATATCGTCAAAGCTGTCGACAATCTCGTTCCAGTTGCTCTGCGGGGAGAGAAGCGGGCACAGGGTCAGCCTCGGCACCCCAGAAACTGCTCCTCCCCTCTCCCCAAAGTGAAAGTGTTGAACACCCCCCCTTTTAACAGCAGAAGACCAACTATACTTCTTGGGAGGGAGGGTGATAAAATCTGGCCCAGGCCTGGATGTGCAGCACCCTCCAAGCGGGGTGAAACTATAGATCCCTTCCTGTAGCACACCAATTCCCAAGTAGTGGGACAGGCAATCTTCTTGGTGTGTGTGAATATCCTTCACAGGGACTAGAACCCCAGGGACTGGGCCAGAGAGAGAGAGATAATCCTTCAGAAGGACTAGAACCCCAGGGACTGGGCCAGGGTTCCTGCCACTCCCAAGTGGGGTGAAATTATAGATACCCCCATATTAGACCAAATTCCTAAGCAGGAGGCCAGACATCTTTCTTTGAGGGGGCAATCCTTCACAGGGATTGGAACCCCAGACCTGGGCCAGGCTTCCTGCCACGGGGGGGGGGGAGAGCCATGGATCCCCTCGCCTAACACACCAATTCCCAAGTAGTGGGGTAGGCAGTTTCCTTGGTGTGTGTGTGAATATCCTTCACAGGGACTAGAATCCGAGGGACTAAGCCAGAGAGAGATAATCCTTCACAAGGACTAGAACCCTAGGGACTGGGCCAGAGAGAGATAACCCTTCACAGGGACTAGAACCCTAGGGACTGGGCCAGACTTCCTGCCATGGAACAATCCTTAACAGGGACTGGAACCCCAAACGGGGGGAAAGCAGAGACCCCCTTCCCCTGCTACACCAATTCCTAAGGAGGGGAGCCAATATTCTTTTTTGGGGGGCGGGCGGGGCGGAAAGAGAGCGCCAATCCTTCATAGGGACTAGAACCCTGGGCAAAAGGAGACCCAGCACAGCCAACCCGCCCCCTCCCCGGGCCAGAGAGGAAGGGTGGGTCTCCCCGTGTCCTCCTCACCTCGATGACGCCGTCGGGGTCCATACCGTCCGGGCCATTGTCTCGGGAGCTGCAAGAGGTCAAGCGGGAGGGGGGGGGTCAGGATGGCGGGGGGGGGGGCAGAAGCTGCGCGCGACGCCCCGCCGGCCAGGCGCCTCCCCCGCCCACGTGCGCTTCCGCCTCGCCTTTTAAGGCCGCCGGCCCCGCCCCCCGCCCCGATGACGTCACGCGCCCCGAGTTTCCCGGATGCGCCGCGCCAGGACAATGGGCGGCCGGGAACGCGGACGCGCCCGCCGCGGGGAGCGCGCCGCTCGCCTCGCCCGGGGGCCCCGCCGGCGCTGGGCGGGGGGGGCTCAGCCTCGCTCGGGGGGAGGGGATCGAGGTCCCCGCGGGGGAGGGGGAGAGGACGGCCCCTCCCGCGGGAAGGGGGGGATCGGGGCGGGCGCCGAGCGAGGGGCTGCGCGGCCGGCTCTTCTCCCCCTCCCCAAAAAAACGCCCGGAATAAAAAAAGGATCGCGCCCACAAGGCCGCGAAATGGCCTTTGTTCGGATCGTTTCTTCCACCCCCCCGGGGGAAAAATGGTTTCGCCCACAGGCCGCGGGCAGCATGGGCCGCGAGGGAGAGTCCAACGCTCCGCGGGGGGGGAGGAGGGAGCGGGCACGTGCGGAGAGGCCGGATGCGGCGGCGACGGGGTGGGAAGGCCGGTCGCAAAGGGGTCCGGGCGGGCGGGCGGCGAGGCCTACAGGCGGCCTCGGGGCTCACTCACCGGCTCTCTTGACTCGCAGACATTCTGTGGAAAAGGTCCTGGCCCCGCCCGCCTCGCGCCTCCTTATAACCGTCGGCGGGGCTCCTCCCACCCGCCCGGCAGGCATTGGCCCTCGCGCTTCGGCCCGCCCTGCCGCTCCGCTCCTCTGATTGGGCCGCCGCCCAGCTATCTCCGTGACCGGCTTCTCTCCCATTGGCCCGGCCGCCTCCGTTTTTCTCGGCAGAGCGGCCCAGCCCGTCAGACGTGACGCCGGCGCTCGCTGATTGGGGGAAACGGGCGGGTGGGCGCGCGGTGACGTCACGGGGGAGGCAGAGTACTGGGCTCCCATTGGTCGCGGCGCGCGTCACTCGCCCGCTTGCGCAAGCCGCTCGCGGCCCAATGACGGTCGGAGGGGGAGGCGGGCCTTCGGGGCCCGTGCAGAGGCGCACGTGGCGGGGACGGCGGCGGCTTCCGAGCCCGGCTTTGTGCACCGGGCGGGCGGGGGGCCCATGGGAGGACCCGGGCGGGAGGGGAAGCAAGCTGCGGACGCCCTCCACAAAATACGGCAGTCCCGGGCGTGCCCTGTTTTCCGTGCACGCAAGTTGCATTCCCACGACACGGGTTGGACACCTCTGGGGCGGGCTTTACTTGTCTTGCCCCCCCCAATTCCTGGATTCCCAGCCCCGGGTCCCGCATTGCAAGTGACCCGTCCTCGCCCCGCCCGCTTCCTTGCGACGTTGCACGTGTGAACGCGACCGGGCGGGAAAGGCTTCCGCCTCTTCGCCCGCGGAAGGCCAGGCAGGGCCTGGGGAAGACTCCGGGCCAAGTGTCCCCCACGGCCAGTGCCGCCCCGAAAGCCTTGCGAGGGCAGGGGAGAACGATAAAACGGCAGCTCGCTTTGCCTTCGAACCCCGAAAGACGGGCAATCGGGGCCACCCAGCAAGCTAAAGGCTGCTGGCTGCATTGGCCCCCAAGCCCCTTACGACCTCTGAGCATGGGCAGAGGGCGCTCCCCTCCCCACGCATCTCCAGCCCATTTAAGACCCCCGCCTTCCGATTTCCACTGAGCCAGAGTCTGCCAGGGATCTCCTTGGATGCTTCTAGAACCAGCCATCTGCTCCCACCCAGAAAGCCTTGGAGCCTCCCCCTCCAAGTGCAGTCTAGCACTAAAAGAGACTTATATACTGCTTCACGGTGCATTTACAGTCCTCTCTTAAGCGGTTTACTGAGTCAGTCTATTTGAAATCCCCCCCCCCAAACCATCCGGTCAGGACCGATCTGCTGGCTGTGGAAATGCAGAGTCTGCCTGCGCCAGGATGGCTAACCAACCTTGCTCCTACAGGAATCCCTCCACCCCACCACTGCCGAAGCGGTGGGACCACTACTAATGGGGGGGGTGGGTGGGAGATACTGACCAGAGGGTTCTGGGGCCAACCCGGTTCCTGGGAGGATGTGACCCCTTTGGCATCTGGAGAGCTGCCCCCCCTCCCCAGCTCTTTGGAAGTGAACAGCCAGGACCTCTGAGGGGTGGGCTCATCGCTGGGCCTGGCCCAGGGGCCCCCAAGTGGTCCTCAGGACGGACCCCTGGAAGCTGCAGACCGGCTCCCCTTCCGTTGCTGCCATCTCAACTCTTCCGGCTGCGCCCGGCAATTCCAGAAATGAATCTCCCGAAAGGGAAGATGATGATGCTAAAATAAATGTCCCGAGGGAGCTTGCAGGAGGAGCCCAAAATCTCTGTGCTTGCTAAGCGGAGGTTAAGTCAGTTTTGTCCCATTTTAGGACCTTTCTCGTCTTGGTTATCCTGGGCCGTGCATAACGACACGATCCGGCTTCCCCAGGGGATTTGGCGCGTCAGAAAGTGGCAAAAGGGGATCGCGGGACTCCGGTGGGACACGGCGGCCGTCGTTAAGACGAGTCGGCTGCCAAGCGTCTGAATGTGGACCCCGTGATCAGGGGGAGGCTGCCAACGGTCTGTAAGAACGAAGAACGCTTTTTTTGAAGCGCCGTTGCTAAATGAACGGCTGTTAAGTCGAGGACTAGCTAAGGAAGAATGACTGGAGCTCAAAGCGGCTTTTCTCAAGCTGGTGCCGGTGGGACTACAAGTCCCATCCTTTCTGGGTGGCGTGCTTATCTTTCAGGAGGCTCCCCCGCCCCAGAAGCCCAGCGGTAACTGAAGCCCCCTGGGGGCTGCGGAGAAACTGGGGTGCAGGATCTAACCTGCGGGGCAACCTCTCGTACCCCTTATTTGGCCAAAAGGAGAAATGGGGGCATCAAAGACGGTGGGGGGGGGGACAACATGATAGCAGAATTCCAGTATTTGAGGGGCTGCCACAAAGAAAGGGGGGGTCATGCCCATTCTCCAAAGCACCGGAAGGCCGGACAAGCAGCAATGGATGGAAACTACATTTAGTCCTCAACGGAGGCCAAAATGTTGCTAAGTGAGACGTGCAAAGTGCCCCATTTTACGACCTTTCTTGCCACCACTGTTCAGTCAATCGCTCCAGTTGTTAAGTTAGCAACCTGGTCGTTAAATGAATCCGCCCCCCCCGACTTTGCTTGTCAGGTCGCAAAAAGGGATGGTGTGACCCCGGTGGGATGCCGCGACGGTTGTAAAGGTGAGACAACTGCCAAGTGCCTGAATTTGGATCATGCGACTGCAGGGATACCAAAATGGTTGTTAATGTCGCTTTTATCAGTGCCAGCGTGACTCTGACCGGTCACTAAACGAACTGTTAAGTCAAGGGCTACCTGTGTTCAAGGAGAGAAGCCACCTGGCATTAAGGAGAAATTTCCTAACGATTCACCAGCGGAACAGCCTGCCACCAGAAATTGTGGGCGCTCCGACAATGGAGGCTTTTAAGAAGAGATTAGACTAGGGGTCTTCAAACTAGGACCCTTTGATGACTGGTGGACTTCAACTCCCAGAATTCCTGAGCCAGCATGAGGGGATTATGACCCTTTGACGACTTGGAGACTTCAACTCCCAGAATGCCTCAGCCAGCGTGAGGGGATTACCGTATGACCCTTTGATGACTTGGGGACTTCAACTCCCATGCCTGCCTGGGGAATTCTGGGAGTTGAAGTCCACCAGTCATCAAAGGGTCCTAGTTCCCTCACGCTGGCTGAGGAATTCTGGGAGTTGAAGTCCACAAGTCACAAAAGGGTCATAATCCCCTCACGCCGGCTGAGGAATTCTGGGAGCTGAAGTCCACAAGCCATCACAAGGCCAAGCTTGAAGACCCCTGGCCTAGACAGCCGCTTATCTGAAGTGGTGTAGGGTCTCCTGCCTGGCGGGAGCTGGACTAGAAGACCTCCGAGGTCTCGCCCAGCTCTATGCCGATTGGTTGACCTCTTCCGCTCGCTATCCCAGAGCCCTGAACCTCGGGGGGGGGGAATAATAATAATAATAATAAGAATAAATGTCCTGCAGCTCCCTGGAGGACTCTGCGGGCCCATCACACGTCCGTCTCGCTTGAATTGCTTCTCCAAAGAACAATGTTTATTTCCCACAATGGCAGCCATTGTATAAAAAAAACCCACTTGTGTTCAGTTAATCTCGGCCCCAGTGTAGAAACCTCGCCCCCCCTCCCGCCCAGCCCCCTCCCCTCTTTTTCCAATGCTTTCCCCCTCTTCGGGGGGGGGGGGAGAGGAGAGGAAAATAAAACACACCAGGAACTAACGGGGTGACAAAAGCCCGGGAGGAGAGGGGGCTGTGTGCACAGGGGTCACCCGTCCCCCCCCCTCCTGCCTTTTCCGGTCCTGAGTTCCGGAGTCCCGGCGCTTTTCTTGGCTCTCCAGGGAGCCCCCCTGGAGGGGTCGATCCCTCGACCACCCTCAATGCCAACAGACACCCCCCTCCAACCCTTCCCCTCCCCCCCCTCAATTCCCAAACGAAACCCCCGGGAGAAGCACCACCCTGTCCCGGGTTTAAATAGGAACAAAAACCAAACAGAAAGATCAGAAAAGAGAGAGGGTCAGGGGGTAACTTGGGTTTAAAAAAAGCGCCCCCCCTCGCCCCCTGTCCGTCCGTCCGTCCGTCCGTCCCCACGAAAGTCCGGTCGATCAAACCTCACAGTCCCCTCGTCTCTGGCTGAAACCTGGCCGGGCGAAGAGGCGCTCCCGGCCTGCGGCTGCTCCGGATCCAGATCCAGGACGGGCGGTTCGGCTGCGTCCCCCCCTCCGGTGGGCGAGGTGGGGGGGCGTGCGCGAAGAGGGGGGGCAGAGAGAGTGGGGCGGGCGAGGGGGGGGAGGCGGGTGCAGCCGGGCTGTCATGGCAGGAGTTTGCAGTGGCACAGCTCCTTGTACATCTGCCGGCGGAGTTTCGGCATGTCTTGCTGCGTGAAGGCGAAGGGCAGGCCCAGGGCCAGGAATTTGGAATACTGGGGGGAGGAAAAGGGGGAAAAGGGAGACAAAAGAAGAAGAAGAAGAAGAAGAAAGAAAGATGTGAGGATGGACTTCCGGCTGGAGCCGATCAAGGACATTGGAAGAAGGGAGATCTATAGATCGGGGTTCAAAGGAGGGAGGACCTGGCTGCTCTCTGAGCTAGGTGGGCTTCCTGGCAGACGTTTCATGACCCTGCTAGGGAACGTCATCCAGAGCTAACAATGCAAAAACAACAACAACAACAACCCCTTCCTCCTAGCACCGATGATGTTCCCTAGTTGGCTCATGAAACGACCACAGTGAAACAACCAAGGACTCCATAGTTGTCCTTCTCCTCTTCTTCTCCCTCCCTCTCTCCTTCTTCTTCTCCTTCTCTCCCTCCTCTTCTCTCCCTCCCTCTTCTCCCTCTCCCCTCCTCTCTTCTCCCCTCCCCTCCCCTCTCCTCCCTTCTTCTCCCCTCCCCTCTCCTCCCTTCTTCTCCCCTCCCCTCTCCTCCCTTCTTCTCCCCTCCCCTCTCCTCCCTTCTTCTCCCCTCCCCTCCTCCCTCTTCTTCTCCTTCCCTTCTTCTTCTCCCCTCCCCTCTCCAC
Organism: Bothrops alternatus; assembly: GCA_034064705.1. Lineage (NCBI taxonomy): Eukaryota > Metazoa > Chordata > Lepidosauria > Squamata > Viperidae > Bothrops > Bothrops alternatus. The sequence continues at coordinate 909,152 of JARGCV010000325.1, forward strand.
CCCTTCTTCTCCCTCTTTTCCCGCTCTTCTCTCCCTCCCCTTCTTCTTCTCTCCCTCCCCTTCTTCTCCCCTCCCCTCTTCTTCTCCCCCTCCCCTCTTCTCCCCCCTCCCAAGCACCTTTCCCAAGAGCAGACTTTATTCAAAGCAGAAATGGGGGGGGTGTTACAATCTGCCCTTCCAGAACAGCTTCTGCTTTTGAGCAGGTAGAAAAAGGGCCCACCAGGGTCCTGGTTTTTTTTTCCCCTCCTGTCCCCCCCCCAAGCACCAGCCCCCCTCCCCTGAGCCGCTCATCTCACCTGCAGGACGAAGGCGCCACAATCACTGTCATTGTTTTGTCTGGCGATGTTCTGGGTGGGAGAAAGGAAACCGGTCAGAGCTGGCGGGCAGAGAGCACCGGGGGTCCGCAGCCCCCAGGCTTCTCGCCCCCCCTGCAGCCTCCCCTGACCTGACCAGCTCAAGCTCCCAGGAGGCTGCCCGAGGGTCGGCCCCCTTCCTTCCTCACCTGGGCTCCCACCCGCCAAGCCCTCATCTCGGCCCTCCTGCCCAACATCCCTAAGCCATGTTAGAGACACAATCCTGGCCTTGATCCTGGTTAGCGTTGGCTTCTGCCCAGCATCGGAGGGACACGGGGCCTTGGCTATCATTCTCTTCTGCTACAGCTCAAAGGATCAGGCGGAAGTTTGGCCAGACCCCGAAAAGGGCTGAATTTATGTATTCACCTAAACCAGGGGTAGGCAACCTTGGCTCCTTTAGGACACGTGGACTTCAACTCCCAGAATTCCTGAGCCAGCCACACTGAGGGGAAAGGGAGAGGTTTCCAAGCTGAGCCTTGCTGGCTTAGGAATTCTGGGAGTTGAAGTCCACCAGTCATGAGGGGGCCATAGTTCCCCCATGCTGGCTCAGGAATTATGGGAGTTGAAGTCCACGAGGCATAAAAGAGCCAAGGTTGCCTACCCCTGTCCTAGGCCGCTTTATGACTCATGGACTTCAACTCCCAGAATTCCTGAGCCAGCATGGGGGAACTATGGCTCCCTTTATGTTTCCTGGACTTCAACTCCCAGAATTCCTGTGCCAGCATGGGGGGAACTATGTCTTCATGACTTGTGGACTTCAACTCCCAGAATTCCTGAGCCAGCCACGCTGAGGGGAAAGAGAGAGGTTTCCAAGCTGAGCCATGCTGGCTCAGGAATGCTGGGAGTTGAAGTCCACCAGTCATAAAAGAGCCAAGCTTGCCTACCCCTGACCTAAACTAAAATGAGAGCCAGTTTGGTCTAGCGGTTCAGATGCTAGCCTAAAAGGCAGGAGATGGCGAGTTCTAGTCCTGCCTTAGGCACGAAAGCCAGCTGGGTGACTGGGTGAATTCTAGTCCTCGGGTGCCTGGCATGCCCTCCGCACTGCACGAGGCCTGTTCAGGCCTGAGGTCTACCGCCTGCAGGCCGTGGGGCGGTGCCAGCCGCCGCTTTGCCACTCTCCTGTCCCCCAAAGAAGCAAAGGGGAGGGCAAGAGAGAGCGCGAGAGACGCAGCAGGCCGCAGCTGCGGGCCAAGGCGGGGGGGATGCTCCTGGGTTAAATTTGGGGGCGCCCAACCCATGGCCCTCCATGGCTGGCCCCGAGAAAGCCAGTCACCGGGATCCCCCCGCTGCTCCCCCACGCCTGGGAGGAGACACCCACCATCTGGAAAACCCCTCTCCAGCCGTCTCGGAAGTCGGGACGATTCTTCTTATCCGCTTCGGCTTGCAGGTACTTGCAGATGTGCTATGGGGGAGGGGGAGGGGGGAGGAGGAAGAGGAAGAGGAAGGCAGGTGAAAGAGCAGCAGCCCCACTGCCACCCCCCCCCAGCCAAGGCTAGGCAAACTATCGGCATGCACACAACAGCAAAAAAAAAAATCACATTTCTCGTTCAAAAACAGGCCAAAGGCAAACTTTTTTGCCTTTCAGTAAAAAGTGGCTTGCATTAGGACAGTGTTTCTCTACCTTGACCATTGTAAGGCCTGTGAACTTCAACTCCCAGAATTCCACAGCCAGCAACGCTGGCTGTGGAATTCTGGGAGTTGAAGTCCACAGGCCTTACAATGGCCAAGGTGGAGAAACACTGCATTAGGGCTTGCTTTCTCGGCCGGGGCTTCTATTCGGGGAAATACGACAACAGGCTTCCCTCCGGCTGAGGATTGTTTCCCAGGTGGCTCTTATTTTAGGAGCGTTCCAGTTCTTGAGAGAGGCTGCCCCAAAGAAGGGGTAGGGGTAGGTGTGTGTGTGTGTGTGTGTGTGTGTGTGTGTGTGTGTAGTGTATGTGTGTCAACCTATTCTCCAAAGCACCAGAAGCCAGGACGAGAAGCAACGGTTGGAAACTGATGGAGAAGCAACCCAGAACGAAGGAGGAATCTCCTGACGGTGACGACGATTAACCCGCGGAACAGCTTGCCACCAGAAGGGGTGGGTGGCTCCATCACTGCAGGTGTTCCAGAAGAGGTTGGGCAACCCTCCCTCCCTCCCTGCTCCAACACTGGAAGTTTTTTAGGAAAAGACTGGACAGCCCTTTGTCTGAAATGGTTAGCGGGGTTTCCCTTCGGTGTGTTATTCTGTTATTCTTTTTTCCTTCCTTCCTTCCTTCCTTCCTTCCTTCCTTCCTTCCTTCCTTCCTTCCTTCCTTCCTTCCTTCCTTCCTTCCTTCCTTCCTTCCTTCCTTCCTTCCTTCCTTCCCTGCTCCAACACTGGAAGATTTTAAGAAGAGACTGGACAGCCCTTTGTCTGAAATGGGGCAGGGCTTCCTGCCTGAGCGGGGGGGGGGTTAGACTAGATGACCTCCAAGGTCCCTCCCGGCTCTCTTCGGATTCTGATTAGCAGAACATTATTTTCAAAGGGGAGAAAAACCCCCGAGCAAGTCTAGTTTTTTCTTTTGGGAAATGCACTTGGAGGGTGGAGGAATCTCCCCCCCCGCCACCCGCCCCGCGGACGTTGCTCCCGAGCCCTTTCCCGCCAAACCGGGCCCCCCCTTACCTTGGGACACCGTCGGTTGAGGGTGCGCTGGGAATCCAGGTAGGTGATCTTCTTCTGCTTCACCTCCACGCAGATCAGGGACCAGTGGACCTCCAGGTGGATGGGGATCAGGAGGATCTCCTTGTTGAAAATGTCCACCTGTGTGTTTGTGTGTGTGGGGGGGGAGAGAAACCAGAGGCGCTCAGAAGGATGCCCCCCCCCGTTTCCCTACCTGGCTGTGCTGGCGGGTGGGGGGCTGCCCCAGGGGCAGGGGTAGGGCAACCTCGCCTCTTTTATGACTCGTGGACTTCAACTCCCAGAATTCCTGAGCCAGCATAGCTGGCTCAGGAATTCTGGGAGTTGAAGTCCACGAGTCATAAAAGAGCCGAGGTTGCCTGCCCCTGGTCTGGGGACACAGGTCACACCTTGGGGTGAGGCTTCCGGGTAGCCACGTCCAACAGAGCCCTTTGGGCAGGCTGGACTACAAGTCCCATACCCTCCCCCACCGCTCAGCCTTGGCAACTGACTCGTACTTAGGACGGGCGCAGTGATCCCCTTTTGGGAGGGGAGGGTCACGCGATCCCCTTTTGCGACAAGCAAAGTCAGTGGGGGGTGGTGGGTGGGAGGAAGCTGGAGTCACTACTTAACGGCCGTGTTATTAACTTAATGACCGCAGGGCTTCAGATGACAAACTGCGTCAAGGAAGGCCGTAAAGCGGGGCAAAATTCACTTCACAAGTGTCTCACTTAGGGACAGAAATGTTGGGCTCGTAAGTTGTGGTCGTTAAGATGGGCACTACCCGGAGGGGCTTGTAAGGGTCGGAAAGCAGAGAGAAAATAAGGTGTGTGTGTGTGTGTGGGGGGGGTCTTAACTTTCCTCTCCTCTTTGCAGACACCTTCATGTGATGGCTACGGGGGTCCCCCACTTACGACCAGGCCAGGGGTGGGCAACTTTGGCTCTTTTAGGACTCCTGGACTTCAACTCCCAGAATTCCTGAGCCAGCAAGGGGGAACTATGGCCCCCTCATGACTGGTGGACTTCAACTCCCAGAATTCCTGAGCCAGCATGGGGGAACTATGGCCCCCTCATGACTGGTGGACTTCAACTCCCAGAATTCCTGAGCCAGCGTGGGGGAACTGTGGCCCCCTTGAGGACTCCTGGACTTCAACTCCCAGAATTCCTGAGCCAGCATGGGGGAACTGTGGCCCCCTTGAGGACTCCTGGACTTCAACTCCCAGAATTCCTGAGCCAGCGTGGGGGAACTGTGGCCCCCTTGAGGACTCCTGGACTTCAACTCCCAGAATTCCTGAGCCAGCGTGGGGGAACTATGGCAATAACCCTCAACAAATAGAGGAAGTCCTTAATTTACGACCACGATTGAGCAAAAAAAAAAAAAAAATTCCGCTGCAGGCAGTTAAGCGAATTTTGCCCCGTTTTGCGACCATGTCTGTTGCCGTTAAGTGAATCACCGCAGCTGGTAAAACTAGTAACGCCATCGTTAAGTGGATCTGACTTCCCCACTGACTTTGCTTGTGAGACGGTCGCCAAAGGGGGTCAGGTGACCCCTTGGGACACTGAGACCGTCGTAAATACGAGTCAGTGGCCAAGCGCCCGAATGTTCCGACCCCGTGACCACGGGGAGGCTTCAAGGGTCGTTAAGTGTGAAACACAATCGTAAATCACTTTTCTCAGCTACTAAAGGAACTTGTTGTAAGCCAGGGACTATAGTATGTGTAACAACCACAACCTGGTTACACGATAATCGCACAATGTGAGGGTGGGGTGGGGACCGGGCCAGCTCTTTAACGCTGCTCTTTTCTCGTTTGACTCTAAGCAAGCGCCCTCCTCAAGAACGGCCTCTCAATAATAATAATAATAATAAAGATGAAAGGGACCTTGGAGGTCATCTAGTCCAACCCCCTGCTCAGGCAGGAAACCCTACACCATTTCAACAAGCCACCTTGAGAGGGGTTTAAAAGTGGCTTAAGGTGCTCAACGTGCAGCTCCTGAGCATTGGGCTGGTGTGTGATTTTTATACACACACACACACACAATATATATATATCTCCTATATATATATATATCCTAAAATATTCCGAGTCTTTTTTCTCTTTCATTTTCAACATCCACCTGTCCATTTCTGCAGAATCTTAGAATTTTTTCAATTAACTCTTCCTCCGTTGGTCGTTCTGCGTTTTTTTCAACGTTGAGCGAATACAATTCTGGCTGCAGTTAATACATGTAATATTAAATATTACATGTGGTTGTTTTTTTTTTTTTGTTTTAATCTGGCCTGGGATTCTGCACGTTTGCAAGGATCTGGACGGCAATTTCTGAGGCCCTTCTGGCTATTCACCGCCCAGAGCCCGTCTCTTAGGGAGAAGGCTGACTTATGAAAGGCAAAAGACAAATGAACATTCCTTCACCCTCTTTAGCCAGTTACAGGGGATCCTCGACTTGCTAAGTTCGTTTAGTGACTGGTCAAAGTGACAACAGCGCTGGAAATCCCTCCCAGGTCCCGTCCAACTCTACTATTAATACAGTAAGTGGAACTGCATGCCACCAGAAGTTGTGAATGCTCCAACACTGGAAGTTTTTAAGGAGAGATTGGATAGTCATTTTTCTGAAATGGTATAAGGTTTCCTGCTTGAGCAGGGGGTTGGACTAGATGACCTCCAAGGTCCCTTCCTATTATTATTATTGTTGTTGTTGTTATTTGTCTGAAATGGTATAGGGTTTCCTGCCTGAGCGGGGGGTTGGACTAGATGACCTCCAAGATCCCTTCCTATTATTATTATTATTATTATTATTATTATTATAATTAAATATGATAAAAAGCAATGGATGGAAACTAACCAAAGAGAGAAACAACCTGGAATTAAGGAGACACTTCCTGACAGGGAGGACAATTAACCAGTGGAACAGCTTGCCACCAGATTTTGTGGGCGCTCCATCACTGGAGATTTTTAAGAAGAGGCTAGACAGTCACCTGTCTGAGATGGTATAGGTTCTCCTGCTTGAGCAGGGGGCTGGACTAGATGACCTCCAGGGTCCCTTCAAGCTCTATTCTATTCAATTATCATTATTATTGACCATTTTTCACACTTACAACCGTCGAAGCTGGATAATTCACGGGATAAATGCAGATGCGTTGGCAGATTCCCAGAGGTCCTGAGATCACGTTTCGCGACCTTGTGACGAGCAAAGTCAACGGGGGGGAAGGCGGATCCCACTTAACGGCCTTGTCGCTAACTTAGCAACGGCGGCGATTCAACTTAACCAAGGGTGGCAAGGGAAACCTGACCAAACGGGGCCAAAGCTGCCGAACGGCCGCCTGGCTTAGCGAAGGGAGAGGCTGGGCTCCGTCGGGCGGCCATGAAGCCGAGGACGGGTGGCCTGTGGTCTCTCTCTCCCGGCCCTGGCTGAAACTTACGTTTTTGGTCCAACGCTTCACGCCCTCGTACCCCTTGGTGCGTAGCTTATCGTAGAAAAAACTGTTGAAGAAGTGGACCTGGGGGAGGGAAGAGAGAAAGGGAAAAAGATGGAGGGGCAGAAAAGCCAGGAGGGGGGGTGTCCCCCCGTTTGCTTGCCGGGCGCGGATCAAAGCACCCGTCCCAGGCAGGAGGGGCGGGGCGGGGTGGGAGCGTTGCGCAGGCGAAACGCTTTCGGATTCCGACCGTCCTGCGCACCCCGCGCCCTGAATTGACTTGCAAAGCTGGCAGAACCTGGCTCACCTTTTCCGGCACCGTGTCCATCACGAGGTCCCCGTACATGTTCATGACCTGCTCGAGGTGGGGGGGAGGGGGAAACGAAGGGGTCAGGGTTAAAACGAGGCCGCAACTCAAGTAACCTTCGCGAGGGAAGCCAGCCCGGGGTGGGCCGGGTCGAGTCATGTCAGCAGGGCTGTATTTTGCCCCCCTAAGGGTCGGTACCCTCCCCACCCAGTATTAAGTGGGGGCTCAGGACAGACAGAGAGTGAGCAGGAGAGCGTCTCTGTAGCTCAGGGCTGAACGGTGGGGTCCCTGGGGGGGGGGCTCTGAGCTGGCTTCCTGACCCAACTAGGGAACATCATCAGTTCTAGATGGGAGTGGGGGGTGGGAGAAGGAGGACCAGTTTGGAGGCCTGGGTGCTCTCTAAGCTCGGAGGCTTTCTTGCATGCCACATGGAGTGACTGCCAAACCAGAAAGGCATAATTGTTTCAGCCAATTTTTAAAATTCAGCCCAGGGGCTGGTCAGGAGCCCCTCTAGCAGCAGTCGCGGGGCCAACCCCTAGCAAGTTAGGCCCTGTGGGGTCACTGGCCTTTGCTCCCATTGCTCTGCTGCCCGGGACTTTCTCTGGCGTCCTCCCCCCCCACCCCCTCCATCCTACCTGGTCATTGAGCCAGTTCGACCCAAACAGCGTCTGCAGGTCGTCCATGGTGACCACGTGTCGCTTGTAAGTGACCCGGAAGGTCCGGACCACGGCATTGCCCGGCATGCGCTGGTAGGACTGGATCAACTGGTTGACCAAGCTCTTCCTGCAGGGGCCGAGAGAGAGGCAGGCCTTGAGTAACGCCCAGGGGGAAGTGGGAAGCCCGGGGGTTTGGAGCCCTCCATCCCCCCCACCAGTTGACCCACACGGGGCAAATGGCCTTCCAAGCCTAGAAGATCTGCCAGAGTCCCAGAGGTAGGAAACCTTGGCCCTTTTATGACTTGTGGACTTCAACTCCCAGAATTCCTGAGCCAGCATGGGGGAACTATGGCCCCCTTCATGACTTGTGGACTTCAACTCCCAGAATTCCTGAGCCAGCATGGGGGAACTATGGTTCCCTTCATGACTTGTGGACTTCAACTCCCAAAATTCCTGAGCCAGCAGGGGGGAACTATGGCCCCCAACTCCCAGAATCCTTGAGCCAGCATGGGGGAACTATGGCCCCCTTCATGACTGGTGGGCTCCAACTCCCAGAATTCCTGAGCCAGCATGGGGGAACTATGGCCCCCTTCATGACTGGTGGGCTCCAACTCCCAGAATTCCTGAGCCAGCATGGGGGAACTATGGCTCCCTTGATGACTGGTGGACTTCAACTCCCAGAATTCCTGAGCCAGTTCTTTGAAGAGTTTCATCTGTCGGAACCAGGACATTGACCCTTCAGCTGCTAGAGAGGGATGGGCAGGCAGGCAGGCAGGGAGGGAGGGAGGAGGAAGAGGGGAGAAAATGGGGAGGGGGGCAGGATCGTACCTTGGTAGGGTGGAGAACTCCTGCTGGAAGATGTCCTCCAGCTTCTCCACCACCTCGTCCACGCTGATGGGGATCAGGCTGCCGTACGTCTGCAGGAATTCGTCCAAAATGTCTGGCGGGAAAGACGGGAGAAAAGCTTGAAGCCACCAAATTCAATCAACTTTTTTTTGAGGGGGGGGATTCAATGAGGGGGCGAGAGGAAAGGGGAGGGGGGCTGCCTCTAAGGCTGCTGAGAGAGAAAAAAAGGGCTTTTTAATCAACATTGAACGCCAATCTTTTAACGCACCCGGACCTTTTTCAACGGTGGATTTTGCAACAGGCAACCCTTGACTTAAAAACAGTTCATTTAGCGACTCAAAGTTCCTTGCAACTGTTTTTCACAGTGGATGACCGTTGGAGTAAAGTTGCGCCATCCAAATCCTGCCACTAGGCGGCGGTCCCGTATTTACGACGGTCGCTGTGTCCCCTTTGGAGACTGACTGATAAGCAAAGTCAGCGGGGGGGGGGGGGACGCCGGGTTCACTTAACGACTGATCCACTGCAGGGATTCCCCCGTTGAATGAATGATGAATGTGTCTGGGGTGTTATTTTTTAATGTTTTTTAGTTTTGGACTTAGTTTTTGAAATATTGTTTTATTTATGTTGTAAGCCGCTCCGAGTCTTCGGAGAGGAGCGGCATATAAGTCCGAAAAATTAAATTAAATTAAATTGACAACTTGTGGCGAGACAGTTCGTCAAATGGAGCAAAGAACTGAACAAACGCCTCGTTTAGCAACGGAAATTTGGGGCTGTTAAGCCGAGGACTGCCCGCTAAGAAGACAGCCGGTGGCTGGGACCGGCACACGCTCTCCAGACACACACACACACACACACACTTCTCTTACTGTGTACGCAGGTGATGTGTTCTTCCCGCAGCAGGCCGGGCTGAGCCGCGTTCTCGCCCGGCCTCCCTTCTGGATCCTCGGGAGCCGACTCGGCCGGCTGGCTGCCAACTTCCCCCCGGACGTCCGGCAGCCGGTCCTTGTCTCGGGGCCCTTGGAAAAGCTCCTCGGCCACGTGGCCTCCGATGCTGCAGACGTTGCTGATGAGGATGGTGGCGTCCGGCACGCCGGGCAGAGAGCAGAGGTCGCCGTCCGGAGGGAGGGAAGCGAAGCCGTTGGGAAGGGCATCCAGAGCGTCTGCGGGGCGGGGCGGGGGTGGAGAGGAGGAGAATTCAGGGCCGGCTCGTTGCGTCATAGGAACGGAGGAAAAACTGGCCAGAGGGGGAAATACGTCCCTACCCTGCAAAATTCTGTAAACGAGTAGCCGGATCTGACATGTGGGGTCGGATCCCCCCCCTCCTGCGTCCACTCGGGTTTCTCACGGTTGGCAACTGTAAGGTGGGTGGGCTTCATCTCCCATTACTCCCCAGCCAGGGTGGGGGGAAGGTTGTGCTGGGCCTTTGGGATCTTTGATATGTACGTCCCTTGCGGCCCTCTTAATCTCTTATAATCCCTTCCTCTGCAATCTCTCCACCCTGGTGGGAAGGATGGAAATAGACGGGCATGGCTGGCTGCGGGATTCTAGAAGTCCACCCATCTTCATGTGGCCGAGGTTGAGAAACAGGGGTCTTCCAACTTGGCCCTTTGATGACTTGTGGACTTCCACTCCCAGAATTCCTCAGCCAGGCACACGTGCCTGGCTGAGGAATTCTGGGAGTCGAAGTCCACAAGTCATCAAAGGGCCAAGTTGGAAGACCCCTGGATTAAACGGACCCTGGAAAGGATCCGGATCTGAAGGAGAACTTCATTCTCCGGGAGACAACGGAGGGGAGGGAGGGCTGGTGTGCTGTGCTCCATGAGGTTGCAAAGAGTCGGACATGACTTAGCCGCTGAACAACGACAATTGTGCTTTTAATTGTGAACTGTCTGGAGTCTCGGGCAGCCCCGCAGCACACAAATATAATAGGGTCTAATCTGTGTCAGTCACCGGGACCAAAGGTTTCGTCTTCCGAGCTTCCCGGCTCGTCCTGGAGCCCGTCTTTGGGGAATTTCTCTCTGTGCCTTGGGCTACTCTGTGTGTGTGGCTTTTGAGTTGTTGATTCGGGTGTTGAGGCTGGCTATTAAGTCCTTGGCTGCTCTTTCCTTGGGCTGCTCAGCCCTCTGCTCCTAAGTATTTGATAAGCTGGTGGTAAATCAGCCCTCCAGTTGACCGACCGGGGGCCCGTTTCCCAGGCTTCAGTCGCTTCCCTGGCTGTTTTTGTCCCTGCTCGTCCCACAATCTGAGTTGGGACGTGTCTGAATATTGGTACTCAGTAGCTACAAAATTGTACGTATGTCCCATGTAGCCAAGCTTTCTGCATGAGTTCAAAAGCTTGGAAAAGTATAATGCTTTGGTCCCGGGGACCGACCCAGATTGGATCCCGCCACATTATGCGGGGGACACGTCGATTTGCCTGCGTTCGTTCAGGAAAAATATGATCATTAAATAAAATAGGAGACTTTCCCCCTCCCACCACCAAGTCGTGCCGGAGACGGTCACCGGCTGTTTCGCCTGGCGTTTCCCAAACCATGAATTGAGGCAACAAGAGGCCCTTATAACCACCACACATCAAGGCCCAACCGCCCCTGACACGACACCACCGTGTAAATACACCTAAACCGCCCTGCCTCGTCTTTGCAACCTTTCCCGTTACCCTTTGCGTCCCTGCGTCTCAACCTCAGCGATTATACGGTAAGAAGGGTGGACTTCAACTCCCAGAATTCCCCAGCTGGAAAGAATTTGGGCTGGATTGACCGGAATTCAGCGTGGGAAGGGGGACAAGGACACCTGTGGCTGGAGTAGCTTCACTGCATTTTTTCTTTTTTGATTGGATAGCTTTCTTAATAGACGGCGGGAATGCAGTGGAAGTGATATACCTCGAGTTCCGCAAAGTGCAAAAATAACTCACGGCAAGCTAAATTAACCAACAGGTTAAATATGGGCTACATGGCACGACAATTAAAAGGGAAACTGATATGCTGGCTGGGGAGACCTGGGGGGGGAGGCCTTGAAGTCCACCCCTCTTAAAGTCGCTGAGGTTGAGAAACACCAAACGTTTTGGTGGCGTTTTCTGGACTTTCTAACTTCTCTTGCTCAGATCAATCAACGTCTGGGGCAGAGAACCATTAATAAAGGTGGCTAACATTGGAGCTAGTTAGACATAGGATATTGTCATAAGAGATGATAAGGCATGGCGGAAGGCCAGCATTTCAAACTCATTGGAGAATGTGATTTATGACTGTAAGCGGTAGGAGAGAATTGTGCTTTGATCTAGGTCAGGGGTTCTCAACCTTGGCAACTTTAAGACTTGTGGACTTCAATTCCCAGAATTCCTCAGCTGGCTGGGAGTTGAAGTCCACAAGTCTTAAAGTTGCCAAGGTTGAGAACCCCTGATAGGTGCTCAGGGAGGGGGAATTCAGATTTCGGCTTGGCCTATGTACCTGCTGATGCTATGCGACTCCAATAAAGATTCTTTAAGGTAAACAATGCCTCAAAGTTCTTCCAAGGGCCTACGAATGTGCCTCCATCAGTGGCTGTGTGTTGATTGTGATTGTATGCTGTATGAATGTGTTTTGGATTGAATGAATGTGTTTGGATTGGATGGTTGATTGTCATGGTAAATTATTTTATTGTATTATTGTTGTAAGCCGCCCTGGGTCTCAGGAGAAGGGCGGCATAGAAATTTAAATAAAGTAAATTTAAATAAAGTAAGGGCAGTGCTGTTGAATAAGGGGTCTTTCTGCTTGTTGACAGACTGGAGGGGGGGGGAATGCAAGCCAACTATTAATGCGTTACTTCTAGGAAAGCCCCACACATCAATTAGCACATTGAAGAAACTGCGAGGTTCCAGAAGGACAGACTCGGAAGGGACCTGGGCTGGTGGCCTGGCGGGAAAGGGAGGGGCAGGCACCTTTATGCACGCATGCGCCCATGCGGCTACGTGTGCGTGAACGGGGGCCGTGAGCATGTGCGCTCTGCAAATGGGGCTGCTAGTGCCGGAGCGCGGCTTGGCTAGCACCGTTGAGAGGCTTGTGGCTTGGCTAGCGCCAGCGAGAGACTCAGAGTTTGGCTAGTGCCGACTCGCCACTCAACTAGCAACAGCTAGACTCACGACTCGGCTAGCACCAGCACAAGGGGAGGGGGCGAGTGTTCGCGCATGCACTGGCCAGCCACTCACACGGCCCGTTGGCCAAGCAGCCACGGCCCGGTATGAGCCACCTCTCATCGGTTCTGGACAAATGGCCGTCCAGTCTCTCCTTAAAAACCTCCCGTGTTGGAGCACCCACCGGTTCTGGTGGCAAGCCGTTCCACGGGTGAACTGTTCTCCTGTCAAGGGGTTTCTCCTTAGTTCTAGCTTGGACCTGGGTTCTAGAGCAGAATCCCCCGCGTTCCCCTTTTACCTCCATCTCCGTCCAGGCTGTGCTGTGGCTCTCCCATCTTCCTAGTCCTGGGGGATACCTGGGACCCCCGGACTGGGTACTTGAGGGGAGGGGCCGGCTCTTCCTCCTCCTCCAGCTCCATCGCTCCATCGTCCTGGTTGAAGCCCGCCCGCCGGACCTCCATGTGGTGAGGGAAGGGGGAGGCCTCTTCCATCAGGGCCCCCAGCAGGTTGAGGCGGGAGTGCTGAGGCGTGGATGGAGACGGGGGGAAGGCGCCCCCCAATTCGTAGTCCAGGCGGGGCTCAGACGAGGGAGGCTTGCAGCCGGCAGAGTGCAGACGGCCCTTGGCTGCGCTCGGGCAGTCCTCTGTCTCTGCTCCCAACGGGCAGCTGGTCTTAAAGACGGCGGGAAGGTGGTCGTCGTCGGGCTGGGAGCCGGGGGACAGGGACATGGACAACCGGGCCCGCTTGGCCCCTCCTCGCCGGCGCCCCTTGGCCGCCATCTTGCCCCACAGCTTCCAGTGGAAAGCCAGAGAGGGGCTCTTGGAATACAGGAGCATCCGGAAGGCGCGCAAAGCCCGCTGTCGCTTACGGCGGAAACAGTAGTGTCTGGAGGTGCCCGGCCTCTTGGCTGGAGCGCCGGCGGCCACCTCGAAAGGCCAGGCGTGGCCCCCGCTCCTGGCGAACTTGCCCCGGGGGGCTTTGTGCTGGGGCAGCTCCGAAGGGCCCCCCGCCGCCCCCCAGCGGGAGACGCAGGAGAGATCCCACTGGCCCTCGCGTCCCTTGTCGCTGCTGGAGGAGAGGTTGAAACTGGGCAGCGGCTCCCGGGCGCAGGCCAGGCGCCGGCGGCCCTCGAAGCCGCCGCCTCGCTGGTGGTCCGGGTCCCGCCATTCCCGGGAGGCCCTGCAAAAGCGCTCTGGGTGTCCCATGGGGTCGTGGAGGCTGGTGGAGGCCCCCCAGTAGTTCTTCTCTGGGAGGCTTTCCTTCATCGCTCCGACGGGCTGGAGGGGGGAGAGAGAAGAAAGAGACGCAGTCCTGATCAGGGGGGAAGGGGCCGGAGGGCTTCCCAGCGGGAGGATCGGAAACTGACCGGTTACCTGTGGGCTCAGCGGGTGGCACAAAAGTGGGCTTTGCAGATCGGAGGACAACAGGACCCCAAACACCGCAGTTAGGGGACTTCGGCCCATCCCCTGCTTGGTGAGACCTCGTTTTATTATTTCTTAGATTGTTTACCCCACCTTTATTCTCTTATAAGTAACTTGTGATTGGCCCAAAGTCACCCAGTCAGCTTTCGTGCCTAAGGCAGGACTAGAACTCGCCTTCTCCTGGTGATTGGCCCAAAGTCACCCAATCCCTTTTGTGCCCAAGGCGGGACTAGAACTCACAGTCTCCTGGTAATTGGCCCAAAGTCACCCAGTCAGCTTTCACGCCTAAGGCCGGACTAGAACTCGCCGTCTCCTGGTGATTGGCCCAAAGTCACCCAGGCGGCTTTCATGCCTAAGGCGGGATTAGAACTTACAGTCTCCTGGTGATTGGCCCAAAGTCACCCAGGCGGCTTTTATGCCTAAGGCGGGACTAGAACTCGCCATCTCCTGGTGATTGGCCCAAAATCACCTAGTTGGCTTTCATGTCTAAGGCAGGGCTAGAACTCGCCGTCTCCTGGTGATTGCCGGGACTAGAACTCACAAGTCTCCTGAGGATTGACTCGAAGTCACCCAGCTAGCTTTCGCATCTAGGGCAAAACTAGAACTCGGCACCTCCTAGTTTCTACCTTAACTAGCAGGGCAAACTGGCTCCGTGACCCTGGCTTTTCTCTACATTTTCTCCACTTCAAAAACAGAGCAGCCCCTAAAAATGCAGCAGAGTCGGAAGCATTTTGGAGAATGACCCGTGTTCCTCTTTCAGGAGAGCTTCCGAAGAGTCAGCGCTTTTCCTGCCTGTGAGAACTCTCTGGGCAGGGACAGAGGGAGCCAGTTCTGCATTTCCCCTCTTGGCTGTTCAAAGGTTGTCGGGGAGCCTAGCACTGTGGTTGCTTTGGGTTTAAACCACACACAATTGTTCAGAGAAGATGCTTCACTCGGGGGCGGGGGCTATGACGTTTGCCTGCCCGCTGGCCTGCGCTACCCATACTGCTGGATTGTGGTTGACTGTTGAATTTGAGTGGGTGTTTTATTGTATTTTTAGATATTTCTTGTTTGGGATTTTTATTGTAATTTGTTGTTTATATATATGTTGTTAGCCGCTCCGAGTCTCCGGAGAGGAGCGGCATACAAGCCCAAACAAACAAATAAATACTTGCAATAGTCCGTTCAGTGACCGAAGTTACAACGTCACTGAAAGTGTGACCTGCGAGTATTTTTCAAACTTATGACCTTTGCAGCATCCCCCGGCTCCAATTCGGACGCTGAGCAACTGACTCATATTTATGACGGTTGTAGCATCAGGTGATCCCCTTCTATGACCCACTGACAAGCCAAGTCAACGGGGAGGCCTGATCCATTTAATAACCACGTTACTAACTTAACAAGTGCAGCGATTAACAACTGCGGCAAGAAAGGGCGTAAAAGGAAGCAAAACTCACTTAGCAACCATCTCCCTCAGTGACGGGAATGTTGGGCTCAATTGGGGTCGTGAGTCGAGGACTCCCTGTGTAAGTGCAGTCTTAAGAACTGCCTCGAACAGCCTCTCCGGCCACTTGTAGGACCGGCGGACTTCAACTCCCAGAATCCCCCAGCCTTTCTCCACCTCCTTAACAGGCGAGAGCCTTGACCCTCCTGAAAGCCTCTTCCTAGACCCAGACGCTCCGCACATGCCCAGGAAACCACCAACTCTTCCCAAACGGTCAGGCTGAGGGTGGGAATTCCCAGGATTCCAGTGGGCCAGTTGGGGCGCCTGGGAAGGGGTCAAAAGTTGGAAAAATTAGGCCGAGCGTCAGGAAGAGTCAGGCCAGGCTGACTTTGGCAAAAAAAAAAAAAAAATCGTGACTGGACTTCAACATGCTGGCTGGGAATCCTGGGACTTGTAGTTCAGATACCTTAAAGCAAGACTGGGTGGTGAATCCTGGGACTTGCAGTCCAGACACCTTAAAGCAGGGCTGGGAATCCTGGGACCTGCAGTCCAGACACCTTAAAGCAGGGCTGGGAATCCTGGGACTTGCAGTCCAGACACCTTAAAGCAGGGCTGGGAATCCTGGGACTTGCAGTCCAGACACCTTAAAGCAGGGCTGGGAATCCTGGGACCTCCAGTCCAGACACCTTAAAGCAGGGCTGGGAATCCTGGGACCTGCAGTCCAGACACCTTAAAGCAGGGCTGGGAATCCTGGGACTTGCAGTCCATATACACCTTAAAGCAGGGCTGGGAATCCTGGGACCTCCAGTCCAGACACTTAAAGCAGGGCTGGGAATCCTGGGACTTGCAGTCCATATACACCTTAATGGAGGGCTGGGAATCCTGGGACTTGCAGTCCATATACACCTTAATGGAGGGCTGGGAATCCTGGGACTTGCAGTCCACAAGCCCCACAGTGGCCCAGATTGGACCCTCCCTCCTTTGAAGCCTCCCCCCTGGGCGCTGAGCCGGGCTGAGGGAGGGGGGTCAGCGGGGCGCAGGCGGGGCAGGCAGCCCACCCCCTCCGGCCAGGGCCAGGGCCGGGCGGCCCAGAGAAAACAGCGCAGGGTCCCGGCCCGGTCCTCCCCCTCCCCCTCCCCCTCGCCGAGGAGACCCCCGCCAGGCCGGAGGGGCGTGGCCACGCGGGCGAAGGGGCGTGGCCGGGAGCCGCCTGAGGGGGCCGCATGGCGCGCGGGGCACGACGGGAGGGGCGCCTGGGGGTGGGAGGGGTGGAGAGGCCGGGACGGGGCGAACAACAGGGGAGGGGTCCGGGCCCTGGCGGGCGCTCCTCACCGTCTACGCAGCGAGCCCGGGCGCGGCTCCCGCGGAAAGAGGCCGGGCAGCCAGGGAGGCCCCGCGCTCGCTCTCCCCTCCCGGCCGCCGCCGCCGCCGCCGCCTCCTTCCCTCACAAACTGCCGCGGCTGCCGGCGCCGCCCGATGGCGTCATCAAGCGGCGTCGGGAGGAAAGGGCGGGGGCGACGGAGGGGGGAGGGAGCGGCCGCTGGGGCGCGTGACGTCAGGCGGCGACGCCTCCCCCCCGCGCGCGTCATCTCGTCACTCCCTCCTCCTCCTCCCTCGCGCGGGGCACGACGGGATTGGGCTCCCCTGTATATGGCGGGCGGGGGGGGCGGGAAAAGGAATGCCGGGAGTTGTAGTCCCGAGCGGGAATATGGGCCTTGGCTGGGCCTTGACTGTCCAGCAGCCCTGTTTCCTCACCTCGGGGCCCTGCGCGGCTGGCACCCTGTTTGGCATGGGCGCTGCCCCCTCCGCCTGCCCAGAAGCCCCAACGGCCAGGCCAGGCCTGCTCGAGGGGGCTCTGCCACTCCCTTGCCTGGCACCGGGCCTCCTCTTGCGGGGTGCCCCCCCAGCGCCCCTCCCCAAAAGACACAAGGCCAGGCGTGCGAAACCAATCACAATTTTATTTGCATTGCAGTTCCAGGCTGACGGGCGATGCCCGCGGGAGGCCTCCGCGGCGCCGTCTTCGGACCAGGAGCCAGACCCCGAGCGACAGCAGGGCCACCACCGCAGCGCCCGTCGGCAACAGCAGCAGCAGCCAGCCCGGCACTTGCTTCCCGTCTGGAGGAGAAGCAGAGAGAGAGAAAGAGGCAG
Source organism: Bothrops alternatus (assembly GCA_034064705.1). Classification (NCBI taxonomy): domain Eukaryota; kingdom Metazoa; phylum Chordata; class Lepidosauria; order Squamata; family Viperidae; genus Bothrops; species Bothrops alternatus. The sequence continues at coordinate 926,461 of JARGCV010000325.1, forward strand.
CTTGTGGGGTGTCCGAACCCCAAGAATGAATGCTTGAGCCAAGCGGCAACATCCAAAGAAGCCAACACAATCCTGGGTTGCATAAACAGAGGCGGAGAATATTAGGACCGCTTTATAAAGCCCTAGTGAGGCCACACCTGGGATACTGCAGGCCAGTTTTGGTCACCATATCACAAAAATGATGTTGAGAGTTTGCACAAAAAAAAAAAAATCAGAGAAGGGCAACTAAGAGGATCCAAGGCCTGGAGGCTAAAACATACGAAGAACGGCTGCGGGACTTGGGTTTGGCTAGGCTAGAGAAAAGAAGAAATAGGGGAGACAGGAGAGCAGTGTTCCAATATTTGAGGGGCTGCCACAAGGCAGAGGGGGTCAGGTTGTTCACCAGAGCACCAGAGGGAAGGACAAGAAACAATGGTTGGAAGCTGATCAAACGGAGAAGCAACCTGAAACTATAAGGAGAGATTTCCTGACAGTGAGGACAATCAACCTGTGGAACAACCTGCCTCCAGAAACCGTGGGCGCTCCATCACTGGAGGTTTTTAAGAAGAGACTAGATAATCACCTGTCTGAGATGGTATAGGTTCTCCTGCCTGAACAGGGGGCTGGACTAGAAGACCTCCAAGGTCCCTTCCAGCTCTATTCTATTCTAAACTTTAACATCTGTGGACTGCAACTCCCAGAATGCCCCAGCCAGCAATTTTAAGACCTCTGGACTGCAGTTGCAATTTTGGGAGTTGCAGTCCACAGGTCTTAAAGTTGTCAAGTTTGAGAAACACTGCAAATTTAGCACAAGGACTTTTCACAGGCTAGTGATAGGCTTCTCACGTTACACAAAGTCTGTTGACCTAACCAAGACAACTGGAGTTGCATGACTTGCAAAATATGAGGTGTAAGTTTACCCCTAGCGTAAGCTGTGGGTTGCCCCAAAGAGGGAGTCAAGCTATTTTCCAAGGCACCTGAAAGCAGGACAAGAAGCAACGGATGGCAAGTAATCAAGGAGAGAAGCAACCTGGAACTGAGGAGAAACTTCCTGACAGTTAGAACAATTAACCAGTGGAACTACCTGCCTCCAGAAGCGGTGAATGCTCCAACACTGGAAATTTTTAAAAAGAGACAGGTCATTTGTCTAAAATGGTATAGGGTCTCCTGCCTGAGCACGGGGTTGGACTGGAAGACCTCCAAAGTCCCTTTAAGCTCTATCATTCTGTTTAAAAACTCCCTCCGCTGGCAGGCCAAATCCTTCCACCACTCTTCTTTGGCTGTGACCATCTGACCTTTGGCTGCCATGTTTAGTGCTTCCTTGGGGAGCTTCGCAGCGGTGGAGGCAACCGTGTCTTCCAACAGGCTGGGCAGACCCTCTGAAACTGCCAACACTGATCTCTCTGTGGCAGAAAAGTGGCCCTTTGATTGGCGAGCCGGTGTCAACGTCGATGCCAGAGCAGTCGCTCGCTGGGGCAAGGAGACCATCGCCTGCTTACGAAGCACGCTGCCTGTGACGGTTTCCGTCGGGTCTCCGAAACCAGAGCCGCCTTCTGCCCCAGTGAAGAAGATGGGGCCTTGCTGGACAAAAGCTGCAAAGAGGGAAGAAGCATTAGCCCAACCCATAGTAGTGGTCCCGTCAGATCAGGTGGCCTGGCTCAAACACAGCAACGGTGAGAGCAGCAGCAGCCAAAAAAGCCAACACAATCCTGGGTTGTATAAACGGGGGCAGAGAATCAAGATCACGCGAAGTATTAGTACCGCTTTGTAAAACCCTAGTGAGGCCACACCTGGGATAACTGCAGCCAGTTTTGGTCATCATATCACAAAAAAAGATGTTGAGAGTTTGGAAAAAAATTCAGAGAAGAGCAACTAAGAGGATCCAGGGCCTGGAGACCAAAACAGACGAAGAACGGCTGCGGGACTTGAGTCTGGCTGGTCTAAAGAAAAGAAGAAACAGGGGAGACAGGATAGCAGCGTTCCAGTATTTGGGGGGCTGCCCCAAAGAGGAGGGGGTCTCGTTATTCCCCAAAGCACCAGAGGGAAGGACGAGAAACAATGGTTGGAAGCTGGTCAAAGAGAGAAGCAACCTGGAATTAAGGAGAAACTTCCTGACAGGGAGGACAATGAACCAGTGGAACAGCTTGCCACCAGAGATTGTAGCCGCTCCATCACTGGAAGTTTTTAAGAAGAGACTGGATTTTTTAAAAAGTGGACAAGCCACTTGTTTGAAACGGTATAAGGTCTCCTACTTGAGCAGGGGGTCAGACTAGAAGGCCTCCAGGGTCCCTTCCAGCTCTATTCTATTCTAAATGCCCCCCCCCTGGCAGAGCAAACCAAGGCAGAGGCCTTGAGGCTGATGCTTTACACCGATGGCATTTTGGGGGCCCTTCCAGAAGTCAAAAGAGGGCACTGTATCAACCTCCTCCCCCCGGGAATTATCGGCTTTGTGACCCAACAACTGGAAGGCACCCATTGGAAGAAAACAGAGGGCCAGTGTGGCTAGGATTCCTTATCCCGGGGGTCTCCCTCCTTGGCCCCTTTAAGACTTGTGGACTTCAACTCCCAGAATTCCCCAGCCAGCCATGCCTGGTTTTTTTTTCACCTATCCCTTAAAGCAGAGAGATTGGAGAGGAAGGGATTCTAAGAGAGTAAGCAGGGCCAAAATGAGTATGCTGGCCGGATAATTCTGGGAGTTGGGGTCCACCAGTCTTAAAGTTGGCAAGGTTGGAGACCCCTGCCCTATTGCACGTCCTCCCCTGTCCCAGCTCCCTCCTCCAAGAAAGGGGCTGGCTGGGGAATTCTGGGAGTTGAAGTCCACCAGTCTTAAAAGTGGCCAGGTTTGAGGACCCCTGTTATAAAGTGGGAAAAATAACCCGCAGGGAACGGATGTGCTGGGCTGGGGATCCTGGGAGTTGAAGTCTACAAGTCGTAAAGTGGGCCAAGGGAGGAGACTCCCCCCTCCCCAGGCTTATCAGCCACTTACCTTCCAGGGAGAGCCCCAAGTGGTCTTTCGGATCCCCTAGGACCTTGGAAGACCCCCACTGTTCTCTGAAGGGGGGGTGGGTTATCTTTGACACGGCTGGGATCAATTCTACCAGGAGGGGAAAGAGCAACGGTTAGATCAGGGGTTAGGCAACCTCGGCTCTTTTAGGACGCGTGGACTTCAACTCCCAGAATTCCTGAGCCAGCTATGCTGGCTCAGGAATTCTGGGAGTTGAAGTCCACGCGTCCTAAAAGAGCCGAGGTTGCCTAACCCCTGGCCGTTAGATGTACACAAATCACTTTACAGTACACAAATCAGTCCTCAACAAAGCTTGGCGTTACAACCGCACCGGAAAAAATGAGTGATGACTGAGTCTGCTTGTTCAAAGGTCGCAAAAGGGGACTGCGTGACCCCGGGGCGCTGCAGCCGTCATAAATACGAGTCAGTGGTCAAGCGTCTTGAGTTTTCGATCACGTGACGGTCGTAAGAGAAAAGAAGTTCAGAAGTCCCCTTTTTTTTCAGTGCCGTTGCAACTGTCGTTTTGTTGCATCTTTTAAGGAATCGGAAGGCATTTTCCCCTTGTCGACAACCCTCCCTGTGCCCTCAGCCACCCCCAAGGGTTAAAATGCTGCCTTGGCGTTACTGGGTGGATGCTTCCTCCAGATGTTTCGGCCTTGTGCAGAGTTCCTGCCCAGCTGTTAAAGCTGACTTTGAATGGACTTTCTCTATTTTATGATCCCACCAGTTCTGGCTGGCAGGCAAATGATATTTCTTGCAGATCTTCCAATGTGCCCTTGTTGCTACTCTGTCATGCCTCCTCCTCCTCCTCCTCCTCCTCTTTCTTCTTCTCCTTCTCCTTCTTCTCCTCCTTTTTCTCCTCTTCCTCCTCTCCTTCTCCTCCTCTTCTCCTTCTCCTCCTCCTCTTCTCTCCTTCTCTCCTCCTCCTCTCCTCTTTCTTCTTCTCTCCTTCTCCTTTCTTCTCTCCTTCTCCTCCTCCTCCTCCTCCTTCTCCTTCACTTTCTCCTCCTCTTTCTTCTCCTCTCCTTCTCCTCTCCTTCTCCTCCTCCTCCTTCTTCTCCTCCTCTCCTCCTCCTTTTCCTCTTTCTTCTCTCCTCCTCCTCCTTCTCTTCCTCCTCTTCTCTCCTCCTCCTCTTCCTCCTCCTCCTCCTCTTTCTCCTTCTCCTTCTCCTCTTCTCCTCCTCTCCTCCTCCTCCTCTCCTCCTCCTCTTCTCCTCCTCTCCTCCTCCTTTCTTCTTCTCCTTCTCCTTTTTCTCCTTCTCCTCCTCCTCCTCTCCTTCTCCTCCTCCTCCTTCTCCTCCTCCTCTCCTCCTCTTTTCCTTCTCTCCTCCTCCTTCTCCTCTCCTCCTCCTCCTCCTCTTTCTTCTTCTCCTTCTTCTCCTCCTCCTCCTTCTTAGTATCATTATTATTATTATTATTATTATTATTATTATTACTATTATGTCCCCAAACGGGTAGAAGAAAGTGCCTTCCGAGGAACCAGCGCTGAGTCAGAACTAGAGTTCCAGAGAAAGTGATTGACGCGGATCTCCGAGAATCCACGGAGAAGTGAAAGTGTCCAGGAAGCTCTCTTCCCCACCCCACCCCCACCCCGTGGTCGGGGAAACGCCTTTTGTGTCACGGGACCCTCCTGGAAGCCCGAAGTGCTCATAAGGAGAGGAACACCCTCACCTTCCATCGCCATCTCCTCTTCGCCCGGCTCTCCAGGAGACTGAGCGCCGTTTCCTCGCTGAGGGTCCAAGACAAAGAGGGGTCCCAGGGCCAGAGCGACCTCAGGACCGGCCGTCTCCACCACTGCGGACACCACAAGGTGAGCCTGAGCTGAGCCCTTCTCGGTTTCCTTCTGGACTCTCAGCCCTGACCCCTGGCCAGAATGGGGAGAGCTATCCTCCCCCCTGGCCCTCCCCCCCCAAGCTTCCCCATTTGAATTTCAACCTAGCCGGCTGAAAGGAACCCAACTGCAGCCAAAGCAGGTTTTGTGGAGAGAGCACCACAGAATGGAGATTTAACAGAACGACACAGTTGGAAGGGGTCTCGGAGGTCCTCTAGTCCAGCCCCCCCCGCTCAAGCAAGAGACCCTAACCCATTTCAGACAAATGGTTGTCCAATTCTCTTCAGGGTTGGGGTAGCCACCCCTTCTGGTGGCAAGCAGTTCCGTCGCCTAATGTGAGGAGGTTTCTCCTGAGTTCCAGGTTGCTTCCCTCCTTGATGACTTTCCATCCGTTGTTTCTTGTCCCGCCTTCTTCAGGGGCTTTGGGGAATAGGGGGGGGACCCCGCCTCCTCTCCTTTGGGGGCAGCCCCTTAGAAATGGGGACCCCCAGTCCTTCTTTTCCTCTAGACTAGCTGTACCCAATTCCTGCAAGCGTTCTCCCTTCAACCATCCCAAGCTTGGGTTTTGATCTGGCTTAGCATGCTCCAGTTTGGAAACTGGAAACCCAGTTTGGGGGGTCGGACTAGAAGACCTCCAAAGGTCCCTTCCAATTCTGTCATTCCATTCTTCTGGTTTCTGTAGAGAAGGAGTGTTTTATACAATGGTTTTTTTGGGGGGTGGGGGGGGGTAACCAGCAAACATTAAGTAGTTAGGGTTTTAGTATGGGATTTTAATTTGTTTTTTTAGTAACAGCCTAGGTAATTTAATCCAGTTTTAAATATTTATTACTGTTATGTTTTAATTTGGCTGTAAACCGCCCCGAGTCCTACGGGAGAGAGGCGGTATAAAAGTTTGCAAAATAAAATAAAAATAAAATAAAACATTGGCTATTGAAGTGCTTAGAAAAGGGCTGCAGGACCACAAATGGCCACCTGAGGGCAGAAGCAGAGAAGAGTGTGTAAAAGTGGGGGGGGGGAGGTCTTCAAACTTGGCCTTTTTATGACCTGTGGACTTCAACTCCCAGAATCCCTCAGGCAGGCAGGCTGGCTGAGGAATTCTGGGAGCTGAGGTCCACAGGTCATCAAAGGGCCGACTTTGAAGACCCCTGGTCTAAACCTTTAAAAAAAGAAAAAGCTGGCAACTTTAAGATGGGTGGACTTCAACTCCCAGAATTCCTCAGCTGAGGAATTCTGGGAGTTGAAGTCCACAAGTCTTAAAGTGGCCAAGTTGGAAGACCCCCTGATGTAAAATTTGCTGCCCTCTCCTGCACTGTTTCTCAAGCCTATAGATCAGGGGTCTTCAAACGTGGTCCTTGGATGACTTGTGGACTTCAACTCCTAGAATTCCTCAGCCAGGCACTGCCTGGCTGAGGAATTCTGGGAGTTGAAGTCCACAAGTCATCCAAGGACCACGTTTGAAGACCCCTGTTATAGCTAGATACCCTTTATTGTCATTTTTTGCTGTAGGCACAACGGCACACATTTAAAAATGAAATTTAGTTGCTTGCTCTCCAAGGGTACACATACACAACACACATGTAAGCATGCTCTACACACAACCTATGTATAGACCTACACCTTTACATATAAGGAACATAAGAACATAAGAAGAGCCATGCTGAATCAGGCCAAAGCCCATCGAGTCCAGCATTCTGTGTCACATAGTGGCCCACCAATTGTACCCACCAACATGTAAATACTAACCACCATCCATCTTGACTACATAGCAGAAGGAGGAAGTTATCCACTTTTAAAATGGGTGGACTTCAACTCTCAGAATTCCCCAGCCAGCAGATTCTGGGAGTTGAAGTCCACCCATCTTACAAGTTGCCAACGCTGGAACACATTGTCCTAAAGGTTGCCTGAATTTGGGCAACACCAATGGCTTGAGCAGGGGGCTGGACTAGAAGACCTCCAGGGTCCCTTCCAGCTCTATTCTGATTGATTGATTGAATGATTGATTGATTGATGAATGAAATGGTTTAGGATCTCCTGCTCCAGCAGGGGGCTGGACTAGAAGACCTCCAGGGTCCCTTCCAGCTGTATTCTGATTGATTGAATGATTGATTGATTGATTGATGAATGAAATGGTTTAGGATCTCCTGCTCCAGCAGGGGGCTGGACTAGAAGACCTCCAGGGTCCCTTCCAGCTGTATTCTGATTGATTGAATGATTGATTGATTGATTGATGAATGAAATGGTTTAGGATCTCCTGCTCCAGCAGGGGGCTGGACTAGAAGACCTCCAGGGTCCCTTCCAGCTGTATTCTGATTGATTGAATGATTGATTGATTGATTGATGAATGAAATGGTTTAGGATCTCCTGCTCCAGCAGGGGGCTGGACTAGAAGACCTCCAGGGTCCCTTTCAGCTCTATTCTGCACTAACTTCAAATGCAGAAGCCGGAAACCATCCCGTCGGATTTTACCTGTCAAGCTCCGTTGCCAGGCGGTCTCTCCGTTCTCAGAGTCTTGGGGGTCCGGCCCCTCCACTGCCCCACCGCAGCTCTGGGTCTCGCAACAGCTGCAGATGGCACTGGGTCCTTCCACGGGGACCCACCTGCCGGGGGGGTGGGAGGGAAAAACAGCTGGCTGTAGAAGAAGACCCAGCCTCTATTCCGGGGCTCCCCAACGCTTCTGACCTATTCTCCCACCCCTTGCAAAAATCCAAAACAGCAGCAACGAATTCTGCATCATCTACACTATAATTTTCGCACCCCCTGGAATCTCGTCTCGCACCCCCAGGCGGTTGGGAACCCCTGCTCCGGTCCCTTGCGAAGGCTCAACCGGTGGGTTACCCCGGAGAAGGGAAGGCGACGGACCTTGCAAGGCGGGAGGCTAAAATTCCCAGGAGGCCTCCCAGCCACCCCGCCACCCACTGCTCTTTACAGGTGGCGCGCTACAACTCCCACGGCGCCCTTCTTCCAAAACTGCGGGACAGACCAGGCCCCCTTGAGCTGGGCTAATATGGGCAGTCCACCGATTCGTTTAGTGACGGCTCAGAGCGACACCGGCCCAGAAATAAGTGACTTATGACCGTTTCTCACGCTTAACGACCGTGGCAGCAATTGCCAGGGTCACGCGATCAACATTCCACACCGGGCAACCGACTCAGATTTATGACGGTCGCCGCGTCCCCCGGGGGGGGTGTCAGGGGATGCCCCCTTTGGCGACCGTCTGGCAAGCAATGAGGTAGCCAGGCTCCCTTCACCCCCGCGTCCCTAACTTCACAAGCACGGTGGCAAAAAGCCCGTAAAAACGGGGCAAAGTTCACTTGAAGGACCGTCACGCTTAGCAACGGAAATGGGGCCGTAAGTAGAAGACGGCGGGTGTTGGGCCAGGGCGCACTCACGAATGGCTGGCTGCATCGAACGAACAGGCTTTGTTCAAGGCATCCGGGGGCTGCTCTGCTGGGGTGACTTTCAGGCGGCAGGTGATGTAGATCTGGAAAAAAAAAGGGAATTTTTAAAATCCAAATTTTCCTCCCTCGGCATAAAGGCGGATCTCTCAACCTTTGTCATTTGAAGGCGGGTGGACTTCAACTCCCAGAATTCCCCAGCCAGCTAAGCGTCAGTGCTCAGGGCAAATCCAGAATGACAAATAAACTGAAGGGAATTTTTATAACGGGGTTCGCGTGCCAGGCAAATGAGGTACCCGGTAGGCAACCTTGGCTCTTTTATGACTAGTGGACTTCAACTCCCAGAATTCCTGAGACAGCATGGGGGAACTATGGCCCTGTTTAGGACTCGTGGACTTCAACTCCCAGAATTCCTGAGCCAGCATGGGGGAACTATGGCCCCCTCATGACTTGTGGACTTCAACTCCCAGAATTCCTGAGCCAGCATGGGGGAACTATGGCCCCCTCATGACTGGTGGACTTCAACTCCCAGAATTCCTGAGCCAGCATGGGGGAACTATGGCACCTTCATGACTCGTCTTCAACTCCCAGAATTCCTGAGCCAGCATGGGGGAACTATGGCTCCCTTGATGACTTGTGAACTTCAACTCCCAGAATTCCTGAGCCAACATGGGGGAACTATGGCCCCTTCATGACTGGTGGACTTCAACTCCCAGAATTCCTGAGCCAGCATGGGGGAACTATGGCCCCCTCATGACTTGTGGACTTCAACTCCCAGAATTCCTGAGCCAGCATGGGGGAACTATGGCACCTTCATGACTCGTCTTCAACTCCCAGAATTCCTGAGCTAGCAGGGGGGAACTATGGCCCCCTTCATGACTGGTGGACTTGAACTCCCAGAATTCCTGAGCCCCTCTGGGAGTTGAAGTCCACGTGTCATAAGAGAGCCAAGGTTGCCCACCCCTGCCCTATACTGTAATTTAGTTGATCTGGGTTTGGCTTCACATAGCGTTACTCCGACTCGGCCACTTTAAGACGTGGGGACTTCAACTCCCAGAATTCCCCAGCCAACTGTTTTTCTCCCACTTTGCAGAAGTCAAGATATGTCTCCTGCGTTCCCACCGTCTATTAAGAAAGTTACCAGACCCCCCCCCCCAAAAACCCCGTGGATAGTCTAGCCACGTTTGTTCTTGCTCTGCCCCTGCTGAACGCAGGTAAATCCTTGCTGGCTGGGGAATCCTGGGAACTGAAGCCCACTCCTCTTAAGGTTGCCGATTTTCAGAAACACTGGCTTAGCCTGGGAATCATGGCTTAATACGTCCTAGAAAGTGGGCCGTTGCGGTGGGCTTCGGGTTCTTCAGGGAAGAGAGAAAGGGTGGGAGGGGGTTGAAGCTTTCGAAAAAGCCCCCAAGTGCGGCAATTCCTGGTGTGTGTGTGTGTGTGTGTGTGTGTGTGGGTGTGTGAATGAGCAGAATCCATCCAGGCACAGGAGCCCTCTGCCCACCCACCCCGCAACCCATCCTCCACAGCAGGACAGACCAGTTTCTGGGCCTCTTCAGTGAATCGGAAGGCATCCACCGTGAACCTCAGGGTCTCCGGGCGCGGTCGCGGGGTGAGGAAGGCGGACGAAACCCCTTCTATCCGCCCGTCAAGCAGGCATCTGCGGGAGAGGGGGGGTATCAGCTGCTAGCAAGACCCCCCAGTTCCTCCCACCCAGAGTAGAGACAGCCCTCGACTTCACCACGGTTCATTTAGTGACCGTACAAAGTTACAACGGCTCCGGAAAAAGGGCCGTTTTTCACACTTAACGACCGTCGTAGTGTCCACCACAGTCACGTGATCAGAATTCATCTGCTTGGCCACCGACTCGGGTTTATGACGGTCGCAGCGTCCCAGAGGAGTCACGCAATCCCCTTTGGCAGATTCACTTAACGACCGTGTTTCTCAATTAACGACCGCAGGGATTCACTTAACGGCCGTGGCAGGAAAGGTCATAAATTGGGGCAAGACTCACTTAACAACTGTCTCGCTTAGCAACGGGAATTTGGGGCTCAGTTGTGGTCCTAAGTCCAGGACTTCCCCTTGCCGTTTCTTCTGAATTAAGGACACAACTCCCAGAATTCCCAGCTACAGTGGAACTCTGGGAATTGTGGTCCTTACAAACCCAGAGGGAGATTCAGGTGGCTTCAAGCCTTGCAAGGTGATGGCTCTTGGAAGGGACCATGGAGGTCTTCTAGTCCAACCCCCAGAGCCCCGAGGCCTTATCCCCTCCAGGAAAAATGGGTGGATATAGAGACATAGATATAAACAGATATAGATGATAGATTGATATAGATAGATAGGGATAGATAATGGATGATCGATTTTTAGATTAAGAGAGAGAGAGAGAGAGATAGATTAGATAGACAGATAGATAGGGATGGATGGATGGGATGGATGGATGGATGGATGGAAAAAGAGATACAGATGAATGGATGGAAAGGGATAGTTAGAGAGAGAGATACAGATGGGTGGATGGATGGAAGGATAGATAGACAGACAGAGATGATAGATATGGATGGATGGATGGAAAAAGAGATACAGATGGATGGATGGAAAGGGATAGATGGATACAGATAGATGGAGAGGGGGATAGATAGAGATACAGATGGATGGATGGATGGAAGGATAGATAGATGGACAGACAGACAGGCAGATAGATGATAGATATGAATGGATGGATGGATGGATGGATGGAAAAAGAGATACAGATGAATGGATGGAAAGGGATAGTTAGAGAGAGAGATACAGATGGGTGGATGGATGGAAGGATAGATAGACAGACAGACAGATGATAGATATGGATGGATGGATGGATGGAAAAAGAGATACAGATGGATGGATGGAAAGGGATAGATGGATACAGGTAGATGGAGAGGGGGATAGATAGAGATACAGATGGATGGATGGATGGAAGGATAGATAGATGGACAGACAGACAGGCAGATAGATGATAGATATGAATGGATGGATGGATGGATGAAAAAAGAGATACAGATAGATGGATGGAAAGGGACAGATAGATGGATAGATACAGATAGATGGAGAGGGAGAAAGGGATAGATAGAGGGAGATACAGATGGATGGGTGGATGGATGGATGGAGAAAGGGATGGATGGATGGATAGATAGATAGATAGATGGGTGGGTGGGTGGATGGATGGAAAAAGGGAGAGGGAGAGGGAGAGATCATAGAATCCTAGGGCTGGAAGGGGCCTTGGAGGCCATCTAGTCCAACCCCCTGTCCGAGGCAGGAGATCTTATTCCATCCCGCCCAAACGGCCGTCCCGTCTCTTCTCAAAAGCCTCCATTGTGGAGCACCCACAATCTCCGGAGGGGAGCCTTTCCCGGCCGTAATCGTTCCCACGCTGCATCTCTTACCCGCTGGCCCCCAGGAGGTCGTACTGGGGCCCGGAGGTGGGCCTGGGGCTCAAGCCGGCTCTGCAGCCCTCCACCCAGAGCCTCAGGGGCGGGTGCTCCTCCGCCCGGACCTCGGCCTGGAGGCGCAAGGGCTCCCCTAGCAGGAAGCGGTCAGAAGCTCTTTCGGCCGTCCAATCATCTGAGCCAAGAAAGACGCAAAGCCGTGGTTGAGTGGGCCACCCTCGGTCACCATGGCCACCAACACGCCAACAGTTCGGGAGGGGGGGTCAGTTGGCATGGAAGCCTACCCCGGTGGAGAGCAGCCCCCGGAGACCTCACCGGAGGTCCACCCTAGATGGTCAACCAACCTCCGGTTGGCCGGTTGGGTTGGCCAACGGGGAAGTTTCAATCCAGGGGGGCAACTCTCCTCAGCGCTTCTCCACCTTGGCGACTTTCAGGGCTCTGGACTTCCACTCCCAGAATTCCCCGGGCGACCCCCTCCAGCCTCTGCTCCTCTCCGGGCTGCCTCACCGTTCATCAGCCTCAGGGAGAAGCCCAACTTTGCCTCCCTCGACGCCGTGGATTCGAAGGGGACCCAGGTGGGACGGAGGCCTTGGCTGCTCACGTTGTCTTTCCTGCCAGGAACAGAGACAAGGAACAAGGGGGGGTCCAGTTTCTCTCCCCCCCACCCCACCCCCCCAGCTTTCTTTCTTGATTCATGATGGCCTCACATGTCACAGCAAGCTGGTGCTTCGTAGAACCCAGGGGGTCTTCCAACTGGGCCCTTGGATGGCTTCTGGACTTCCACTCCCAGAATTCCTCAGCCAGCGTGGGGGAACTATTCCCATCTCCTTCCTCCTGCCTCCCTCTCTCTTCTTCCTCCCTCTTCTTCCTCCCTCCCTCCCTCTTCTTTTCATTCCCATCTCATTCCTTCCTTCCTTCCTCCCTATTCCCATCTTTCCTTCCTCCTGTCTTTCTTCCTCCCTCCCTTCCCTCTTCTTTTCATTCCCATCTCATTCCTTCCTTCCTTCCTCCCTATTCCCATCTCCTTCCTTCCTTCCTTCCTTCCGCCTGTCTTCCTTCCTCCCTCCTCCTTCTCATTCCCATCTCCTTCCTTCCTTCCGCCTGTCTTCCTTCCTCCCTCCTCCTTCTCATTCCCATCTCCTTCCTTCCTTCCTTCCTTCCTTCCTTCCTTCCTTCCTTCCTTCCTTCCTTCCTTCCTTCCTTCCTTCCTTCCTTCCTTCCTATTCCCTCCTTCATTCCATCCGCCTGTCTTCCTCCCTCTTCTTCTTCCCTCATTCCCATCTCCCTCCCTCCCTCCCTCCCTCTTCTCATTCCCATCTCCTCCCTCCCTCCTTCCCTCCCTTTTTCTTTCCTCTTCTCCCTCCCTCCCTCCTTTCACCAGTCCTCTGAGTCAACCTCTCTAGAGCAGCTCCAGCCTTCCGCAACGCAGCAAGGAGCAAGACCCCAATGGGTAGAGGCCATTCCCCCACCTGCCATTCCCGCCCCCCCCCGCCTGGCCTAGCCAGGGCTGACCCTCACCTGGGATAACGGCACTCCAGGCGGATGGTGGCCCCGCGGCTTCGGGCAATGACCGGGTGGGTGGCCAGCGAGGGCTTGTAGAACAGCTGCGTCTGGTAGGCCAGGAAGTCGGGGCTCATCTGAAAAGAGGGGAGCCAGGTCGGTTTTGCCGTGGCGCGAGTGCAGGCGGCACCCGCCGACCCACAAGGCCCGGGTGCCAACTCTCTGGAAAACGGGGCGACCGGGAAAACTGTGCGGGCGGTTGACTTAGGACCGGCTTTCTCCTGGTTTCAAATATTTTATTAGCTTATCAAAATAATAAAGAGAAAATCCGAGGAAGGTCAGATGGGAAAAGGGGAGGAGAAAAAAGTATAGGAGAAAAGGAAGGGGGGAAAAAAGAGACAGAAAAGCATTGACTGCTTTGGGGGCAGTAGAGTAAGGTCACAGCATAAAACCTCAGCTTTGTACTTGTATATAATAGAAATATAAATGTATAAATATCATAATATGCACTACTACTTAGCCATTTCTAGTCTAGCACACGAGACCTTCCTAAGCAGCAAAACCCAAAACCAAAGTTTCATTATTTATTTTTTTCCCCACCTCAAAGACAAAAGTCCAGAAGGGGTTTCCAGGTAGAAACTTTCTTTAATCCAGGGGGTCTTCAAACTGGGCCCTTTGAGGACTTGTGGACTTCAACTCCCAGAATTCCTCAGCCAGGCAGTGCCTGGCTAAGGAATTCTGGGAGTTGAAGTCCCCAAGTCATAAAAGGGTTCCTAGTTTCCTCACGCTGGCTGAGGAATTCTGGGAGTTGAAGTCTCCAAGTCATAAAAGGGTCCCAGTTCCCTCACGCTGGCTGAGGAATTCTGGGAGTTGAAGTCCAGCAGTTATAAAGGGGTCCTAGTTCCCTCACGCTGGCTGAGGAATTCTGGGAGTTGAAGTCCACAAGTCATAAAAGGGTCCTAGTTCCCTCACGCTGGCTGAGGAATTCTGGGAGTTGAAGTCGGCAAGTCATCAAAGGATCCTAGTTTATTTATTTATTTATTTATTTATTTTATTAAATTTCTATACCGCCCCTCTCCCGAAGGACTCGGGGCGGTGTACAGCCTAAACTTTAAAAAACATATAAATATACAAAATTTAAAATAATTAAAAATAAATTAAATCATTTGGCCAAAATCCTAAAACCCAAAACATACAAAATTTAAAATCTTAAAAAATACTCAGAAGCTTCTATGCCAGGCCGGCCTGTCGGAAAAGGAATGTTTTTAGTTCCCGACGGAAGGTGCGTAAATCTGTTATTATACGGAGTTCGGGGGGGAGCTCGTTCCATAACGTGGGAGCTCCCACAGAGAAGGCTCTCCCCCTGGGGGTCGCCAGCCGGCACTGTCTGGCCGACGGCTCCCTGAGGAGGCCCTCTCTGTGGGAGCGTACCGGACGGCGGGAGGTATTTGCTGGCAGTAGACGGTCCTGTAAGTATCCGGGTCCGATGCCATGGAGCGCTTTAAAAGTGGTCACTAACACCTTGAACCGCACCCGAAAGACCACCGGCAACCAGTGCAACTCACGCAGGAGCGGTGTTACGTGGGAGCGCCACGACGCTCCCATCACTACCCGCGCGGCTGCATTCTGGGCAAGTTGGAGCTTCCGGATGCACCTCAAGGGGAGCCCCATGTAGAGAGCATTACAGTAGTCCAGCCTGGAGGTCACGAGGGCATGAGTGACTGTGCGTAGCGAGTCCCGGTCTAGGAAGGGACGCAACTGGCGCACCAGGCGAACCTGGTGGAACATCCTCCCGGCCACGGCCGTCAGATGGTCCTCTAAGGACAGCCGTGAGTCCAGGAGGATTCCCAAGTTGCGAACCCTTCCTGTGGGAGCCACTGTTTCACCCCCAATACACAGCGATGGAATCAGCTGGCTGTACCGGGACGACGGTAACCACAGCCACTCGGTCTTGGAGGGGTTGAGCTTGAGTCCGTTTCTCCCCATCCATACCCGCACGGCCTCCAGGCACTGGGTCAGCACGGCAAGGGCATCGTTGGGGTGGTTTGGCGTGGAAATGTACAGCTGGGTATCATCAGCGTACTGGTGGTACTCCACGCCAAAACCACGGATGATCTCACCCAGCGGCTTTACATAAATGTTGAACAGTAGAGGCGAGAGGACCGACCCCTGAGGTACCCCACATACGAGGGGTCTCGGGGTCGACCTCTGGCCCCCTGTCAACACAGACTGCATCCGGCCAGAGAGGAAGGAGGAGAACCACTGCAAGACAGTGCCTCCTATGCCCAGCCCCTCCAACCGTTGCAGCATGATACCATGATCGATGGTATCAAAAGCCGCCGAGAGGTCCAATAGCACCAGAACAGAGGAGCAACCCCTGTCTTGGGCCCGCCAGAGATCATCCACCAACGCGACCAATGCTGTTTCCGTGCTGTAGCCAGGCCTGAAACCCGACTGGAACGGATCGAGATATGACGATTCCTCCAGGTGCTGCGGGAACTGTCGGGCAACCACACTCTCAACAACCTTCGCAAGAAAGCGAAGGTTGGAGACGGGACGGTAGTTTGATAAAACGGCTGGATCCAGGGCAGGCTTCTTGAGGAGGGGTCTCACCACTGCCTCTTTCAAGGCAGCGGGAAAGACACCCTCACTCAAGGAAGCGTTGATAATTGCTCGGAACCAGCCTCGTACCACCTCCCGGGAGGCCAGCACCAACCAGGAGGGGCACGGGTCCAGTAAACATGTGGTCGCCCTAAGTCCCCCCAGCAACCTGTCCACGTCCTCGGGGGTCACGGGGTCAAACTCAACCCAGGTAACAGTCTCAAGACCAGCCTCCGCCTCTCCCATTGGACATACCCAGTTGAAGTCGAAGCCTTCCCGTATCTGAGCGATTTTATCATACAGATATTTTCCGAAATCCTCAGCTCTACCCTCTAAGGGGTCTCCCCTCACCTCCTGATGAAGGAGGGAGCGGGTCACCCTAAACAAGGAGGCTGGGTGGTTATCTGATGACGCAATAAGAGCAGTGAGGTAGGAACACTTCTCTGCTCTTATCGCCATTAGGTAGGACCTAATATGGTCTCTTACCAATGTTCGGTCAGATTCGGCACGGCTCGATCTCCAACTGCTCTCTAGGCGTCTTTTCCGGCGTTTCATCTCTCTCAACCCCTCGTTATACCACGGGGCCGGTCGAGACCCACGCCGAATCAGAGGCCGCAAAGGCACAACTCGATCCAGGGCACCGGCAGCCGCCCTGTCCCAGGCCGCCACCACCTCTCCAACCGAGTCGTGTGTCAGAACCTCAGGAATTGGCCCAAGCTCTGCCTGGAACCGCTCGGGTTCCATCAGCCGCCTGGGGCGGTACCATCTCACCGGTTCCGCCACCCTGCGGTGGGGTGCAACGGTCCGAAAGTCCAAGCATAGGAGAGAGTGATCAGACCATGACAGGGGTTCAATGACTATATCCCCTACACTCTGACCACTGGCTGAGGAATTCTGGGAGTTGAAGTCCACAAGTCATAAAGGGTTCCTAGTTTCCTCACACTGGCTGCGGAATTCTGGGAGTTGAAGTCTCCAAGTCATAAAAGGGTCCCAGTTCCCTCACGCTGGCTGAGGAATTCTGGGAGTTGAAGTCCAGCAGTTATAAAGGGGTCCCAGTTCCCTCACGCTGGCTGAGGGATTCTGGGAGTTGAAGTCCACAAGTCATAAAAGGGTCCTAGTTCCCTCATGCTGGCTGAGGAATTCTGGGAGTTGAAGTCTCCAAGTCATAAAAGGGTCCCAGTTCCCTCATGCTGGCTGAGGAATTCTGGGAGTTGAAGTCTCCAAGTCATAAAAGGGTCCCAGTTCCCTCATGCTGGCTGAGGAATTCTGGGAGTTGAAGTCTCCAAGTCATAAAAGGGTCCCAGTTCCCTCACGCTGGCTGAGGAATTCTGGGCGTTGAAGTCCACGAGTCATCAAAGGGCCCAGCTTGAAGACCCCTGCTTTAATCCAACCGTGACCCCTTGAAGATGCCTGGACGTGAACTCCCAGAATCCCCTAGCCAGCTTTGCAAAGCTGGCTGGGGGATTCTGGGAGTTGACGTCCAGGCATCTTCAAGGGGTCACGGTTGGGAACGCCTGGTGTAGGGGTCTCCCCCAGAGTTGGTAGCAGATCTCCAGACCCCACCACCCTCCCCTTTTCTTCCTCCCGGAGCCCCCTCCCCTCGACGGGCATACCTGCACCACGCTGCCGCATTCGTGGAGTCCCACCTGGAAGACCACCGTCCCTGCCGCAGCCTCCAGCCTGGAAGGAGGGCAGGCAGCAGCCCCCAAAGCCAGCTCCGTGGGCGCCACCAGCTTCCCCAGCCCAAAGAGGTCCCGGTGGACGGTCACCACCATCCGGTGGGGCCCACACTCCACCTGCACCTGGGGGTGGGCATAAGTGGGCGGCCTGGCAGGGCAGCCCCGCAGGAAGAGAGCCAAGAAGGGGAGAAAGAACCAGGCAGCCATGGCCGGTCCCAGAGACTCAGCCCAGCCAGGGAAACGTTGGCAGGTGGAGGCTGTTTGGGGCCAGCCACTCCCCTGTGGCTCCCCTGCAGGAACAATGAACCCTGGCCCCGCCCACTCAGCAAGATGTGGCAGGCTGAAAACCAACAGGGCAAGCGAGAGGATGCTGGGGCAGAGGATGGGGAAAGAGAGGGGAAGAGGCTAAGCTAGACGGAACTCTTCGCTGGGCGGGGGTGGAACCCTGGTTTAATCAAACCATGGTTGGCTGAACCAACCTCAGGGCCCTTGTTTGCACAATATACTGAAGCACGAAGTCCTCACATGGTAGAGAGTGGGTTTTCAGGGTGGCCTCAGTCTCAACCAGGCAGTCTCCCGTCCTTCCTTCCTTCCTTCCTTCCTTCTTTCCTCCTTCCCTTTCCATCTCCTTCCTTCCTTCCTCCTGCCTGTCTTCCTTCCTCCCTCCATCTTCTTTCATTGCCTCCTTCTTTCTTTCCTTCCTTTCCTCCCTCCCTTTTCATCTTCTTCCTTGTTTCCTTTCTTCCGTCCTTCCTCCTTCCCTTTCTTTCCTTCCTTCCTTCCTTCCTTGCTTCCTTCCTTCCTCCCTCCCTCCCTCTCTTCCTCCCTCCTTTTCTCTCCCTTCCTTCCTTCCTTCCTTCCTGCATTCTTTCCTCCTTTCCTCCCTCCCTCCCTTTCCATCCCTTCCTCCTGTCTTCCTCCCTCCCTCTGTCTTATTTCATTGTCTCCTTCTTTCTTTCTTTCCTTCCTTCCTTCCTTCCTTCCTTCCTTCCTTCCTTCCTTCCTTCCTTCCTTCCTTCCTTCCCTCCCTCCCTCCCTTCTCCCTCCCTTTTAATCTTTTTCCTTGTTTCCTTCCTTCCGTCCTTCCTCCTTCCCTTTCTTTCCTTCCTTCCTTCCTTGCTTGCTTCCTCCCTCCCTCCCTCCCTTTCCCTTCCTTCCTTCCTTCCTTCCTTCCTTCCTTCCTTCCTTCCTTCCTTCCTTCCTTCCCTCCTTCCTTTTCATCCCATCCCATCCCTTCCCGTCTCATCCCATCCCATTCCACCTTCATTAAGGTCCACTTCTGCAGGGATGTTTTTCAACCTCGCCAACTTGAAGACGGGTGGATATCAATTCCCAGAATCCTTTTGCTGGCTGGGGGAATTCTGGGAACTGAAGTCCACCCACCTTCCAGGTGGAGCAACGCTCTGGCCCGTTTCCAATTTATGGAGCGTTTATCCAGCCAACCGTACACTCCACCGCTCTGGGCAGAGATAATATTGACCGAGCAAAGGTCCCCTACGGAGGGAGGGAGGGAGGGGGGGAAGGACCCAAAGGACCCCATTGCTCTCTCCACAGCCTGGTCCGGCCTCCTCCTCCTCCTCCTCCGGCCAGCCCTGCTTTCGTAGCAGCCAGGCAACTGGGTGGGGGATGAAATTGGGCGACGGACCTTCACCCTCGCCAAACTTTGCCCAGGGCTGAGTCCTAAGCGAGGTTGGGTGAGCAGAGAGGTCTGGCTGCCCCCCCCCCCGGCCTGCAGGGTCCCGCGAAGGAAGAGACGGGGGCGGAAGGGCAGCATGGCGACGTCAGTGGTCAAGTGAGTAGCCAGAGAGGTGGTCAGGGCCTTCCTCCACCAAGTCCCCAAGGGAGAGTGGCCTGGGGGGGGGCTCACAGAATGGAAGAGCTGCAAGGGAGGTCTTCTATAGTAGTAGTAGTAGTAATAATAATAATAATAATAGTAATAATAAGCTGGAAGGGACCTTGGAGGTCATCTAGTCCAACCCCCCTGCTCAGTTAGAACCAACCTCAGGGCCCTTGTTTGCGCAGTATACTGAAGCAGGAAGTCTTCACATGGTAGAGAGTGGATTTTCAGGGTGGCCTCAGTCTCAACCAGGCAGTCTCCCGTCCTTCCTTCCTTCCTTCCTTCCTTCCTTCCTTCCTTCCTTCCTTCCTTCCTTCCTTCCTCCCTCCCTCCCTCCCTCCCTCCCTCTCCCATCTCCTTCCTTCTTTCCTCCCATCCTCTTCTTCTCATTCCCTCCTTCTTTCCTTCCTTCCCTCCCTTTCTATCTTCTTTGTTTCCTTCCCTCCCTCCCTCCCTTCCTCCTTCCCTTTCCTTCCTTCCTTCCTTCCCTCTCCCTTCCTCCCTTTTTTCCTTCCTTCCTTCCCTCTCCCTTCCTCCCTCCCTCCCTCCCTTCTCTTCTCATTCCCTCCTTCTTTCTTTCCTTCCTTCCCTCCCTCCCTCTGTTTCCATCTCCTTCCTTCCCTCCCTCCTTCTTCCCTTTTCTTCCTTCCTTTCTTCTGTCTTCCTCCCTCCCTCCCTCCTCTTCTCATTCCCTCCTTCTTTCCTTCCTTCCCTCCCTCCCTCTGTTTCCATCTCCTTCCTTCCTTCCCTCCCTCCTTCCTTCTTCCCTTTTCTTCCTTCCTTTCTTCTGTCTTCCTTCCTTCCTTCCTCCCTCCTCTTCTCATTCCCTCCTTTCTTTCCTTCCTTCCCTCCCTCCCTCTGTTTCCATCTCCTTCCTTCCTTCCCTCCCTCCTTCCTTCTTCCCTTTTCTTCCTTCCTTTCTTCTGTCTTCTTCCCTCTTCTTCTCATTCCATCCTTCCTTCCTTCCTTCTGCCTCTTACTTCCTCCCTCCCTCTTCTTCTCCTTCCTTCCTTCCTTCCTTCCTTCCTTCCTTCCTTCCTTCCTTCCTTCCTTCCTTCCTTCCTTCCTTCCTTCCTTCCTTCCTTCTTTCCTTCCTTCCCCCTGCCGAACCCCCCCATATTACATCTCAGACAAACGCTTGTCCCATCTCTTCGTCAAAACCTGCAGTGTTGGAGAAACTCAGGAGGTCTAGTGGCCAGCGGTTCCGCAGATCAATTCTCCCCGCTGTCAGGAAGTCCCTCCGTAGTTCCAGCTTGCTTCTCTCCTTGACGAGTTTTTTTAGTGAAACGCGGTCATTAAACGAATCCGGCTCACCCCTCCCGTTGACTTTGCCTCGTCGGACGGTCGCCAAAGGGGATCACGGGACACCCCGCCCCCCCCGGGACAACCGTCGTCAAGCGGAGTCATTGGCCGAATTTGGATGACGTGGCCACTGGGGGGAGGGAGGGGGGGACGCTGCCATGGTTGTCAGCGTGCGAAACAGCCACGAGTCCCTTTTTTCGGTGCCTCGCTGTAAACTGAGGACTAGTAAAATGACCCTTGGCAAGTTACAGCTAAAGAAGAGAGATTGTGTTAAGTGGGGAGGGGGTCAAGTCGCTTCTTTTGAGAGGAGAAGCTATCTCTGCCAATCAGAATCTTTCAGCCTTGGCCCCTGGAAGGTGGGTGGGCTTCAACTCCCAGAATTCCCCAGCCAGCATGCGCTGGCTGGGGAATTCTGGGAGTTGAAGCCCACCCACCTTCCAGGGGCCAAGGTTGAAAGATTCCGGTCTGCAGAGACTTGGTCCCTGTCTCCAGACCTCCTCCCCCCTCCCATGTGCCCCATGATGGCCCCTTCCCCATTGCCTCCCCCTCCCCTCCAGTATCTCCCACCCACCTCTGCCCCTTCCTCCCCAGCATGGAAGCTTTGGAGCCTCCCACTACGGCTGAGACGTACGAGGATTTCCAGCCCGCAAAAGAGGAGGAAGAGTACGAGAAACACTTTGAGAAAGGTACCCGGAAGCGGATTTGAATCATGCACAGGCGCTGGGTGTGGGCGTGGGTGTGGTGGGGGGGAACGTGGGTTGGTAGGGTGGAAACCTGGAGATCTTGAGCAGGGGGCTGGTCTAGAAGACTTCCAAAGTCCCTTCCAGCTTATTTCTCATTCTCATTCTCATTCTAATAATTCTCATTCTAATAATTCAAATTCTAATAATTCTAATTCTAATCATTCTAACTAACTCTAACTCTAATTCTAATTCTAATTCTAAAATTCTAATTCTAATAATTCTAATTCTAATTCTAATAATTCTAATTCTAAAATTCTAATTCTAATAATTCTAATAATTCTAACTAATTCTAACTCTAATTCTAATTCTAAAATTCTAATTCTAAAATTCTAATTCTAATCTAATTGTAATTCTAATAATTCTCTTTGTAATTCTAATAATTCTAATTCTAATTCTAAAATTCTAATTCTAAAGTTCTAAAATTCTAATTCTAATTCTAATAATTTTAATTCTAATAATTCTAATTCTAAAATTCTAATTCTAATAATTCTAATTCTAATAATTCTAATTCTAATAATTCTAATTCTAATAATTCTAACTAACTCTAACTCTAATTGTAATTCTAATAATTCTAATTGTAATTCTAATAATTCTAATTGTAATTCTAATAATTCTAATTGTAATTCTAATAATTCTAATTCTAAAGTTCTAAAATTCTAATTCTAATTCTAATAATTTTAATTCTAATAATTCTAATTCTAAAATTCTAATAATTCTAATTCTAATAATTCTAATTCTAATAATTCTAATAATTCTAACTAACTCTAACTCTAATTCTAATTCTAATTCTAATTCTAAAATTCTAAAATTCTAAAATTCTAAAATTCTAAAATTCTAAAATTCTAAAATTCTAAAATTCTAAAATTCTAAAATTCTAAAATTCTAAAATTCTAAAATTCTAAAATTCTAATTCTAATTCAAATAATTCTAATTCTAATTCTAATAATTCTAACTGTAGTTTTAATTCTAATTCTAATCATTCTAATTCTAATTCCAATAATTTTAATTCTAATAATTCTAATTCTAATTCTAATCATTCTAATTCTAATCATTCTAATTCTAATCATTCTAATTCTAAAATTCTACTTCTAATTCCAATTCCAATTCAATCTCCTCCCTTGGGGGAGCCATGTCATGGTCCCGAGGTCGAGTCAGGGCTGCAAGTCCAGAAAGTACCCCCCTTTGATGGGTGTCTCAGAGCTTCTTGCACTTGTTTTTCCGGGGAAAGCCCCCCACCCTGCGAATGTCCATTTCTGGTCCTTGAAGGGCGGGTGGGTGGGGGTCTTCAGGACATCCTTCTCTTCACACAGACTTCCCGTTGTCAAAGTCTTTTTCCCGGCGCGTCTGTCCCACCAACCGTCTCCTTCTGGTGTTGATGGTGTTCTGTGCCGTTCTGATCCTCTCGGTCAGCATCCTGGGCATGCAAGGTGAGTGTGTCACACAAACGAGCTGGGACGTGGGGGTGCAAGCCCACGGGGGGGGAGGAAGCGTGGGGGCAGACCTGGAGTTGGAGACCGAGCATGCAAGATGGGAAGGGAAAGAAGAAGAGAAACGTGGATTGGTCCATGAGGAACCCAAAGCCGCTGGGGTGTCAACATCCAGCTCCAGAATCCAAATAAAACTCCGGGCTCATTCTGTCTCCGAAAATCTTACTGTTTATTGAATACACAGCATGGGTGTGTCGAAGCAAAACTAACTCTGAGGTTCCCACACCAGTTCATAGACTTAAACAATAATTTCCCCAGCCAACCCCCTCACCCAAAGTCTTACGTCGTCCATATCAACAAGCTCACTTTGTTATGGGAACCGTCTGCTTCAAATCCACACCTGTTCTGGCGTCCTTGAAAAGGACTCAGGCTCTCACGCAGAGGCACGTAGCTGCCAGAGTGTCATCCCTGACCTGCAATCTAAGTGATGGAAATGTGGGCAGACCCTGCATTCCTTTGTTTTTTAAACCTGGATTTCGGGTGCTGTAGGAACTGGCCAAAGCTAGAGGGCTGTTGCACGCCATCTAGTCCAACCCGGCTACAGCTGGTGCCCGATTTACAGCCGTAATCGAGCCCGCAGTTTCAGTCAGAACTGAAAATGGGAAGCGAAGGAAGAAGGGAAAAGTGGGTGGGACCACGTGGCGAAGCCCAAACTTGCTGAGACCTCCTATATAGGGCGGCAATCGATCCAGGCGACTGCTGTGGCTTTGGTTTTTTTTAACCTGGGTTTCGAGTATTGTAGGAATGGGCCCAAACTAGAGCGCGTAAGAGAATAACGGAGCTTTGGCGTGTGTGGAAAAGGGAGCCCACCCTGTGTCAAAGGAGGAGAGGGTCAGCTTCTACAGCCCGGGGATAAGGTTATGGGTTGCCCCCTCCCTCGGCTCTGCTTCCTCCCTCCCTCCCTCCCTCCCTCCCTCTCTCTGTTCCAGGCCTTCGGTTCACCGAAACCCTCCAGGAGACCCAGAAGGGCGTGCAAACTATGAGCCAGACGATCCAGAAGGGGGTCACCCAGCTCAAGGGCAAAAGTAAGGAGCCAGAGGGGTGCGAGAAGCAGCGTGCAAGCCCCCCACCCCCTCTTCCACCCCCAGCCCCACTTTCCCAGGCATCCGCTGGGGTGCCTATCTTATTGGAGAATGGGGAGCGACATGTCTCTTGGGGTATCAGAGGAAGAGGCTGCTGGTGCGATTCCTGCCAAGGAAGGGGTCCTCCTTTCCCCACCGTCCTCGAATCAAGGACTCTTTGGGGCCCGTGGCCATTGGCCCTGCTCTGACGGGGCCCTTGTTTTTGTCCCCTTTAGGTCAAAATGCCACCTCGAAACTGGCTGCGCTGGCGACCATTTTGCAACAGGAAAATGATAAATTGTTGAAAAGTCAGTGTTTTTCACTCCCAGAAAAAGCCTTTTTTCCAGCTGGCGGCAGTTTGGGTGGGGACTTGGGGGGGGTCTCCACAGAGGAATAAGGGATGCTCATTGTTGCCTTTCTCCCCTCTCAAAATCCCTGGTGAGAGAAAGGGGACACAACTGCTGCTGTAAATGTCAGGGGGTGTCTGGGAAAGAATTTGAGCGTTTTTTATTAAAAGGCAGCTGCTTTCATGAGCTCAGCTCACCTGGCATCTGCAGCTGCCCAGCCATCCTGTCTCCCCCCCTTTCCCCCATCCCAATTTAACAACCCCCCCCAATCAGCTCAGCCTCTCCATGCATCCATGAAGGGAGCTGATGCAGTTGCAGCTTCTCATGAAAGCACCTGCTTCGGAATCAAATGGCTTAGTGGGGTTTTTTTTGCCACCGTTGATTGACACGTTTTCCAAACCTGACAACTTGAAGAGGGGTGGACTTCAACTCTCAGAATTCCCCCAGAATTTTCCCAGAATTCCCCAGCCAGCATGCACCGGTGAAAGGAGTTGCTGGTGCTTATGAAAGCACCTGCCTCTCAATGAAATACCTTGGGTTTTTTTTTTTGGCACCATCGATTAACACGGTGTTTTTCAAACTTGCCAACTGGAAGATGGGTGGACGTCAAGTCCCAGAATTCCCCAGCCAGCATGCATTGATGAAAAGAGCTGCTGCTACTTATGAAGGCAGCCGCCTCCGAATCAAATGTCTTAGTGTTTTTTTGGCACCATCGATTAATACATTGCTTTTCAAACTCGGCAAACTGGAAGAGGGGTGGACTTCAAGTCCCAGAATTCACCAGCCAGCTGTGCTGGCTGGGGAATTCTGGGAGTTGAAGTCCATCTTCCAGTGGACTAAAGAAGATGGACTAACATCTGCCACCCTAAAGGTGCTTTTGTGCAGTCTGAGACAGGGTGGCATCAGGGCAAGGATAGGGGTCTTCCATGGGCAGGGATGGGATTCAGTTTTTCTCTTGGGATCCTGCCGTGGGTGTGTGGGTGTGTGGGTGGGTGTGGGTGGGTGTGTTTATGTGTCTGTGTGTATCTGTGCAAAGCTTCTTTCTACTCGTCTTCTAGTGGTGAAACTGACCCAGACCCAGCTGGAAACCATAGAGCAGAATTCCAGAGCTTTGAACTGTGAAATTATTGAAATGAGCAGCAATGGTAAAAACCGGTTTATTCTATTCTATTCTATTCTATTCTATTCTATTCTATTCTATTCTATTCTATTCTATTCTATTCTATTCTATTCTATTCTATTCTATTCTATTCTATTCTCCTTTCTCTCTCCTCTCCTCTCCCCTCCCCTCTCCTTTCTCTCTCCTCTCCTCTCCTTTCTCTCTCCTCTCCTCTCCTTTCTCTCTCCTCCCCTCCCCTCTCCTTTCTCTCTCCTCTCCCCTCCCCTTTCTCTCTCCTCTCCTCTCCCCTCCCCTCCCCTTTCTCTCTCCTCTCCTTTCTCTCTCCTCTCCCCTCCCCTCCCCTCTCCTTTCTCTCTCCTCTCCTCTCCTTTCTCTCTCCTCTCCTCTCTCTCTCCTCTCCCCTCCCCTCTCCTTTCTCTCTCCTCTCCTCTCCTTTCTCTCTCCTCTCCTCTCCTTTCTCTCTCCTCCCCTCCCCTCTCCTTTCTCTCTCCTCTCCCCTCCCCTTTCTCTCTCCTCTCCTCTCCCCTCCCCTCCCCTTTCTCTCTCCTCTCCTTTCTCTCTCCTCTCCCCTCCCTCCCCTCCCCTCTCCTTTCTCTCTCCTCTCCTCTCCTTTCTCTCTCCTCTCCTCTCTCTCTCCTCTCCCCTCCCCTCTCCTTTCTCTCTCCTCTCCCCTCCCCTCTCCTTTCTCTCTCCTCTCCTCTCCTCTCCTTTCTCTCTCCTCTCCTCTCTCTCCCCTCTCCTCTCCCCTCCCCTCCTTTCTCTCTCCTCTCCCTCCTCTCCTCTCCCCTCTCCTTTCTCTCTCCTCTCCTCTCCTCTCCCCTCCCTCCTTTCTCTCTCCTCTCCTCTCCTTTCTCTCTCCTCTCCTTTCTCTCTCCTCTCCTCTCCTCTTCCTCTCCTCTCCTCTCCCCTCTCCTTTCTCTCTCATCTCCTCTCCCCTCTCCTTTTTCTCTCCTCTCCCCTCCCCTCCGCTCCCCTCTCCTTACTCTCTCCTCTCCTCTCCCCTCCCCTCCTCTCCCCTCCCCTCCTCTCCCCTCCCCTCTCCTTTCTCTCCCCTCTCCTCTCCCCTCCCCTCCCCTCCCCTCCCCTTTCTCTCTCCTTCCCTCCCTTCTCCTTTCTCTTTCCTCTCCTCCCCTCTCCTTTCTCTCTCCTCTCCTCTCCCCTCTCCTTTCTCTCTCCTCTCCTCTCCCCTCCCCTCCCCTCTCCTTTCTCTCCTCTCCTTTCTCCTCTCCTCTCCTCTCCTCTCCCCTCTCCTTTCTCTCTCCTCTCCTCTTCCCTCCCCTCCCCTCCTTTCTCTCTCCTCTCCTCCCCTCTCCTTTCTCTCTCCTCCCCTCTCCCCTCTCCTTTCTCTCTCCTCTCCCCTCCCCTCCCCTCCTTCCTCTCTCCTCTCCTCTCCTCTCCCCTCCCTCCTTTCTCTCTCCTCTCCTCTCCTTTCTCTCTCCTCTCCTTTCTCTCTCCTCTCCTCTTCCTCTCCTCTCCTCTCCTCTCCCCTCTCCTTTCTCTCTCATCTCCTCTCCCCTCTCCTTTTTCTCTCCTCTCCCCTCCCCTCCGCTCCCCTCTCCTTTCTCTCTCCTCTCCCCTCCCCTCCTCTCCCCTCCCCTCCTCTCCCCTCCCCTCTCCTTTCTCTCTCCTCTCCTCTCCCCTCCCCTCCCCTCCCCTTTCTCTCTCCTTCCCTCCCTTCTCCTTTCTCTTTCCTCTCCTCCCCTTTCCTTTCTCTCTCCTCTCCTCTCCCCTCTCCTTTCTCTCTCCTCTCCTCTCCTCTCCCCTCCCCTCTCCTTTCTCTCCTCTCCTCTCCTTTCTCCTCTCCTCTCCTCTCCCCTCTCCTTTCTCTCTCCTCTCCTCTTCCCTCCCCTCCCCTCCTTTCTCTCTCCTCTTCTCCCCTCTCCTTTCTCTCTCCTCTCCTCTCCTCTCCCCTCTCCCCTCTCCTTTCTCTCTCCTCTCCTCTCTCCCCTCCCCTCCCCTCCCCTCTCCTTCCTCTCTCCTCTCCTCTCCCCTCCCCTCTCCTTTCTCTTTCCTCTCCTCTCCCCTCCCCTCTCCTTTCTCTCTCCTCTCCTCTCCCCTCCCCTCCCCTCTCCTTTCTCCTCTCCTCTCCTCTCCTCTCCCCTCCCCTCTCCTTCCTCTCTCCTCTCCTCTCCTCTCCTCTCCTCTCCTCTCCCCTCCCCTCTCCTCTCCCCTCCCTTTCTCTCTTCTCTTCTCTCCCCTTCCCTCTCCTCCCCTTCCCTCCTCTCTCCTCTCTTCTTTTTCTTCTCTTCTCTTCTTTCATTTCTTCTTCTAGTTACTTCTATAGAATACAGAATAGTTGGAAGGGACCACGGAGGTCTTCTATCTAGTCCAACCCCCCCCCCTGCTCTGGCAGGAAGCCGTGTTCCATTTCAGCCAAGCGGCTGTCCAGTCTCTTCTTAAAAACTCCCCGTTTTGGAGGACCCACAACTTCCGGTGGCAAGTTGCTCCCCTGGTTAATTGTCCCCCCTGTTGGGAAACTCCTCCTTAGTTCCAGCTCGCTTCTCTCCTTGATGGGCTCCCCCCCCTCGCTTCTTCTTCTTTTTTTTAATCTTTTTTATTGGTTTCCCCCCTCCCCATATATGCAAAATTTTTCCAATCAACAAGTTGTCTGAAATTTGCTAGACTAATACATATTCAATTCCTAATCCTTGCTTCTTTCCTCTAACTAAATATAAAATAGGTTCCAAATTTGATAATAGTCCGTATCTTTTTTGTCTTTTAGTCTCATGGTTAATCTGTCCATTTCTGCACAATCTAAGATCTTCCTGATTATTTCTTCCTCTTGTGGCAAAGCTTCATTTTTCCAATATTGTGCAAAGATTATTCTTGCTGCTGTAGTAATATGTAAAATTAGATATAGTTTCTGCTTATTAATCTTTTCAGGCATAATGCCTAATAAAAAAAGTTCAGGTTTAAAATCCACCTGTTCACCCAATATTTTTTCTAGCCACATGTGTATATTTTTCCAATAAACCTTTGCCTTTCCACAAATATGATAATATGAGCCTATATTATGTTTACATTTCCAACATCTATCTGACATATTTTTAAACATTCTTACTAGTCTTACTGGTGGAAAGGGCCACCTATAAAACATTGTATATAAGTTTTCTTTGTATGAAGTAGACATTGTCAATTTATAATTTCTCTCCCATAACATTTGCCATTTTTCTAATTCTATATTATAACCAAAAATTTTTTGCCCATCTTGTCATTGTTTCTTTCCTTTGTTCACTTTCCATATCTAAAGTTAACAAACAATTATACATTTTCTTAATCAATTCCTCATCTGAGGACAACAAAAGCTTATCAAACACATTTTGATCTTTATAAAATCCATACATTTTTTACCCGTCACTTCTTCTCCTGCCCTTCTGGGGCTTTGGGGAAGAGGGGGACCCCCCTCTTCTTTAGGGCAGCCCCTCAAATTATTATTATTATTATTTATTTAATTATTTAATTATCCAATACTGGAAGGCTGCTCTCCTGCCCCCCCCTGGCCGTTTTTTTTCTCCAGACGGGACGTTCCCAAGTCCTGCCGCCGTTCTTCTTCTTCGTACCTTTCAGCCTCCAGGCCTTTCAATCTTCCCCGTTGCTCTTCTCTGCACTTGTTTTATTTATTTATTTATTTTTATTTATTAATCAATTTTCTATACCGCCCCTCTCCCGAAGGACTCGGGGCGGTGTACAGCCTAAAATTTAAAAAACATATAAATATACAAACTTTAAAATAATTAAAAAAATGAATTAAATAATTTGGCCGAAATCCCCATTTAAAACCCAAAACATACAAAGCTTAAAATCGTAAAAAAAATACTCAGTCCCCCTAAAACATTTTGACCCTATTGGAACCGAAGCTTCCCAACGTCTCAACCTCTATTTGGGGGGGGGGCTCTGATTTTTCCCTCTCTGCCGACAGGGAGCAAGAGCGGCTGCTGTCCCCGAGGCTGGCTGACCTTTCGCTCAAGCTGCTACTGGACAACCTGGTCGACGAAGAGCTGGCAGGAGGCCAAAAAAGACTGCGAGGAGAAGAAATCCCACCTGGTGATCATCAATTCCGCGGAGGAGAAAGTAGGTGGGCTGGGCTGGGCGGTTCCCTGGGTCTCCAGCAGGGGGCAGGAGAGAGGGCAGGGTGGCCGCCTTTGCTCCTCATGGGCTCCCCGCCATTCTCTGCCCGGACTTTGCAGCTCTCGGACCTGACAGTCAGTCCTCGGACTTGCAACGGTTTGTTTAGTGACCGAAGTTACAACTGCTTGAAGAAAAAAAGGGATTTAGCCGTCGTTTTTCAAACTTACGACCGTCACAGCATCCTTAGAATAGAATAGAGTAGAGTAGAGTAGAGTAGAACAGAATAGAAGCTGGAAGGGACCTTGGAGGTCTTCTAGTCCAGCCCCCTGATCAAGCAGGAGGACCTATACCATTTCAATTAATCAATGAATCAATCAGAGAGAATAGAATAGAAATAAGGAATAGAATAGAATAGAATAGAAAATAGAATAGAATAGAATAATAATGATAGAATAGAATAGAATAGAATTAGAATAGAATAGAATAGAAAATAGAATAGAATAGAGTAATAATGATAGGATAGAATAGAATAGAATAGAATAGAATAGAATAGAATAGAATAGAATAGAATAGAAGCTGGAAGGGACCTTGGAGGTCTTCTAGTCCAGCCCCCCGCTCAAGCAGGAGGATCTATACCGTCTCAGACCAGTGACTGAGACCTTGTGGTCACGCGATCAAAACTCGGACGCTTGGCAACTGCCTCGTAGTTATGACGGCCGCAGCGTCTGTGAGGTCACGCGATCGGTCCCCTTTTGCGACTAAGCGAAGTCCATGGGGAAGCACCGATTCGCTTAACGACCGTGTTACTGGCTTAAGGACATCAGGGACACCAAAGCTCACTTAACCCACGTCTCGCTTAGCGATGGAAATTCGGGGCTCGGCTGCCGTCCTAAGGCGAGGACCTACCCTGTACTTCTCCCGCACCAGCTTCCTGCCGCGCTCCCTCGCCCCGCCCGGAGGTGGCGGGTTTGTCCATCCAAGGAATTTTGCTGGAAACCCGTTTTGGGGGAGACGGACGGCGTGTGAATGCATGCGCGTTTTCTCCGCCAGGCCTTTGTGAAGGACAGCAGGAAGGGAGGCGACACCTGGATCGGCTTGACCGACGAGAGCGGCTCCTGGACGTGGGTGGACGGCTCCTCGTACGTGGTGGACCCAAAGTGAGTCCCGCTTGACCGTTGGCCCTCTCTGCCCCCCCAAAGGGGCTTAAAGGGCCCCCACCCCTCACTTTCTGCCACCAGACCCTTGGCGTTTTATGCCACAGATAAAACGAGAGAGTCTGTTTTCACGGAGGGGAGGGGGAAATAGAGTGGGAGGGGGGTCAGCGATATCGTCTTTATTCCCTCCTTGATGGGGGCTAGCATCCCGCTGGACGGCCTCCGCCTGCCTTCGCTGGGGGGGGGGCGCTCCCAGCATCCACAGGCCGGCCGGCCTCCAGACGCCGCTTTGGGAAGATCCAGTTCAGGCAGAGGGAGAAGCAGCAGCGGAAGAGGCCCTGGCTGGCTGGGGGTGATGGGAGTTGTAGTCCAGCACATGGGGGTGGGTGGGGGGGAATCAGCTTGGAGGGAGTTGCTTTGAGGTGCCAGGAGACATTCAATCTGATTCGCTTTTCTTTTCCTTCCTATCTTGCTCCCTCCTTTGCTTTTCCTTCCTTCCTTTGCTTCCTTCCTCTTTCCTTCCTTCCTTTCCTTCCTTCCTCTTTCCTTCCTCCTTCATTCCCTTTCTTTTCCTTCCTCCCTCCCTCCTTTTCCTTCCTTCCTTTGCTTCCTTCCTCTTTCCTTCCTTCCTTTGCTTCCTTCCTCTTTCCTTCCTCCTTCATTCCCTTTCTTTTACTTCCTTCCCTTCCTCTCTGTCCCCTCCCTCCCTTTCTTTTACTGCCTCCATCCCTCCTTTCTTTTCCTTCCTTCCTTCTTTCCTTCCTTCCTTCCCTCCCTTCCTCTCTCCCTCCATGCCCCCTCCCTCCCTCCCTCCCTCCCTCCCTTTTAATTTTTCTCCCTTCTTCCTTTCCAGGGACTGGGGCATCGGCCAGCCAGACCACTGGTACGGCCACGGCCTGGGCGGGGGAGAGGACTGCGCCCACATGAGGCGGGACGGCCTGTGGAACGACAACCACTGCTCCCGCGGCTTCACCTGGGTCTGTGAGATGCAGCTGGGCATCTGAACACCACCAAGAGCCCCCCCCGCCTCACTGGGCCGGACTCTGTGCGTGCGTGTCTGCGTGTTGCGAGTGTGTGTGGTGCGTGAGGCAGGTTGACCATCGGTGGGCTGAGAGCCAGCCCCTGTCCCTGGGAGGCTCGTGCGACTTCCCTGCGGAGGCGGGCCGGAGCCAACCTGAAAGACGTCGGGCGAAGCCTGGGGCCGATCTGGCTGGCGGGCGCGCCTCCTCGCACCCGGGACACAGAGCTGGCTTCCAAGCTGTTCACGCACACGGGGAGGGTGGACAGGAGAGCGCCCTGATCCGATGTCTTTTTGAAAGCAAAATAAAGCTTCTTTTAAAAGCAGCTGCCTCTTCGTCTTCGTCTTCGTCTTCCACTTGGGAGGGGGGGGTCCACCTCTTTGCGTTGGTCGGCTTCCCCACCAGCCGATGGGTCAAGGCCTAGAGGTTGCACCCCCCCCGGGGTTAGGGGGGGTGTCTTGTAGTTTTCCTGCAGGGCGGTTCCTCCCCCCCCGCCGCCCCCCAGGTTTGCAAATCCCAGCTGACCTAGGAGGATCTGGGGAAAACTCAGGAGGACGAGGCCTGATTTATACGGGGACGGGAGACCACCAGAGGATCACATTCCGGTAGGTTCGGCCGCAGTCCCCTCCCACCCACCCCCAAAACCCTTCCCCCTCCCCTCCCCCTCCCCCCCCGGAAAAAAGGCAATGCAAACTACATTCCATTTGTGGCTGGGAAAATGAGCAGCTCTACTCAAGGGAGATTTGAACTCGCTGCTTTGGTCACTGGGGGGGGGGATCTCCAAACCTGTCCCTTTCAGACTTGTGGACTTCAAGCCCCCATCCCTTGTCCCCTCGAAGTTGGAATCATTAGACTAGGGGTGGGGGTCTCTAAGCCCGGCCCCTTTAAGACGTGTCGGCTGGCTGAGGAATTCTGGGAGTTGAAGTCCACAAGTCTTAAAGGGGCAGGGTTGGGGACCCCCTGCATTAGATGATTCACCAGTCAAGAGGCACATCACTATGTCCCAAGACCATCACAACTGGCCCACCCTCATTTGCCCACCCACCCAATTTCTGCCTCCCCCCCAGATCTCCCCTCCCCTGGAGCTAAGCCCCTCCGGTCTGGCCCCCAGATTGCCTTGGAGAAAGGCTGCACCCAAATGAGGCTGGGGGGCTGTGGACCTGACGGCCTCCGAGGGCTGGCACTCCTTCCGCTTTGAGGCAGAGGCCCTGCAGCAGCTGGCCCTGGGCGAGGCGGGCCGAGGGGCCGGGCTGGGGTCCTTGAGCTCTGCTGGGCAAGGGTCTCTTCCAGTCCCTGAGACTCTGCCCGGGTGTACGAAACTGGCAATAAATCTGAATTTCTAAGAAATGCCTTGGGATTCACTGGGGTGATGAGAGAGAGAGAGAGAGAGAGAGAGAGAGAGAGAGAGAGAGAGAGAGAGAGAGAGAGAGAGAGAGAGAGAGAGAGAGAGAGAGAGAGAGAGAGAGAGAGAGATGAGAGATGAGAAGAATGGATGGTTGGATGCATGGATGGATGGATAGGTAGGTAGGTAGGTAGGTAGGTAGATAGATAGATAGATAGATAGATAGATACAGTAGATAGATAGATACAGTAGATAGATAGATAGATAGATAAGAGATAGATAGATAGATAGAGTAGATAGATACAGTAGATAGATAGATAGATACAGTAGATAGATAGAGTAGATAGATAGATAGATACAGTAGATAGATAATTTTTTTGCAAGACCACCAAATGTGAAAGTAAGTAGCGTCCATAGAATCACATCGCCAACATTTGGGTTGCAAATTTGGATACATAGACGATAATTTTTTGGGATCTAAGTGCCATCTGTAAAACATTTTATAAAAATTTTCTCTTAGATGCTGAGCTTGTGTAAATTTAACATTTTTCACCCATATTCTTTTCCAAATTTCCATCATAATTGGGTGACCGAAGTTACCTTCCCACTTAATCATACAGTCTTTAATTAATTCAGTTCCAGAATCAATTTCAATTAAAGCATCATATATTCTTTTAATATGCATCTTTCTTTGATCTCTAATTTGTATAATTAATTTTTCATCATCCTTTAGAGAAAAACCCATCTTGACATCTTTTTGCCATCTGGCTTGAAGTTGTGCGTGATAAAACCAATTATGAGCTATACCTTCCTCCCTTAATTTATCTAATGATTTCAGTTCTAGGCTATTCCCTTCTTTATTTAAAAGTTTATCATAGGGCACCACGTCTTGGATTTGTTGTATACCTATGCTCTGTATTGCGTGTCTGGGAACTGTCCATAAAGGAATTTTACCATTTAACTTATAATAATACTTTTTCCAGACTCGCAAGACAGAGTTTCTTATTATATGCTCTTTAAAACCCCTATCCAGTTTTTTATCATAAACTAAATACGCGTGGAGCCCATATACTAACCCATATCCTTCTATATTTAATATTCTTTCATTTGTTAAATTAATCCAATCACTTATAACCACTAGAACTGCTGCATAGTAATATAATTTAAAATTAGGCACTTTCAAACCACCCCTCTCTCTTGTGTCTTGAATAATTTTAAATTTGACCCTTGGTTTCTTGCCATCCCAAATAAATTTGTTTATACCTTTCTGCCATTCATCAAGATTTCCATCCTTTTTAAGTATTGGTAACATTTGAAATAAAAATAAAAATTTCGGCAATACATTCATTTTAATAGCGGCTATTCTGCCCAACATAGATAATTGTAGTTTTTTCCAATTCTCCAATTCTTTTTGTACTTTACACCATAAGAGTTCATAATTATTCTTATATAATTTACCATTTGAAGCTTCTATATAAATTCCTAAATATTTAACTTTTTTAACTATCTCGCATCCCGTTATTCTTTCCAAATCTTGTTTTAATTTATTATCAAGATTTTTAACCAACATCTTTGTCTTGGATAAATTTAGTTTAAAACCTGAAACTTTTCCATAATTTCGAATAATTTCCATCAAACTCTGAGCCGATTGTATTGGCTGAGTTAGCGTCACAAGTAAATCGTCTGCAAAGGCACATAATCTATAATCATGTTGTCTAATTTGTACCCCCCTTAATTCCTCTGATGCTCTAATCCTATTCAATAGTACCTCTAAAGTTAAAACAAACAATAAGGGGGATAAGGGACAACCCTGTCTGGTACCCTTTTCTATATTAAATGAATCTGTTAATTGTCCATTCACTATAATCTGTCCTGTTTGTTTCTGATATATAGCTGATATAGAATTAATAAACTGGTCCCCCATTCCCATCCTTACCACAAGCCTTTGCAGAAATGTCCAATTCAGTCTATCAAAAGCTTTTTCTGCATCTAAAAACATTAAAACAGCCGGTACTTGGATATGTTTATCCAAATATTCCAATATGTTAACAAGTTGTCTAACATTGGTTTTCATCTGTCTCCCTTGTAAAAAACCAGTTTGATCCGGGTGAATCCTCTGTGTCAAAACTGTCATTAATCTATTAGCCAAAATTTTTGCAAAAATCTTATAATCCGTATTCAACAAGGAAATAGGTCTAAAATTTTCTACTTGAACATTATCTTTGCCCTCTTTAGGAATCAAGCATACATTAGCCGTTTTCCAGGAGGGTGGAACCCGACCACCCTCTTGTATATTCACAAATAACTCCCTCATATGTTCCACCATTTCCTCCTGTAAACACCTATAATAGATCGTAGTAAAGCCATCAGTACCTGGAGATTTTCCCAATTTCAATTGCTTAATTGCGTCAATAATTTCTTCTGACTTAATCAAAGCATTTAATCTATCTCTTTGTTCCAAAGTAATTTCCGAAACATTTTGGTTTTGTAAAAAGGCATCTATCTCCTTCTCTTGAACTTTTTCTTCAGCATACAATTTGGTGTAGAACTCTAGAAAAGCCTTCTTAATAGTTTCTTGATGAAATACTTCTTGCCCTTTATATTCAACCTTCTCAATTAAACGGGATTTTTGTTTTTTCCCCTTAATGTATAAGCCAACCATCTGCCAGGTTTATTAGCATTAAAAAAAGTATTATGTTTAGCATATTGTATATTCCTGGCAACCTGATCGGTCATCAAAATATCAAATTGTTTCCGTAAAACCTTTATCCCTTCTTTAATATTACTATCATCTGGTTTATCAATTAATAATAACTCTTTCTTTCTTATTTCCGCTTCTAAAACTCGCCTCTTTTCCTCCTGTTTACGTCTATGCCTAGCATTCAGTTCAATTAATATTCCACGCATGTGGGCCTTACTAGAGTCCCACACCACTTCTATTGGTAAACCTACATTCTTATTTAACCTAAAAAATTCCTTGATAGCCTTTTTACATTCTTGCACATACATTTCATAATTAAACAGATTTTCATTAAGTCTCCAGGATCTGCTTAAAAATTGGCCAGACCTTAATTCCATCATAACTGGATTATGGTCAGACAATACATTAGGTAAAATTTTAACTTTCTTCAAATTTAACATAAAATCACTAGTAGTTAAAATAAAATCAATTCTAGAAAATGATTGATGTCTGTCAGAGAAAAAAGTAAACTCTTGATCCCTACCATGTCTTTCTCTCCAAATATCTAACAAATTAAAATCATCTTTAATATCAAAGAAAGATTTAGGTAAAATTGAACGCGATTGAGAAACTAATGAAATCTTTTTCTTATCCAAACCAGCATCAAGGATTCCATTCCAGTCTCCCATTAAAATACAGGATCTGTAGTCCAACTCTAATAACTTTTTGTGTAATGATTTATAAAACATGCCTTGTTTTTGGTTTGGAGCATATATACCCATCAAGAGAACTTTCTTCCCATCCAGTAAAATTTCTATAGCTAAAAATCTACCTTGATTATCTGCTTCTAATAACTTAGCTTTTATATTATTTTTAACATAAATAACAATTCCATTTTTTTTATCTAAAGATGATGCCACAAAGTGTGCACCCAGCTTATTATTAATCAAATATTTCTGGTCTGAAAATCTAATGTGAGTTTCTTGTAGACAGATTACATCATTTTTACATTGCTTCAAATAATGAAATATCTTCTTCCTTTTTTGTGGAGAATTTAAACCGTTGACATTCCACGTCAAATACTTATTTGACATGGCCTTTACGTGAAAGCTTCTGCAAAGACCATTCCACTTCTTCCTGCCTCTTGGGTCTTGCTCCCATGGCTTCCATAGATGTCAGATCAGTTTGCTTGGTTTGAGTTGGTTGTGTTTTTTCTCTTTGTTCAATAACTTTAGTAGATTCACGTGCACGCCTTGGATCTTTAGGCTTGTCTAGTGCCAAAGGTTGAAAAATATCAATTGACTGCACTGGTTGCTCAACTGCTTTATCCAAAAGAACCGATGAAATTAGTCGAGGTTGTTGAAGTTCCGCAGATTGCAGTAATTCTAAATCTTTAAGGCTTTTTGGATAAAAATATGGTGGATTCTTCAAAATATCCTGAAAAAGCGTATTGAGTTTGTACCACAGTTGTTTTTGTTGGGTATTACAAAGGACTGTTCCACCACAGAGACTAAGTTGATTTTGAACTTGATTACTGCTGCAAGACTGTTGGTGGGACAATATTGGAAGTCACCTGAAATACCATCTATTGAAGAATGGACATTAAAAGTTACCCATCTTGTGGAGATGGCTAAGATTTCGGCATACCTGAAGAACCACTCAAATGAAACGTTTTTGATGGACTGGAAGAAATGGATTGATTATATGCAAAAGAAATATCAGTTGAAAGAATTAGATTTGATATATAGTTAAATAGTTTAATATAGTAGTTTAGTGGGGTTTCTTGTGTTTTTACCCTGTATTCATTCTGGGAAGCCTGGGGGGGAGGGGGGAGGGAGATAATATACATTAGTTTATGTTTCTCAACTGTAGTTGGGGGCTTAGGGATTAGATAATTTTTGTAGGATGCTCGGTAGAATTTTAGTTAGCGTTTTGGATGGCGAGGAGGAGGAGTGAAAATACAAGAGAAGTGGGCCGGTGGAGGGTGTTGTGGAGGGGGGTTCCGAGCAGTTTTTTGTATTGTTTATTTCTATTATGTAATTTGTTTGTTTGTTTTCAGTTGAGTTAATAGGTTACTATGTTATAATTGTTAAAAGTTTTTTAAAAATTTAATAAAAAAATTATTAAAAAAAAAAAAAGTAGATAGATAGATAAGAGATAGATAGATAGATAGATAGATAGATAGATAGATAGATAGATAGATAGATAGATAGATAGATAGATAGAGTAGAATGGATGGTTGGATGCATGGATGGATGGATAATGGATAGATAGATAGATAGGTAGATAGATAGATAGATAGATAGATAGATAGATAGATAGATAGATAGATAGATAGATAGATAGATAGATAGAGGGCAGACAGACAGAAATACAAATAATAGAAATGGAAATGGAAATATAAATATGATAGAGCTAGGGACAGACAGACAGACAGACATAGGTGGCTGAATGGACGCCGTCCAGAGTCACCAACGGTAAGTTTGGTGCCCACATATGTTTTCTTAATCAATCAATAAATAAAACAGAATAAGCCACAAAACCCAGAAAGACAGAACACCGCGGGTTGTGCGAAGGCCATGCTGGGATCCCAGGCTGGAAACCCCCCTGCCCCCCCAGCTCAGGCCTGCCTGCTGACCGATGGGAGCTGCCCGCCTTTCCACTTGCCCAGGATGCAGAGAAAACGACAATTTCTGCCGTAGATTTTTGTCCCAGATTCGTTTTATTGGCTCCAAGAAGCGTCGGGCAGCTGCTTCACGGGGGTCCAGCTGGCGGCGTCTCCCCTGGGACTCACTGCAGCGCCTGCATTTCGCACATCCACCATAGGTTGAGGTGGCAGAAGGCATGAGCCCACAGCCCGTCACGGTAGGTCTTGGTGCAGATATTGTCATACCCCGTTACGTAAAACCACCAGTCGCTGGAAGGGCAAAGCAGAAGAGGGGGGGTCAACCCAGGGGTGGGAGGAAGACCCCCTTCTGTCTGTGTGGAAGAGGCAGCTAAGCCAGGTGAGATTTGGAAGGATCCCTGAGGTCATCTAGTCCAACCCCGGCCCGGAGCAGCCATCCAATTTTCCCCTGACTAGGGTGATGGGAGTGGGGGGGGGTCACAAGGGAGGCGGCATTTTATAGCCTGGGGGAATTGTGCAAATTGGCTTGTTTGTCCTGCAGGGGATGCCAATCTGGGTCAGTTGAGGAAAGGCCCACCTCCAGGTGAAAATGCCCACAGGGGCGTTGGGGAGAAGAGGCGGCACTGCCTACGCTCCAGAGGCATGCTGGCTGAGGAATTCTGGGAGTTGAAGTCTAGAGCTCTTAAATAAGAGAATTCTGGGAACTGAACCTCCAACATTTTAAAGGCAATTCTGGGAGTTGACGTCTGCCTCTCTTAATGTGGCTGAGGTTGAGAAACATTGCTGGAAGAGAGTATCCAGAGCCCATGGGGCACAGCTGCCTTCTCCAGGGCAGTGTGGGCCCCAGGATCCCACCACGTGTTTCCTGTATGTTTGGCAGGATCCCATCGAGGATGTGGGGCCGGCTGCGTAGTCCCCACATTGGTGCTTTGAACGCCTGGAGGGCTTATCCCGTGACCCCCGCGCCCTCAGGGTGCCAGGGGCCTTGCACTGTGCAATGAAGCCCCCCCCGAGTGTCTGCTTGCAGGAGTGCAGTAGCGCAAGGGGGCTTCAGCATGTGAAGACCCCCACCCCAGGAAGACAAGTGTGCAAGTGTGCAAACACAAAGCCTACAGTCTGGAAGGGGATCTGCTAGGTGCCAATGCTGCCTCCCAAAACAGAAGCCCAACACAGAGAAGGGAGGAGAGAGGCGAGTAGGGAGTGGGGAGACTCACATCCTGTTCATGGTGTAGGGTGTCCCGTCCACCCACCTCCACGTCTGGTCCTCGAACGTCAGTCC
This sequence comes from Bothrops alternatus, assembly GCA_034064705.1. NCBI lineage: Eukaryota > Metazoa > Chordata > Lepidosauria > Squamata > Viperidae > Bothrops > Bothrops alternatus. The sequence goes on from JARGCV010000325.1 coordinate 965,937, forward strand.
GATTCAAACGCTGTACTGTTTGGTAAGCTGGAATACAAATTGCTACACAAGAAAAAAAGGGAGAGCAGGCAAGAGCTGGACACCGAGGGTTTCGGCCCTCCGCAGGTACAGCAGCCTTGGCCCACCTCCCTGCGATGGATGAGGAAGTGGAGACACTGACCTTCTCTAGGGGGCTGGTGATGACCACCAGGTGGGCTTGCTTGTCTTCACAATCCTGCTTGGCTTCGGTCCAGCTGTTCTGCGCAGAGGACAGCCAGTAGCAGCTCTGCTGAAAGAGATGCCAGTCCCAGGGGCAGCAGCCCCTGTCCGGCCCTGTGGGGGGTGGTTGGAGGAGGGAGGGAGAGGGGAGAGAAGAGGGGGGCACCGTTATAGCTGGGGCAGGGGACAGGGACATGGTGGGCAGAAGTGCCGGTGATACGCTACCCAGCTGGAATGATCAACTGGACTTTGGCTGAATTGGAAAACCTAGACCGGAAAACGCGTAAACTTTTGAATATGCACCACGCTCTACATCCACGAAGGGACACTGACAGGTTGGACCTGCCCAGAAAAATAGGGCGCAGAGGAGTATTGCAAATCCACCAAACTGTAGAAGAAGAAAAACAAAGTAGAGTACTTTATGATCTATGATGATTGCTTCTTAATATGATCTTATGATTAATGTTGATTGCTTTAATAAATTTAAAAAAAAAACAATGTAGAGAAAAACTGCTGCAGGCTGTGAAAACTGACCGCTATAAAAATAACAGAAACAAAGGCAGACTATAAGGAGAAGCAGCTGGATGACAGATTAAAGAGATGGAAAACCCAAGGTGGACATGGGCATGGCTTAAAACGGAAGGCCTAATACCGGCTGCTCAAGGACAGACACTACAAACTGACGCCATGAAAGCAAGGATACAAAAAAATCCACTGACAATCCAAATTGTCGACTTCGCAGCGACCATGTCGAAACTGTTTCCCATCTGATGGGTGAGTGCAGCAAAATCCCGTGACGCGACCGAGTTGCTGAATTAATCCACTGGGCCTTGTGTAAAAAAAAACACACGACTTGCCTGTCTCCGAAAAGTCGTGGGAACCCAGGGTGGAAAAAGTTGTCGGGAATGAGAGGGTGAAGATCTTGTGGGACTTTCGAATAGAGACAGATGGCCGTTTGGAATACAACATGCCGGATATCGCAGTTGTAGACAACCCAAGCGTACAGCTGATTGATATCGCTGTACCAGGAGACCCCCCTGTGCAATCCAGAGATGCCCCCTGCCCCTGCCCAGGTCACCTGTCCTCTTGTGTTTTGTGTCCTCCAAGTCGCACTTCAGCTGCTCCAGAGTCCCTTGAAGTTTCTTGATCTGGTCCTGGGACTGGAATTTCACTGGAGGTGGGGAAGGGCAGCGTCACTCCTTGAGGGAGGGTCAAAGGGGGGACTTTTCAATGCCTCCCTTCCTTCCAAATTTACCTTCCCTTGTTTCTTTAGTGAGATTTTTCACCATCTGCTCGACTTTTTGCAGAGTTTTCACATTGTTGGTCTCTGGGAAAGATGTAAACAAATCAGAGCAGTGTTGCTCAACCTTGTCTGCTGGAAGATGGGTGGACTTCAACTCCCAGAATTCCCCACAAGCCAGCCTGGCTAGTGGGGAATTCTGGGAGTTGAAGTCCACTCATCTTCCAGCAGACAAGGTTGAGAAACGTTGGGTTAGAGCAGGGAATCTCCAAAGTTGGGCAGTTTAAGCACTCGTGGACTTCAACTTCGATGGCTGGCGGGGAATTCTGGGAATTGAAGGCCACAAGGCTAAAAGTGGGCCCCCTTGGAGAGCCCTGGGTTTGAGTGTCAAATATTCATGGAAGAACAGAAGCCAGGAAGGAGAGAGAGAGAGACGGTGGTCCTTCTACCATTTTGTTGCAGAGCCGCTAATTCCGTGGCGATTGTGCGGTTGATGACCTTCAGATCTTCCTGCATCTTCCACAAGGTGGTGGAGTATTTGTGCCCTGTGGAGATGGAGATGAAGAAGAAGGAGGAAGGGGAGGAGGAGTAGGAGGAGAGGGGGGGGCTGCCTGCCTGCCGGCCTGCCTTGAAGCCGTGTCTGTCCCTCCATGTACCTCCCTCTTTTCCTGGCCTTGCTATCCTTCCTACTTCTGGGGTCCCTTTGCAGATTATGGACCTCAGCCCATTGCGGCCCCTTTAAATCATTCTTTTGTGCGTGGTTGTGAGTAATTGTGTGCTAGACAGTGTGTTTTAGGTTAATTGACTGGAAGAACACAGCCCTCTGTTTGCTACTAGAATATATTATCAACAATAAAAAGATTTTTTCCTTCTAGGAAGTTTACCTACAAGCAACAGACATTATTATTTCTGGGTCTCTTGTAATGTTAATTAGTAGCTTCTCCCTAGCAATTTACAGATCGCCACAGCTCAGGTGTCCTCCCTGTTACTCCCCACTAACTGGTGGGGAGGAACACTAATAAATCATCTCCCTTTGCACCTTTTTCAAGCCTCCATGATGTAAAAAAGAAATATTTTAAGAGGAAAACAACAGCTGATCATAGGTTGCAACCGTCGTAAGTGTGAAAAATGGTCATGTCGCTGTTTTCCGTACCTTTGCAACTTTGAAGAGTTGCTAAACAAATGGCTGTAAGTCGAGGACCACCTGTAGGCCTTCCCAGACCTGCCCAACCACCTCAAGCCCCCCTCCTCCCCCCAACCAGACTCCGGAGGGATACCCACCCACAAAGCCGAAGACGGTGATGGACAGGGTCACCACGGCCAGCAGCCCCATCAGGACGAGGGTCACCCGCCGGGCAGAGCAGACACGCTGGCGCCAGGAGTCCTGGGGGGCAAACCCCACCATGGCTGGAGGGGAAACAGAATAAAAACCTCTCTGTTGCATCGATGCCTAATAATAATAATAACAACAACAACACCAACAACAACAATGTTGGAAGGGACCTTGGAGGTCATCTACTCCAGGGGTGTCAACACCGCTTTACAAGGCCCCACTTGCAACGGGGCATCCAGTTTTGGACGCCACGATATAAAAAAGACGTTGAGAGTTTGGAAAGAGTGCAGAGAAGAGCAGCTAAGAGGATCCAAGGCCTGGAGACTAAAACAGACGAAGGGCGGCTGTGGGACCTGAGTTTGGCTAGTCTAAATAAAAGGAGAAACAGGGGAGACAGGATAGCAGCGTTCCACTATTTGGGGGACCTGCCACAAAGAAGAGGGGGTCACGTTATTCCCCAAAGCACCAGAGGGCAGGACGAGAAAGGAAAGAGGTGGGGATGCAAAGAGGGTAGCGGTGGAAATTTCTCTCATGCCATTATGGGGTTTTTTGGGGGGGGGACGCATGCAAAATAAATGAAAAATGTGGTTTGATTGCCTTTTTTTAAACCTTCTTTTTTAGGATTTCCGAGCCGGAGCTGTGGGTCAACCGTCTCTCCTGCCGCCACTGTCGCCAGACGCCCCACGCCGGTGATCTTTGGACTGTCCACAGCGTCCCTCTGCCAGGTTCACAAATTTTAGGGTTTTCCAAAACTGCAGCTGAGGTCCAGCTTGGAAGGAAACTGCCCCGTAGCGCTGGGGGTCTCCGAAGGGGAGGGGGCCTTACCTCTGATCCGAAGCAGATTGTGAGTCCTGGGAGAGAGCGGGCTGGTTACCTGTGGCACAAATCCCAGTTGGACAGCCCGTCTCTTCCAGCAACTGTCTCTTCCCGGTCAACACACCAAAAACCCCGGTGGAAAAACCCAATGAAAAAGACAAAAGACAGCAACACAAAACAATAATTCCTACTGTAAGATTCAGAGGTTTATTTTGCTAACGATCTGGAACATCGCATAATAACATAACGTCGCTTACATTCACAACCCATTGCAGTGAGATCCACTGGCATAGCTGATTCCAAAGGACAGGCTATAGGCCGATGGCCCCGAGCTGGACTTAAACTAACATTTTCAGACTTTTATTCTAAGGACCACCCGCGCACATAATCCTTATTTTACAAAAGCAGTTCCTTCTTCTTTCATGCTGGCTAACAGTTTCTGCATACACCAGTGTACATCTGTAACCTCTATCCCTCTGCTACTTCCTCTTTTCCTACGGTTACAATTCTTATGTTCCAAATATATATATAGAGAAAACTACCTACTTTGCAATTTTAGATTGCACAAAGCGCAGCAGATTACGAATAATACATCCGTATTCTGAAATAACACAAAGTTCAATTGAGAGCTTTCAGTCACTACTCGGGGGGTCTATCTCAGGCAGCTGCTGCAGCCTTGGAAAACCCTAAAATTTGGCAGAGGGACGGTGTGGACAGTCCAAAGATCACCGGCGTGGGGTGTCTGGCGATAGTGGCAGCAGGAGAGATGGTTGACCCACAGCTCCAGCTTGGAAATCCTAAAAAAGAAGGTACAAAGAGGCAATTAAGCCACATTTATTTTGCAGGCGTCCCCCCCCCCGAAAAAACCCATAATGGCACAAGAGAAATGTCCACCTCTATCCTCTTTGCATCCCCACCTCTTTCCTTAGCCATCGTGGTTAATTTCAGCGTTGACATTTATTGTGCTACTATTTTCCTGTTTTATATTGTTGTCTTTAAGCCACCTAGAGTCACCTGATGGGGAGAAAGTCACCAGGAGCACTTAATAAATAAAATGAAATAATCTTGGCCACGGGGGCAAGCTTAGTCAGAGGGGATGATCTGAGAAGGTCTTCTGGTCCGGCCCCCTACTCAAGGCAGGAGATCCTTTCCTATTTCAGACAAGGGGCTGTCCAGTCTCTTCTTGAAAACCTCCAGTGTTGGAGCACCCACAACTTCTGGTGGCAAGCAGTTCCACTGGTTAATTGTTCTCACTGTCAGAAAATTTCTCCTTTGTTCTAGATAGGTTCTCTCCTTGATTCATCCACTGTTTCTTGTCCTTCCCTCTGGTGCTTTGGAGAATAACGTGACCCCCTCCTCTTGGGGGCAGCCCCTCAGATCCTGGAGTACTGCTATCATGTCTCCCCTGTTTCTTCTTTTCTCTACACTAGCCAGACCCAAGTCCTGCAGCCGTTCTTTGTGTGTTTTAGTCTCCAGGCCTTTGATCCTCTTTGTTGCTCTTCTCTGCACTTTTTCCAAACTCTCAACATCTTTTTTATATCGTGGCGATCAAAACGGGATGCCCTATTGCAAGGGTGGCCTTACCAAGGCCTTGTAAAGTGGTATTAACACTACCTGTGATTCACCTGTGGAGATGGTTACCAGCGTCAAATTCCTGGGTGTGCGGCTAACGAATAGGCTGACTTGGTCGCTCAACAGTGAGAAACTGGCGAAGCGGGCACAGCAGCGCCTGCCTTTCCTGTGTCGCATGAGGAAAGCACATCTTCCTTCCCTTGTCCTGACCACTTTCTACAGGGGGATGATTGGGAGCACCCTGTCATACAGCAACACAGTCTGGTTTGGAAGCATCCCTGCTTCGGACAAGAAGGTGGTGCCGAGAGTGGTGAGGACAGCAGAAAAGATCATTGGCAGCTCCCTCCCTCCCTCCCTCCCATCCAGGAGATAGCACAGAAGCGCTGCTTGAGCAGGGTCCGCAAGATCATCTGGGACACTACACAGCCTCTTCATGACCTGTTTTCCTTGTTCCCTTCTGGGAGGAGGGGGTTTCGTGGTATCCGTAGCAGAACATCCAGATTCAGCCATAGTTTCATTCCATACAGCATTAACCTTGTGATAAGGTTATCTTATCTTATCTTATCTTATCTTATCTTATCTTATCTTATCTTATCTTATCTTATCTTATCTTATCTTATCTTATCTTATCTTATCTTATCTTATCTTATCTTATCTCATCTCATCTCATCTCATCTCATCTCATCTCATCTCATCTCATCTCATCTCATCTCATCTCATCTCATCTCACCTCACCTTACCTTATCTTATCTTATCTTATCTTATTTATTTTATTTGGGTTTGTATGCCGCTCCTCTCCAAGGGACTCAGAGCGGCTAACAACATATATATAACAGTGAAGTACCATAAAAAACCCAAACAAGTATATCTAAAAAAAAAAATCAATAAAAAAGAACACACATTCAATTCAACAATCAACCACAGTCATCCCCAGGCCTGCCGGCAAAGATGAGTTTTTAAATTTTTCCGGAAGGCCGGGAGAGTCGGAGAAACGCGGACTTCAGGAGGCAGTTGGTTCCAGAGGGCAGGCGCCACAACAGAGAAGGCCCTCCCCCTAGGGCCCGCCAAACGACATTGTTTCGCTGACGGGACCCGGAGGAGGCCAATATCTTATCTTATCTTATCTTATCTTGTCTTGTCTTGTCTTGTCTTGTCTTGTCTTGTCTTGTCTTGTCTTGTCTTGTCTTGTCTTGTCTTGTCTCAGTGGTTCTCAACCTTTTTCAGGTTGAGACTCCACTTGCCCTGCCCATGCGCAGCGTGCGCGCGATGAAAACAAAAAACAAAAAAACCCCACAAAATGGCAGACCGCGACGGGCCGATCCGCGCATGCGTGGTGCGCGCGTAACGAAAAAAACACACAAAAAAAACAAAAACAAAAACAAAAACCAAAATGGTGGACCGCGACGGGCCGATCCGCGCATGCGCGGCCCGCGCGACGGCCCGAACTGCGCGTGCGCGGCACGCGCGTGACAAAAAGAACAAAAAAGCAAAATGGCAGACCGCGACGGGCCGATCCGTGTATTCGCGGCGCGCGCGCGACGCCCCGAACCGCGCATGCGCTGCGCGCGCGACGAAAATAACAAAAAAAAACAACAAAAAAAATGGCGGACCGCGATGGGCCGATCTGCGCATGCGCGGCGCACGCGCGACAAAAAAACAAAACAAACAAAACAAAATGGCAGACCGCGGTGTCCGGCGACCCCCGCGAAATGGTCGTTCGACCCCAAATGGGGTCGCGACCCATAGGTTGAGAACCGCTGTCTTGTCTTGTCTTGTCTTGTCTTGTCTTGTCTTGTCTTGTCTTATCTTATCTTATCTTATCTTATCTTATCTTATCTTATCTTATCTTATCTTATCTTATCTTATCTTATCTTATCTTATCTTATCTTATCTTATCTTATCTTATCTTATCTTATCTTATCTTATCTTACCTGTGCTATATTCTTTGAAGCCGTTGGCCCCGATGCAACAGAGAGCTTTTTCTTCTGTGTCCCCTCCAGCCATGGCGAAGTTTGCCCCGCAGGACTCCTCTTGGCGCCAGCGTGTCTGCTCTGCCCGGCGGGTGACCCTCGTCCTGATGGGGCTGCTGGCCATGGTGACCCTGTCCATCACCGTCTTCGGCTTTATGGGTGGGTATCCCTCCGGAGTCTCCTTGGGGGAGGAGGGGGGCTTGAGGTGGTTGGGCAGGTCTGGGAAGGCCTACAGGTGGTCCTCGACTTACAGCCATTTGTTTAGCAACTCTTCAAAGTTGCAAAGGCACGGAAAACAGCGACATGACCATTTTTCACACTTACGACGGTTGCAACCTATGATCAGCTGTTGTTTTCTTCTTAAAATATTTCTTTTTTACATCATGGAGGCTTGAAAAAGCAGCAAAGGGAGACGATTTATGAGTCTCCCCCCCCCACCAGTTAGTGGGGAGTAAAAAAGTTCAGAGAGTCGACACCTGAGCTGTGGCATCTGTAAATTGCTAGGGAGAAGCTACTAATTAACATTACAAGAGACCCAGAAATAATAATGTCTGTTGCTTGTAGGTAAACTTCCTAGAAGGAAAAAATCTTTTTATGAAAAATCTTTTTATTGTTGATAATATATTCTAGTAGCAAACAGAGGGCTGTGTTCTTCCAGTCAATTACCCCAAAACACACTGTCTAGCACACAATTACTCACAACCACGCACAAAAGATTGATTTAAAGGGACTGCAATGGGCTGAGGTCCGTAATCTGCAAAGTGACCCAAGAAGTAGGAAGGATAGCAAGGCCAGGAAAAGAGGGAGGTACATGGAGGCAGGGACTCCGGTTCAAGGCAGGCAGGCAGGCAGGCAGGCAGCCCTCCTCCTCCTCCCCTTCCTCCTTCTTCTTCATCTCCATCTCCACAGGGCACAAATACTCCACCACCTTGTGGAAGATGCAGGAAGATCTGAAGGTCATCAACCGCACAATCGACACGGAATTAGCCGCTCTGCAACAAAATGGTAGGAGGACCACCGTCTCTCTCTCTCTCCTTCCTGGCTTCTGTTCTTCCATGAATATTTGACGCTCAAACCCAGGGCTCTCCAAGGGGGGCCACTTTTAGCCTGGTGGCCTTCAATTCCCAGAATTCCCCGCCAGCCATCGAAGTTGAAGTCCACGAGTGCTTAAACTGCCCAACTTTGGAGATTCCCTGCTCTAACCCAACGTTTCTCAACCTTGTCTGCTGGAAGTTGAGTGGACTTCAACTCCCAGAATTCCCCACTAGCCAGGCTGGCTTGTGGGGAATTCTGGGAGTTGAAGTCCACCCATCTTCCAGCAGACAAGGTTGAGCAACACTGCTCTGATTTGTTTACATCTTTCCCAGAGACCAACAATGTGAAAACTCTGCAAAAAGTCGAGCAGATGGTGAAAAATCTCACTGAAGAAACAAGGGAAGGTAAATTTGGAAGGAAGGGAGGCATTGAAAAGTCCCCCCTTTGACCCTCCCTCAAGGAGTGACGCTGCCCTTCCCCACCTCCAGTGAAATTCCAGTCCCAGGACCAGATCAAGAAACTTCAAGGGACTCTGGTGCAGCTGAAGTGCGACTTGGAGGACACAAAACACAGCTATAACGGTGCCCCCCTCTTCTCTCCCCTCTCCCTCCCTCCTCCAACCTCCCCCCACAGGGCTGGACAGGCGCTGCTGCCCCTGGGACTGGCATCTCTTTCAGCAGAGCTGCTACTGGCTGTCCTCTGCGCAGAACAGCTGGACCGAAGCCAAGCAGGATTGTGAAGACAAGCAAGCCCACCTGGTGGTCATCACCAGCCACCTAGAGAAGGTCAGTGTCTCCACTTCCTCATCCATCGCAGGGAGGTGGGCCAAGGCTGCTGTATTTGCGGAGGGCGGAAACCCTCCGTGTCCAGCTCTTGCCTGCTCTGCCTTTTTTTTTCTTGTGTAGCAATTTCTGTTCCAGCTTACCAAACAGTACAGCGTTTGGATCGGACTGACGTTCGAGGACCAGACGTGGAGGTGGGTGGACGGGACACCCTACACCATGAACAGGACGTGAGTCTCCCCACTCGCCTCTCTCCTCCCTCCCCTGTGTTGGGCTTATGTTTTGGGGGGCAGCATTGGCACCTAGCAGATCCCCTTCCAGACTGTAGGCTTTGTGCTTGCACACTTGCACACTTGTCCTCCTGGGGTGGGGGTCTTCACATGCTGAAACCCCCTTGTGCTACTGCACTCCTGCAAGCAGACACTCGGGGGGCTTCATTGCACAGTGCACGGCCCCTGGCACCCTGAGGGCACGGGGGTCACGGGATAAACCCTCCAGGCGTTCAAAGCACCAATGTGGGGACTACGCAGCCGGCCCCACATCCTCGATGGGATCCTGCCAAACATGCAGGAAACACGTGGTGGGATCCTGGGGCCCACACTGCCCTGGAGAAGGCAGCTGTGCCCCATGGGCTCTGGATACTCTCTTCCAGCAATGTTTCTCAACCTCAGCCACATTAAGAGAGGCAGACGTCAACTCCCAGAATTGCCTTTAAAATGTCAGAAATGTCAGTTCCCAGAATTCTCTTATTTAAGAGCTCTAGACTTCAACTCCCAGAATTCCTCAGCCAGCATGCCATTGGAGCGTAGGCGGTGCCCCCTATTCTCCCCAACGCCCCTGTGGACATTTTCACCTGGAGGTGGGCCGTCCTGTTGCACAACACTCCTGCGAGTCCTTCTTTCCATCAGTCAAGTCTTGATCTCTGAGTGGTGCTCTTTCTCCTGTTCGCCGGCCCAGCTGATGAAGGCTTGTTTGCTAGAGACGGAACTGAGGCCAGTCATTATCTGAATTCTCACAATACGTTCACTGCTCAACTTCCTAACATTACAGCTGTTATACCCCAGAGTTCACTAACCAGGTTTCCTCAACTGACCCAGATTGGCATCCCCTGCAGCACAAAGAAGCCAATTTGCACAATTCCCCCAGGCTATGAAATGCCGCCTCCCTTGTGACCCCCCCCCACTCCCATCACCCTAGTCAGGGGAAAATTGGATGGCTGCTCCGGGCCGGGGTTGGACTAGATGATCTCAGGGATCCTTCCAAATCTCGCTTAGCCTAGCTGCAACATCCACTTCTAGACAGAAGGGGGTCTTCCTCCCACCCCTGGGTTGACCCTCCCTCTTCTGCTTTGCCCTTCCAGCGACTGGTGGTCATACGTAATGCATTATGAGAATTACTGCATCAGGACCTACCGCGACGGGCTGTGGGCTCATGCCTTCTGCCACTGCAACTTATTGTGGATGTGCGAAATGCAGGCGCTGCAGTGAGTCCCAGGGGAGACGCCGCCAGCCGGACCCCCATGAAGCAGCTGCCCGACGCTTCTTGGAGCCAATAAAACGAATCTGAGACAAAAATCTACGGCAGACATTGGCCTCTTCTCTGCATCCTGGGCAAGTGGAAAGGCGGGCAGCTCCCATTGGTCAGCAGGCAGGCCTGAGCTGGGGGGGGTACCGTTGGTGACTCTGGACGGCATCCATTCAGCCACCTATGTCTGTCTGTCTGTCTGTCTCTAGCTCTATCACAAATAATAATAATAATAATAATAATAATAATAATAATAATAATAATAATAATAATAATAATAATAATGAAGATGATGATGATGATCATAGAATCATAGAATCATAGAATCATAGAATCGTAGAGTTGGAGGGGACCTCCCAGGTCATCGAGTCCAACCCCCTGCTCGAGGCAAGATTCCCTAAACCATCCCAGACAGATGGCCGTCCAGTCTCTGCTTGAAGACCTCCATCGAAGGGGAGCTCACCACCTCCTGTGGCAACCCGTTCCACTGGTCGATCACCCTTACTGTTAGAAATTTTTTTCTAACCTCCGATCTGAATCTTCTCCCCTGCAGTTTCATCCCATTGTTTCTAGTCCTTCCTTGGGCAAGTGAGAACAGGGCTGATCCCTCTGCACTATGTCAGCCCTTCAGGTATTTGTAGACAGCTATCATGTCTCCTCTCAGTCTTCTTTTCTGTAGACTAAACATTCCCAATTCCTTCAACCGTTCCTCATAGGACATGGTTTGTAGACCGTTCACCATCCTGGTAGCTCTCCTTTGAACCTGCTCCAGTTTGTCAGTGTCTTCCTTGAACTGGGGTGACCAGAACTGGACACACTACTCCAGGTGAGGTCGGACCAAGGTAGAGTAGAGGGGAATAATAATTTCACGTGATCTGGACTCTATGCTTCTCTTGATACACCCCAGGATCGTGTTTGCCTTTTTTGCAGCTGCTTCACACTGTTGCCTCATGTTCAATCGATGATCCACTAGGACACCGAGGTCCTTTTCACATGTACTGCTGCTCAGCTGGATTCCTCCCATACTATATGTGCTTTTTTCATTTTTCTTACCCAGATGTAGTACCTTGCATTTTTCCTTGTTAAATACCATTTTATTAGTTGCAGCCCATTGTTCGAGTTTCTCTAAATCTTTTTGAATCCTTTCTCTCTCTGCTCTGGTGTTTGCAATCCCTCCTAGCTTTGTGTCATCTGCAAATTTGATCAGTTTCCCCTCAATTCCCTTATCCAAATCATTTATAAAAATATTAAACATAACTGGGCCCAGAACAGAGCCTTGTGGCACTCCGCTTGAGACTTTCTTCCAGTTGGATGTGCAGCCATTTATAGCCACTCTTTGAGTACGGTTACTAAGCCAGTTATGAACCCACCTAACAGTCACCCTGTCAATCCCATATTTGATCATTTTTTCAATGAGGATGGTGTGAGATACTTTGTCGAAAGCTTTGCTGAAATCCAGAAATACTATGTCTACTGTATTTCCCTGATCAACCCATTCCGTGATTTTGTCATAGAATGAAATTAGATTACTTTGACACGACTTGTTTGTTACAAACCCATGTTGACTGCTGTTAATTATTGAATTCCCATCCAAATGCTGACATATATGTTGCTTAATGATTTGTTCAAGAATCTTTCCTGGTATTGAAGTCAGGCTAACGGGCCTGTAGTTCCCTGGGTCTGCCTTCTTCCCTTTTTTGAAGATAGGGACAACATTTGCCCTTCTCCAATCATCTGGGACTTCTCCTGTTCTCCATGACTTTTCAAAGATTACAGCAAGTGGTTCAGCTATTACTTCTGCTAATTCCTTCAGTACCCGAGGATGTAATCCATCTGGACCTGGAGACTTAAACTCATTTAAGTTAGCTAAGTGTTCCCTTACCTTCTCTGTGTCGATTACATGCCTTAATTCTCTTAGTTCTTCACTAGCACAGTGAAGGTCAGTTGCAATTACATTATCTTTCTTAGAGAAAACAGATACAAAATAGGAGTTTAGAATCTCCGCCTTCTCAAGATCACTTTTGACCGCTTCCCCTTTCTCGTTCTCTAGACTTCCTACAGCATCTTTAACTTTTCTTTTGACATATCCCCAAAACCCTTTTTTATTGTTTTTAGTCTCTCTTGCAAGCCTCAATTCATTATTAACCTTAGCTTTTCTGATTCTTGCCCTGCAGTTTGTACAGATTGCATTATAATCTTCCTTAGATATGTATCCCTCCGTCCAATTCTTAAACATTTCTTTTTTCCTTTTTAGCAAGTTTTAAAGTTCTAGGTTTATCCACCCTGGTCTCTTTAGATGTTTCCCATTCCTCCTTCTTTGAGGAATTGTTAAAGATTGCGCTTCTAGTATTGCATTTCTCAAAATATCCCATCCTTCTTGGACATTTCTATCCCTTAGTACATTCAGCCATTTGATCCCCCCTACCCTCTTCTTGAGTCCATCAAAATCTGCGCGTCTGAAGTCCAACTTGGAAGTCTGAGTCCTCTCAGGCTTTCCTTCCCTTATTATGCAGAATTCAAGGATAACAACTTATTAGACTTCTGGCTTTTGCCTGAGAGAGATTCCCAACAAATGTCTGGATAGTTAAAATCTCCCATAATCACTATATCATGCTTTCTTGATAGTTTAGCCATTTGATCTAGAAAGAGGTCATCCATATCTTCTGTTTGTCCAGGGGGCCTATAATAGACTCCTACAATAGTATCCTTTCTGTTGTTCTCCCCATGAATTCTTACCCATACAGATTCTACTGAGTTTCCACTCTCTGAAACCTGGATCTCTGAGGAGACAAATGCTTTTTTAACATAAAGTGCAACACCCCCTCCTCTTTTGTTAAGCCTGTTCCGCAAAAATAAGTTGTAGCCTTCGATGTCAGTGTTCCATCCATGTGTGTTTTCCCACCAGGTTTCAGTAATACCTATGACATCATATTTATCTTCCTGAATTAAGATCTCCAGCTCTCCTTTTTTATTTCTCATGCTTCGTGCATTGGGGCATTGGTGCATTGATGATTATTATTTATTTAATTTCTATGCCGCCCTATTCCGGAGAACTCAGGGCGGCTCACAACATGATAGAAATTACAATAAAATACATAAATATAAAAACATGATGATGATGATGATAATATTCGGGGTAAGGACTCGATAGGTAGACAAAATATCAAATCCAGTCTGAACATCTGGCTGACTGTGTGATGATCCATCATCACCATCATCATCATCAAAGTTGGAAGGGACCTTGGAGGTCATCTAGTCCAACCCCCTGCTCAGGCAGGAAACCCTACACTATTTCAGACAAATGGCTGTCCAGTCTCTTCTTAAAAACTTCCAGCATTGGAGCATTCACCGCTTCTGGAGGCAGGTGGTTCCACTGGTTAATTGTCCGAACTGTCAGGAAGTTAATCCTGAGTTCCAGGTTGCTTCTCTCCTTGAGGAGTTTCCATCCATTGCTTCTTGTCCTGCCTTCAGATGCCTTTGGAGAATAGCTTGACTCCCTCTTCTTTGGGGCAGCCCCTGAGATATTGGAAGGCTTCTATCCTGTCCCCCCTCGTCCTTCTCTTCATTAAACTGGACATACAAAATTCCAGCCACCGTTCCTTCTATGTTTTAGCCTCCAGTCCCCTAATCTTCCTTGTTGCTCTTCTCTGCACTCTTTGTAGAGTCTCAACATCTTTTTTTACATCGTGGTGACCAAAACCGGATGCAGTATTCCAAGTGTGGCCTTACCAAGGCCTTGTAAAGTGGTATTAACCCTTCACGTGATCTTGATTCTCTCCCTCTGTTCATGCAGCCCAGCACTGTGTTGGCCTTTTTGGCAATTGCAGCACACGGCCAGGTCCCATTTAAGGGATCGTCCCCTAGGACTCCGAGGTCCCTCTCAGAGTTGCTACTATTGATCAAGGTGCCCCCTATACTATACTTACTGTATACATTTGGTTTTTCTTGACAAAATAGAAATTTCTATTTCTATTATTATTATTATTCCTATTATTTCTATTTCTATTATTTCCATTTCTATTTCTATCTGTCTGTCTGCCTGCCCATCCATCCATCCATCCATCCATCCATCCATCCATCTATCCATCCATCCATCTCATCTATCATCTCTCTAGTCTAGCTCTATCATCTGTACGTCTATCATCTCTCTATTTTTCTTTCTATATAATCTCTGTCAATTTTATCATCCATCCATCCATCCATCCAGTCTATCCATCCATTTTATCATCTTTTCATTCTATCTACCTATCCACCTGTCAGTCTTTCTGGTCTCTATCCCTATCAATCTATCTCTCTCTCTCCCTCTCTATCCATCTTTCTGTCTGTCTGTCTGTCTGTCTGTCTGTCTGTCTATCTGTCTATCTATCTATCACTATCACCTGTCTGTTGCTATTTATCCATCCATTCAGTCTCTCTCTCTCTCTCTCTCTCTCTCTCTCTCTCTCTCTCTCTCTCTCTCTCTCTCTCTCTTTCTCTCTTTCTTTCTCCCCCCTCTCTTTGTAGCCACAGCAAACTAAATGAAAAAAAAACCACCCCCAGTGAATCCCAAGGCATTTCTTAGAAATTCAGATTTATTGCCAGTTTCGTACACCCTGAGTCAACCCGGGCAGAGTCTCAGGGGCTGGAAGAGACCCTCGCCCAGCAGAGCTCAAGGACCCCAGCCCGGCCCCTCGGCCTGCCTCGCCCAGGGCCAGCTGCTGCAGGGCCTCTGCCTCGAAGCGGAAGGAGTGCCAGCCCTCGGACGCTGTCAGGTCCACAGCCCCTCGCCGGGAGTAGAAGTCGAGGGCCGAGCTGTTCCAGTCCAGCACCCCCAGCCTCATTTGGGTGCAGCCTTTCTCCAAGGCAATCTGGGGGCCAGAGCGGAGGGGCTTAGCTCCAGGGGAGGGGAGGTCTGGGGAGGGAGGCAGAAATTGGGTGGGTGGGCAAATGAGGGTGGGCCAGTTGTGGTGGTCTTGGGACATAGTGATGTGTCTCTTGACTGGTTCATCATCTAATGCAGGGGGTCCCCAACCCTGCCCCTTTAAGACTTGTGGACTTCAACTCGTTTCAACCATTTATCCTCTTCCTGTTGCAAAATGGTCGCCAGCGCAGCCAGTTTCGAGGTGGCGTTTTGACCTTAAAGGGGACAAAAACGAGGGCTCCGTCAGAGCAGGGCCAATGGCCACGGGCCCCAAAGAGTCCTTGATTCGAGGACGGTGGGGAAAGGAGGACCCCTTCCTTGGCAGGAATCGCACCAGCAGCCTCTTCCTCTGACACCCCAAGAGACATGTCGCTTCCCATTCTCCAATAAGATAGGCACCCCAGTGGATGCCTGGGAAAGTGGGGCTGGGGGTGGAAGAGGGGGTGGGGGGCTTGCACGCTGCTTCTCGCACCCCTCTGGCTCCTTACTTTTGCCCTTGAGCTGGGTGACCCCCTTCTGGATCGTCTGGCTCATAGTTTGCACGCCCTTCTGGGTCTCCTGGAGGGTTTCGGTGAACCGAAGGCCTGGAACAGAGAGAGGGAGGGAGGGAGGGAGGGAGGAAGCAGAGCCGAGGGAGGGGGCAACCCATAACCTTATCCCCGGGCTGTAGAAGCTGACCCTCTCCTCCTTTGACACAGGGTGGGCTCCCTTTTCCACACACACTAAAGCTCCGTTATTCTCTTACGCTCTCTAGTTTGGGCCCATTCCTACAACACTCGAAACTCAGGTTTAAAAAACAAAGGAACGCAGGGTCTGCCCACATTTCCATCACTTAGATTGCAGGTCAGGGATGACACTTTGGCAGCTACGTGCCTCTGCGTGAGAGCCTGAATCCTTTTCAAGGACGCCAGAACAGGTGTGGATTTGAAGCAGACGGTTCCCATAACAAAGTGAGCTTGTTGATATGGACGACGTAAGACGTTGGGGGGGGGGGTTGGCTGGGAAAATTATTGTTTAAGTCTATGAACTGGTGTGGGAACCTCTGAGTTAGTTTTGCTTCGACACACCCATGCTGTGTATTCAATAAACAGTAAGATTTTCGGAGATTGAATTAACCCGGAGTTTTATTTGGATTCTGGAGCTGGATGTTGACACCCCAGCGGCTTTGGGTTCCTCATGGACCAATCCACGTTTCTCTTCTTCTTTTACTTTGGATTAAAAAAAGGTAATAATGGGAACTGACGTCCAGACCTCTTAAAGGGAATTCTGGGAGTTGAAATCCTGGCTTTTTAAAGGCAATTCTGGGAAGTTGAAGTCGAGATATCTATATAAATAAAAATGTAAATGTTCGTTTGTTCAAAACCTTAAACCTCCGAAAGTTCTTCACCGATTGCTTTGAAATTTTGACACAACGTTGCATTCGAATACGTGCGTGTTTTTATATGCCTATATTATATAGATGTCACACCTGTGACAGGTAAAACAGGCTTTTTAAAAAACAGCGCCATCTGTTGGACATAAAAGCAACACATGCTATGATTTCAGACAATCTCTATATCTGCACAGACAATGGAACAACAAAAAATATTGTATACCCACAAGCATTGTGAAATTAAACATATTACAAACGTGTGCTTTCTCTTTTCTTTCTTTTCCATTTAACCAGACTGAACCACAGCAACGCGTGGCCGGGCACAGCTAGTGTTAAATAAGAGAACTCTTGGAACTGAAGTTCTGACATTTTAATCCTTATTTTGCAAAAGCAGTTCCTTGTTCTTTTGTGTTGGCCAACGTACACCCGTGTACATCTGAAACCTCTATCCCTCTGCTACTTCCTCTTTTCCTACGGTTACAATTCTTATGTTCCAAATATATAGAGAAAACTACCTACTTTGCAATTTTATATTGCACAAAGCTCAGCAGATTACGAATAATACATCCGTATTCTGAAACAACACAAAGTTCAAGTTAAAACTTTCAGTCACTACTGGGGGGGTCTATCTCAGGCAGTTGCTGCAGTTTTGGAAAACCCTAAAATTTGTGAACCTGGCAGAGGGACGCTGTGGACAGTCCAAAGATCACCGGCGTGGGGCGTCTGGCGACAGTGGCGGCAGGAGAGACGGTTGACCCACAGCTCCGGCTCGGAAATCCTAAAAAAGAAGGTAAAAAAAAAGGCAATTAACCACATTTTTCATTTATTTTGCATGCATCCGCCCCCCCACCCCCAAAAAAACCCCATAATGGCACGAGAGAAATTTCCACTGCTACCTTCTTTGCATCCCCGCCTCTTTCCTTTCTCGTCCTTCCCTCTGGGGAACAACGTGACCCCCTCTTCATTGTGGCAGGTCCCCCAAATAGTGGAACGCTGCTATCCTGTCTCCCCTGTTTCTCCTTTTCTTTAGACTAGCCAAAACCCAGGTCCCACAGCCGCCCTTCGTCTGTTTTAGTCTCCAGGCCTTGGATCCTCTTAGCTGCTCTTCTCTGCACTCTTTCCAAACTCTCAACGTCTTTTTTATATCGTGGCGTCCAAAACTGGATGCCCCGTTGCAAGTGGGGCCTTGTAAAGCGGTGTTGACACCCCTGGAGTAGATGACCTCCAAGTTCCCTTCCAACGTTGTTGTTGTTGTTGTTGTTATTATTATTAGGCATAGGCCACGATGCAACAGAGAGGTTTTTATTCTGTTTCCCCTCCAGCCATGGTGGGGTTTGCCCCCCAGGACTCCTGGCGCCAGCGTGTCTGCTCTGCCCGGCGGGTGACCCTCGTCCTGATGGGGCTGCTGGCCGTGGTGACCCTCTCCATCACCGTCTTCGGCTTTGTGGGTGGGTATCCCTCCGGAGTCTGGTTGGGGGGAGGAGGGGGGCTTGAGGTGGTTGGGCAGGTCTGGGAAGGCCTACAGGTGGTCCTCGACTTACAGCCATTTGTTTAGTGACCATTCAACGTTACAAAGGCATGGAAAACAGCGACTTATCACTGTTTTTTCACACTTACGACCGTTGCACTCTCCCTGTGATCACCTTTTGTTTTCCTCTTCTTAAAATATTTCTTTTTTACATCATGGAGGCTTGAAAAAGATGCAAAGGGAGATGATTTATTAGTGTTCCTCCCCACCAGTTAGTGGGGAGTAACAGGGAGGCCATCTGAGCTGTGGCAATCTGTAAATTGCTAAGGAGAAGCTACTAATTAACATTACAAGAGACCCAGAAATAATAATGTCTGTTGCTTGTAGGTAAACTTCCTAGAACGAAAAAATCTTTTTATGAAAAATCTTTTTATTGTTGATAATATATTCTAGTAGCAAACAGAGGGCTGTGTTCTTCCAGTCAATTACCCCAAAACACACTGTATAGCACACAATTACTCACAACCACGCACAAAAGATTGATTTAAAGGGGCCGCAATGGGCTGAGGTCCATAATCTGCAAAGTGACCCCAGAAGTAGGAAGGATAGCAAGGCCAGGAAAAGAGGGAGGTACATGGAGGGACGGACATGGCTTCAAGGCAGGCAGGCAGGCAGGCAGGCAGCCCCCCCCTCCTCCTCTTCCTCCTTCTTCATCTCCATCTCTACAGGGAGCAAATACTCCACCACCTTGTGGAAGATGCAGGAAGATCTGAAGGTCATCAACCGCACAATTCCCGCCGAATTAGCCGCTCTGCAACAAAATGGTAGGAGGACCACTGTCTCTGTCTCTCTCCTTCCTGGCTTCTGTTCTTCCATGAATATTTGACACTCAAACCCAGGGCTCTCCAAGGGGGGCCACTTTTAGCCTCGTGGCCTTCAATTCCCAGAATTCCCCGCCAGCCATCAAAGTTTAAGTCCACGAGTGCTTAAACTGCCCAACTTTGGAGATTCCCTGCTCTAACCCAACGTTTCTCAACCTTCAATTCTGGGAGTTGAAGTCCACCCATCTTCCAGCAGACAAGGTTGAGCAACACTGCTCTGATTTGTTTACATCTTTCCCAGAGACCAACAATGTGAAAACTCTGCAAAAAGTCGAGCAGATGGTGAAAAATCTCACTGAAGAAACAAGGGAAGGTAAATTTGGAAGGAAGGGAGGCATTGAAAAGTCCCCGTTTGACCCTCCCTCAAGGAGTGACGCTGCCCTTCCCCACCTCCAGTGAAATTCCAGTCCCAGGACCAGATCAAGAAACTTCAAGGGACTCTGGAGCAGCTGAAGTGCGACTTGGAGGACACAAAACACAAGAGGACAGGTGACCTGGGCAGGGGCAGGGGGCATCTCTGGATTGCACAGGGGGGTCTCCTGGTACAGCGATATCAATCAGCTGTACGCTTGGGTTGTCTACAACTGCGATATCCGGCATGTTGTATTCCAAACGGCCCTCTGTCTCTATTCGAAAGTCCCACAAGATCTTCACCCTCTCATTCCCGACAACTTTTTCCACCCTAGGTTCCCACGACTTTTCGGAGACAGGCAAGTCGTGTGTTTTTTTTTACACAAGGCCCAGTGGATTAATTCAGCAACTCGGTCGCGTCACGGGATTTTGCTGCACTCACCCATCAGATCGGAAACAGTTTCGACATGGTCGCTGCGAAGTCGACAATTTGGATTGTCAGTGGATTTTTTTGTATCCTCGCTTTCATGGCGTCAGTTTGTAGTGTCTGTCCTTGAGCAGCCGGTATTAGGCCTTCCGTTTTAAGCCATGCCCATGTCCAGCTTGGGTTTTCCATCTCTTTAATCTGTCATCCAGCTGCTTCTCCTTATAGTCTGCCTTTGTTTCTGTCATTTTTATAGCGGTCAGTTTTCACAGCCTGCAGCAGTTTTTCTCTACATTGTTTTTTTTTAAAATTTATTAAAGCAATCAACATTAATCATAAGATCATATTAAGAAGCAATCATCATAGATCATAAAGTACTCTACTTTGTTTTTCTTCTTCTACAGTTTGGTGGATTTGCAATACTCCTCTGCCCCCTATTTTTCTGGGCAGGTCCAACCTGTCAGTGTCCCTTCGTGGATGTAGAGCGTGGTGCATATTCAAAAGTTTACGCGTTTTCCGGTCTAGGTTTTCCAATTCAGCCAAAGTCCAGTTGATAATTCCAGCTGGGTAGCGTATCACCGGCACTTCTGCCCACCATGTCCCTGTCCCCTGCCCCAGCTATAATGGTGCCCCCCTCTTCTCTCCCCTCTCCCTCCCTCCTCCAACCGCCCCCCACAGGGCCGGACAGGCGCTGCTGCCCCTGGGACTGGCATCTCTTTCAGCAGAGCTGCTACTGGCTGTCCTCTGCGCAGAACAGCTGGACCGAAGCCAAGCAGGATTGTGAAGACAAGCAAGCCCACCTGGTGGTCATCACCAGCCCCCTAGAGAAGGTCAGTGTCTCCACTTCCTCATCCATCGCAGGGAGGTGGGCCAAGGCTGCTGTATTTGCAGAGGGCCGAAACCCTCCGTGTCCAGCTCTTGCCTGCTCTGCCTTTTTTTCTTCTGTAGCAATTTGTGTTCCAGCTTACCAAACAGTACAGCGTTTGGATCGGACTGAAGTACGAGGACCTGAGGTGGAGGTGGGTGGACGGGACACCCTACACAGTGCGCAGGACGTGAGTCTCCCCACTCGCCTCTCTCCTCCCTCCCCTGTGTTGGGCTTCTGTTTTGGGGGGCAGCATTGGCACCTAGCAGATCCCCTTCCAGACTGTAGGCTTTGTGTTTGCACACTTGCACACTTGTCCTCCTGGGGTGGGGGTCTTCACATGCTGAAACCCCCTTGCGCTACTGCACTCCTGCAAGCAGACACTCGGGGTGCTCCATTGCACAGCGCAAGGCCCCTGGCACCCTGAGGGCGCGGGGGTCACGGGATAAGCCCTCCAGGCGTTCAAAGCACCAATGTGGGGACTACGCAGCCGGCCCCACATGCTCGATGGGATCCTGCCAAACATACAGGAAACACGTGGTGGAGAAGGCAGCTGTGCCCCATGGGCTCTGGATACTCTCTTCCAGCAATGTTTCTCAACCTCAGCCACATTAAGAGAGGCAGACGTCAACTCCCAGAATTGCCTTTAAAATGTCAGAAATGTCAGTTCCCAGAATTCTCTTATTTAAGAGCTCTAGACTTCAACTCCCAGAATTCCTCAGCCAGCATGCCATTGGAGCGTAGGCGGTGCCCCCTATTCTCCCCAACGCCCGTGTGGGCATTTTCACCTGGAGGTGGGCCTTCCTGTTGCACAACACTCCTGCGAGTCCTTC